>JANFCV010000163.1:600000-1083442 GCA_024500475.1 Phthorimaea operculella
GACTCGAAGCTCCTAGTTATGGAGAGCATTTCATATTAAGGCGCCATCAAAATCAAACCCGGGGGGAATAAGATATAGGCCAGTTTTCATAGACCAAACCTCCATTTCAAACTTTTTGACAGGATTGCGTTCAATACTGAAACCCTCCACCCAACTGTCCTATATGACTCGAAGCTCCTTATTATGGAGAGCATTTCGTATTAAGGCACCATCAAAATCAAACACGGGGGGAAAAAGATATAGGTCATTTTTCATACACTGGACCTACAACTTCAAATGTCTGAAACACTAGGATGCGGCAAGTTTAGGCCTGGCAGACCTTGTGATCTATTGTCAGAGTGATCTTGGCTATTATGTTGTGGTGGTCGCGTCGTGGTACCCGATGAGATAGTTTAGGGGTGTCGGAAGGGCATCTTTGGAGAGGTCTGGCAAGCACTTCCGGCAGGGTGCGCAGTGGCAGACCAAGCTTTTTTTACATAATTTTTCAATGGTTAACTGATGCCAGCACTTTCATTGTGGTACCTTATGACATATTTTTTACGAAAAAATGACTCTGAAAAATATCGATTATTTTTATGTTTCGGCAGGATTGGCTCTGGCAGACCTGGGTCATACGACTTGTTTAAGTCTTGGTTAACTATCCAAACCTAGCCTATCGTGGTACCTTATGAGATAGCCACTTACCCCCTGGGCTCCCGAGCTATATTTTCAGGGAAAACTTTGCCCTATTTTCATCCCAGTGTCAATTAGTGTCAAGTCATGAAGCGAGCGCTGCGAGCGTCACAGTACTCGGGTAAAGTTGTGACCTTCACACAACCCTTCATACCATTATACCTAAAGTTATCAGTCTGTAGCTTTAGGTAGTGTAAATTATTATGTTAAGTCAAGCTCTTGAACTCTACCGCCTACGTAAGTCTTATGCATACGGCATAAGAGCGGTCTAAAGTCCAAACTGTCTAAGCCACCCTGAGTTTCTACTGAACCTACTTACCTACATAGGTATTATAATAAGTACTTAATCATAGTAAGTCATAAGTAGTTCATGTCTTAAAATGTTATAATATTCATATGTCATCAAATATTTCCGTGTTTGTACATACAATCATAAATGCCGAACTAAAAAAAATACACAAGAGTTTTTCTTTGACATAAGAATCATAAAGAATGCGCCACCAAGAAAATAAACAAATAATATTTTATTCAAAAAACAAAATACTGAAGAAAAACATGAATGCTGAATATGTTTTCTTGATGTTAAGTCAGATAGGAGGTAAGTATACATACTGTTGAGTGCAACGGAACGTGCCGGCGAACAACCCCCGCGGGGCGGGGGACGCAACTGTCATTCTGATTCGACTTCTCGTCTTTGCACCGATTTGGTCTAACTATAAGATTTTGGCTTTAATCAGCGTTATTAATACAGTTCATCATTACTACGAAGAAGTCCGTCTTTTATTGCATCACCAACGATACCCTAGGACTCAAACAATGGTCCTTCTACCGTGAAAAGTCAAGATTTTTACGATTCGACGCGGAAGAATTACGACGCAAAATTGTTCCTGTCTTCGGCTGTTTGTGGGCCCTATTTCCAAGGAAGATACCTGCTGCATCGTCAAGGATACTTATTGGAAGGCATCAAGGACCCGTCTTTTAAAGCTGGCAGGAAGAAAACGGCGAAATTCTACCATAAAATCGAGTTGTGACGTCATTTTCCAAAGATTGAATCGCCGTCAGCAAGGACGAGTGGAGGTCGTCATCCTTTTGTTGTTGGAAAGTCATATTTTGTGAGTTCGTTCCATGTTATTCCTTCAACATTCCTTTCTTTACCCATAAATCTAGTTATTCATACCTATTTTACATCAAATACTTTGCTATTTTGCCTTAATTCGAGTCAAACAGTGGTCTATCTTTGTGTCAAATTTTACCTATTTACGCACAAAACATTCTTATTTAGCTATAAATCATCAGTACGTTTGCATAAATTCATACGTTATTTTGTTTTTTATCATTTCAATTGCTATTTTACATAAAATAGGCAGCTAAACATTCTTGCTACTGTACTTACTGACCTAGATATTTCTAACGGTAATTTTACCACAGATTACTAATAGAAGTTGACATCTGTTCGTAACTTTTTTCTGAACGTTCCGTTTTAGTCATTTTGGGTTAGGTTGTTGATCATACCGCCTTGTCATAAGTTTGCACTATTCTAAATATTTGTATAAGCGCTTTGCATTTCTTACCGTTTGACATCATTGTGTGCGCTTTTATTTTGCATTACAAAAATGGCTGAAGCTGAAATTAAGTTAAGTAAGCTTATTAAAAAGCGTGCTACTTTCAAAGCAAAGATAACTAACTTTGATAAATATATAAAATTACTTCTTAGCTGTGAAAAATTATCAGACTTGCAGCGAGTCGATTTAGAAGGTCGTTATAATGTTTTTAATCGACTGTATCCCGAATTTGATAAATTACAGGCGGAAATCGAGATGCTTACTGAAACGCCGGACGAGATGTTTGCTTGCCGCGAGGAAATGGAGTCACAATACTACTTGCTGGTCGCTCAGGCTCGTACTATGTTGGAAAAGGCACGTAAGGAATCTGACCCCGAGTTTCAAGATGCGCAGCCAGGTGGGAGTAAAAATAATTGTGTACGCTTACCTAAAATAAATCTTCCTCACTTTAACGGCGGCTATCAGTATTGGCTAGAGTATAAAGAGACATACCTTTCGATGATACACACTTCAGAAAATCTTGACAATATTAGCAAATTTCACTACCTCCGCGCCTCTCTTCAAGGAGATGCGGCTTTAGTAATCAAAAATATTGATTTTAATAGTGACAATTATCCAGTTGCGTGGAAGCAGCTTTGTGAGAGGTATGATAACAATAGGTCTTTAATAAACAATCATATTCAAGCGTTGTTCAATGCGGAATCGATCAGAAAAGAGTCAAGCAAGGGTTTACGTAATATTGTTGATCTAACTAACAAAAATATTAGAGCACTTACGTCTTTAAAAGCTACCAATAGCTGGGATATTTTTGTGATATACATGATGTCTAGTAAATTAGATATTGAGACTTGTCGTCACTGGGAGCAACATGTCAATGGCTTGTCAGACTTACCTACCTTGGAACAATTTTGTAAGTTTTTGAATGATAGGGCTACCATCTTAGAGACAATCGAAGAAAAATGTAAATCTCTTGAATCAAATAAAACAAAAAGCTTTGTAATTGCCACTAATACCCCAAAAAATACACCAAAAATTAAATCAACAATAACAAAATGTCCTCTTTGTGGTAAAGGTCATTTTCTTTTTACTTGCGAGGCTTTTAGGCAACTAAATATCGAAACACGTATAGAAAAGGCTAAAGAGTATAAGGTTTGCTTGAACTGTCTTCGACCAGGCCACTGGCATCAAAAATGCAGCCTTTCGCACTGCAAATACTGCAAAGAAAAACATAATACGCTCTTACACTTAGAACAACCAAGCGAGCACATACCCCAAAATCCAATGCCATTAGAAAGTAGTGTTGCTTTGGCTACTCACACGTCGAATCCTACTACATCTTCGCGTTCTTTGTTTTCCACAGCTGTCGTCAAGGTGGTGGACAGCGATGGCAATAGACATGACGCAAGATTGCTTCTTGACAATGCTAGTTCCGCGAATTTGATCTCGGAATCATTCTGTGGCAAGCTGGGCTTACCACGTCGTAAAGTGCGCTCCACGGTTACAGGCGTTAACAATCAGACCTCTTCAAGTACTGTGTCTTGTACGCTCACAATTGAGTCTTATTACAGTGACTATACGGTCGACATAGATTGTAAAATCTTACCTGAAATAGCCATGGTCATGCCGTCTTCTTACATCGACTTCGATCATATCCCTCTTCCATCGGGAGTACAATTGGCTGATCCCTCTTTTAACATACCGTCAGTTATCGACATTCTGGTTGGTGCCGAGGTATTTTGGGACGTCTTCACTTTCTCTTCGATGAATCTCAAGAAAGCACAATTGTACGAAACAAAATTAGGTTGGATAGTCTCCAGGTACGTTGCTCGTCCTCAGTCTATTTCGTCAACCGCTCATGTTTGTAACTTTCTTAATAGTGACATAAACTATAACATAGAAAAGTTTTGGGAACTTGATACTGTCTCCGCAAAACACTCCTTTTCAGCTGAAGAACGAGCCTGTGAGCAAAGTTTCTCGGAAACTACCCATCGTAAAGATGATGGTCGCTTCGTAGTCACCATGCCTCTCAAAGAAGACCCAAATGTTCTGGGTGATTCGTATTCGATGGCTAAGCTTCGATTCCTGTCTTTGGAACGCAAATTTCAGCGTAATCCCCTTTTTAAGGAAAGCTACATTGATTTTATGCGCGAATACGAAGCACTTGGGCATATGTCTGAAAACAAATCAGAGCCTTCAACTTCAAATGATGGTAGGGTAAACAACTTCGCGCCTCATCATGGTGTTACTCGAGAAACCAGCACTACTACCAAGCATCGCACTGTCTTCGATTTTTCTGCTCCTACATCGTCAGGAAAATCTCTTAATGAGATCCAAATGGTGGGTCCCGTAGTGCAAGATGACCTTCTTTCAATCATACTCAGGTTTCGCCAGCACAAATATGTCATCTCAGGCGATATCGAAAAGATGTACAGGGCGATAGAAATAAACCCTAATCAACGCTCTCTTCAACAAATTATTTTTCGATATGACGTCACAGAACCCTTAAAAACTTACACACTCAATACGGTGACGTATGGTACGGCATCAGCACCATATCTTGCCACCAAATGTTTGGTAAGCTTAGCAACGCCTGACCTTGACGACGTCGTCAAAAGAGCCATTCAACGTGACTTCTACGTTGACGATTTCCTCAGTGGAGGATCTTCTATTCAAGAAACGATAGCTCTTTGCAAACAGGTCTTTTCTGTCTTAGCATCAGCTAAATTCAATCTGCGTAAGTGGCAATCAAATTGTCCAGAAATTCTTAAGGAAATAGCAAGCGTCGATGCGCCTTCTTTATCCTCATTGGATTTGTCTAATAGCACAAACCATTCCTCAAAAACTCTTGGACTTAACTGGCTGTGCAACTCCGATGTCTTGTCGTTTTCTATCGGCATCGAACATAACGATAGAGTTACGAAGCGTCATATCTTGTCTGTCATCAGCCAAATATTTGATCCGCTGGGCCTGGTCGGTCCATGTGTGGTCGAAGCAAAAATCATCATGCAGAAGCTATGGGCCAGTCACAAACTTAATTGGGACGATGAAGTTTCATCGGACATAAAGGAATTATGGTCGTCATTTGTGACTACTCTACCTGCTCTTAATAACTTACGGATTCCTCGATGGGCTATCGCTGATGACACGTCGTCACTTGAGCTGCACGTCTTTACAGATGCGTCCGAACGCGCCTACGGGTCTTGCGTCTATGTCAGATCGGTCAGCAGTAAAGGCGTTGTTAGTGTCAGACTCCTAGTGTCAAAAAACAGAGTAGCGCCACTGAAACCAACGACAATACCCCGCCTTGAGCTTTGCGCAGCCTTGCTTGGTGCAAGACTGTGTTCTAAAGTCGTCGGGTCACTTACCGTACAAATAGACAAAATCCATTACTGGTGCGATTCCACAATCGTGTTGGGTTGGCTTTCCACGCCATCACAACAGCTTAAACCCTTCGTTCGTAATCGCGTCAGTGAAATACAGGAGAGCACACACGGTCATTCGTGGAGTTATGTTCCATCCAAAGACAACCCTGCAGATCTTGTTTCGCGTGGGCTTAATGCTGACCTCATCAGTGGATCAGATCTTTGGTGGTCGGGACCTTCGTTTTTAGCCGAAGATGAAGTTCATTGGCCGAAAATCCCGAACAACAACGTGAAACAAGACCTACCAGAGGTCGTTTGTCTTACAAATGATAATGACACTGCTGCTATCAAATCACCAGTTCATGACTTGCTTCAAAGATACTCGGATATTTACAAACTTCAAAGAATTGTGGCATACATGCATCGATTCGTGCACAATTCTCGTAACAAAAATAATAAAACTACAGGTTCACTTACTGTAACAGAACTACAAAATTCGATGAATTTCATATTGCGTAATGCACAACTTGAAATGTTTCCTGAGGAATACGCAATCCTCAAGTCTGGCAAACCATTGCCACGTAAAAATCGATTAGTTTCCTACTCTCCTTTCCTAGATTCCGCCAATATAGTCAGGGTAGGGGGGAGGCTTGGTAATTCACCGTATAGCTACGACGTTAAGCATCCTATTTTGCTATGTAGCAAACATCATATAACTCATATCATTTTTGAAAAGCAACATAGAGAGTTATTTCACGCTGGACCCCAGTTGTTGCTGGCAAACATCAGGCAAACTTATTGGCCTTTAGGAGGCAAGAACCTAGCTAAATCAATAGTTAAAAAATGCGTCAAGTGTTTTCGATTCAGAGCTCAAGAAGCTCGTCCTATAATGGGTCAGCTTCCATCAAACCGCACAGAACTCGAGTTCCCTTTCTTAAATTCTAGTGTTGACTATGCTGGGCCAATAATGATAGCCGACCGTAGAGGACGAGGCTGTAGACTGATAAAATCCTACCTGTGCATTTTCGTTTGTCTCGCAGTAAAGGCTGTGCATCTGGAGCTCGTGACAGATCTTACGAAAGAAGCCTTCCTAGCCGCTCTTACTCGTTTCACATCACGCCGCGGAAAGCCAGCAAGCATCACGTCCGACAACGGTACCAATTTTGTTGGCGGTAGTAACGATTTACAAAAATTCGTTCTCGAATCTAACGTAGCAGCTGATGTGGCCTTGCAAGGTATTAAATTCATCTTTACGCCTGCTTATAGTCCCCATTTTAACGGCATGGCAGAAGCTGCCGTACGTTCGACTAAACATCATCTTCGACGTTTACTTGATCTTACTCATTTGACTTACGAGGAGATGGCTACTTGTTTGACTCAAATTGAGGCCGTCTTAAATTCGCGACCTCTTACCCCACTCTCCCATGATCCTCTCGATTTTACCGCTTTAACTCCTTCCCACTTCTTAATTGGGCGACCACTTATGACTGTTCCACATCCGCCGGTGACAGACTCCAACATCAATCGCATTGAGCGCTTCAAACGCATAGAGTACATCAAGCAACACTTTTGGACTCGCTTCAGCACAGAGTACGTGACACAACTGCAACAGCGGACCAAGTGGCAAACCTCTGCAAACGAGCTCAGAATGGGCGCCTTAGTACTGATCAAAGATAAAGCTCTGCCACCTCTTCTTTGGCTGCTGGGACGCGTCGTGAAAATCTACCCTGGTCACGACGGCATCACACGGGTCGCCGAACTGAAGACTAAGAAAGGCACGATACGCCGAGCTTTCAACAACATCTGCCCGCTTCCACTCCATTGACATCTTATTGAAATACTTCAACCCCGGGAGTATGTTGAGTGCAACGGAACGTGCCGGCGAACAACCCCCGCGGGGCGGGGGACGCAACTGTCATTCTGATTCGACTTCTCGTCTTTGCACCGATTTGGTCTAACTATAAGATTTTGGCTTTAATCAGCGTTATTAATACAGTTCATCATTACTACGAAGAAGTCCGTCTTTTATTGCATCACCAACGATACCCTAGGACTCAAACACATACAGTAACTTAAGCCCACCATCTGTTGCTAAGTACTTTTTCGTATCCTGTTACAGAATGTAGGTACTAGATAAATAAAGATACATACACAAAATAAAGCCTTCATTCCTTGAGGGGTAGTTAGAGCGTCATGCGTTAAGCTTTAAAGGTCATTTCTTTAATAGTGTAGGTAGGTCACCTAGTTAATGCTAAAAGTCCGTTAGTGCATATTTTGCCGTAAAATAAATGTATTTTTTTGAACACATACTTAGTTATAGAATCATTATACAGAAAATAAAAAAAAATGAATATATTTCAAGGCGTAAACGTAAACCCCTAAATAAAGAGGAAAATAAACTCAACCTAGGTCGAAATTGGTATACATGGGAATCAGGATTAAAGAATGTTTTTCATCTTCTAAACCACGTTTCCTAAGGAAAGGTTTTCAGTTTCATGACCTGACTCGCACTTTAAAATATTATCTTACTCATCAGAATTTTTGCATTTTGTATTCACATATTTGTAAACATTTGAACATCAAAGTTACACTCGAGCCCAACGGCCTTGTTAGAAGGCGGACGTGTTAAAAGTATCATTATAAGGGATGATCCTAAACTGTTACACGTGACTGCTGGTAATCTGGCCTTGTTGGCGTCATTAGTACCTACCCAACTAACAACTTGGTCCTATAAAAAACAGACTAAACGACTTTTGGTTATATAAAGGTCGTATAGTGGTAAGCAAGATTTGACTGAGTTGTGTAGTGGTGTCTTATTCGACCTTTTAGTCGCAAACGTCTAAAGTCGTATAATTTGGTCGAGTAAACGTTTATACGAGTTAATTATACGACCGTCGTATAAAGGTCGTATAAATGATCGTTATACGATTAAACTATAGGACTAATCGTCGCTGTTGGGACCATTATATAACCTTCAGTCAGGCCACCGACTGTCTCTAGATCATAAGGTATATAAAGGTCGTATCATTATCTTTTATAAAACGTATAGTCGTATACAAGTCGCCAGTGCGACCGTTATATGACTTTAAGTCAATTCAGCGACTGTTACCAGACCATAAGTTGTATAAAGGTCGTATAAAAGTCGAATAAATTTCTTGTCTAAATGTCGCATAAAAGTCGCCTTTGCGACTGTCATATGACTTTTAGGTATGCAACCGACTGTTACCAGACCATTAGGTATGTAAAGGTCGTATTACTTGTAATAAACATCGAAGTCATATAAAAGTCGCTATTGCGACCGTAAGATGATTCTTAGTCAGGCCACCGACTGTTACCAGACCATTAGGTATATAAAGGTCTTATTATTTGCTTTAATCAACCACATAGTTGTATTAAGGTCACCATGGTGATTCTTATACGACTTGAAGTCTGCTAGCGACTGTTACCGGACCATTAGTTATATAACGGTCATATAAAGGTCTTACCGCATTCTCATAAAAACGTCGCTGTTTCGACATTTTTATGACTTTCAGTCATGCCACCGACTGTTACCTGACCATTAGGTATATAAAGGTCATATTACCTTTAATAAACCGCAAAGTCTTATCCAAATCGTCATTACGACCTTTATATGACTTTTAGTCAAGCCTACAACTGTAATTTGATCATTAGTTATATTATGATCATATTATTACCTAAAACACAACGCAATGTCGTATAAACGTGGTGTAACATAACGATTAAACGACTAAAAGTCCTAAAAAGGCTATTTATATGACTCTTAAAAACCTTTTAATTGTTTAGTAGTCGTACTTCTTCACAACTACTTGACCTCGCTGTGGTGTGAATTATTGCGGCCATGGTTCTGTAGGTAATAAAATAGGAAATATATGTTCGAACGGACGGACAGACTGGATGTATGTCTGGATGAATTAACGAATGGATGAACGGACGGACGGACGGATGGACGAATGGACAGACAGATGGACAAACAGTCGTAAAATTAAGCCAAATCCTTTGCAACACGATTTTGTGTTCAACAAAACGTGTTGCGTCGACCCCAGGTAATTGGGATGAGGGCAGGAAGATGGCATTGATAAGTAGGTATGTGAAATTAACGATTAAATCAGATCACTACTGCCAGCCTTGAGAATAGTTCATCATGTTGTGTAATACACCCCCGTACATTTTTTGTACGGGGCTATAGTTGGTCCTGATTCCATTCATCATGTCGTACTTCTTTTTGTCGTACATTACTCTGTCAGCAATAGTTATGCTGTACAATACAATGTCGTACATTATAGGGAATCGTCGCATTATTACAGCTGACTATCACTTGTCTGACAGATGTTATCTTACGTCTCACCACGTTTCCTCCGTGGAGTACATACTATGCACGATATACTCAATGCACAACACGATAATGCCCGATAACGTATTGTACTACAGAATAATGTACGGCATTATGGATAGGCTTGAAATACGGGCCCAGACTAAAAAATGTAGAGTGCTGCAAATAGAATCAAAACAAATAACGTCATAGCGGATGAAGTGATGTGACGGTATTAGCTGTAATCGACTTATATAGGGTGTTAAGAAAAGTAATACGATCCTTTAAACCACAAGTTCTGTTACGTAGGTATAACATAGTGTCTTGACCACGTTTAAAAAAATAAATTAAAAATATTTTATATAAAACATTATTTAAAAAAATATATTGAAATATTCGACGTTATATTGAAATAGTCACGTTCAGCTGCGGTTGCACCGTTGTAAATCTTATTACGCGCTGTGAAGGAACAGTGCATAGTTATTGGAGTGGTAATTGACAGTACATTGTAAAGCGCTCTGTGTTGTAGAGTTGAACTATTTGATTAAAAGATTTTAAAAATATTTTTATCTTCAAATATTTTTTAAAAATCATTTGAACACCCTTAACATACTTTATTATACGATGGGACAGACTACTTTTCCTAACTCCCTGTTGATTCATTATTCGAACCTAACATACAAGGCAACCCAGGGCGGCGGGACGGTGGTTTGGGGGGTGCAGCCCCCACAATAAAAGACCACCTTTAACCAGCGTTGCCGGCGCGGATCTTTGGATGCGATTTCGGATCTTTTCGGGTCTGATCGGATCCTCGGCGGATCCTCATTTCCAGCGGATAATTTCGGATAATTTTGACAAAAATAGTCATTTCATTGTAGTTACTCTTACATAACTTACTATAACCGAACGTGCTCACAGTAAAAGAGAAGCACGAGCGTAAAATGGATCGCACCGCAAAAAAATATTCCACCGTTTGGTTTTGTTTTTAAGGATCGCACAGACCAGTGCGCCGCGTGGCGTGCACGTCTACGTGAGTAACACTAACAGGCTAGCACAGACCAGTGCGCCGCGTGGCGTGCACGTCTACGTGAATAACAGGCTAGCACAGACCAGATGCGCCGCGTGGCGTGCACGTCTACGTGAGTAACAGGCTAGCACAGGCTGGATTTGGCGCGTGTACTCACACGCGTTGACCAAATATGTCAGATGCGTCGCGCTCGCGCGTAACCGTCATGCGATGCAACGCAACTTAGTAATTCATCCTATCAACAGAACAAATGCGTGCGTACATGCGTACTTACGTGCACGCTCGTCTGCAGGTGTAAGAATGATGTCAGACCAGATACGGCTCTGCGTTGTGTTGCAGGGTGCGCAACTGATGTGACATGTTTCATTTTTACCTCCTTGATTAGGTGCGTTGACACTCGTACATTACTTGCGTAGACGTGCACGCCACGCACCGCATCTGGTCTGTGTTAGGTTTAGGAACTACATGCGACACTATACAAGGTAAAACAAAGCAAATTAAGAAAAAATGCAGAAATGCATTTTTGTAAATACGTAGGAAAATGGTTCACAGGTCCCTTCGGGTAAAATCGGATCCAATCGGATCCTATCGGACTATATTTCGGATCTTTTAGTTTTCGAGTGCCGGCAACACTGCCTTTAACACAATTCCAAAACAGTAGGCTAGGAAAGGTTAGAGTTGGAGCGAACAAATTGAGCGACTAAGCTCAATAAAGAATATTATATAATTATATTATCCTACTAATATTATAAAGGCGGATGTTTGTGTGTGTGTTTGTTACGACATCACGCTAAAGCGGCTGCTTAGATTGACACGAAATTTTGCACAAATATAGAAGAGTATCTGGAATAACATATAGGCTACTTTTTACCTTGGGAAAATGTCTTATTCCTACGGGATCACGCATATTCCAATATTTTTGCAAAGGTGGCGTGACTGAGCCCATTTGCGTTTTAAACGTTTTCGCCGAAAACTAACAGCGACATCTCTTGGCGAGTAGGTAATGCTTTTTTCCCGCGGAATAATAGGTTGCAGCGGGTGAAACCGCTGACGGGCAGCTAGTTTTAAATAAAAACGATATGGATTTTGTTAGGAATGTATGTAAAATTATCAATCAAGTCATATTACTACGCTACTACTCACGTGATGTCTCCGATCACAATGTCGAGCATTGTGATCATGTACCAAATGTACCCCCGTACATTTTTGGTAAGGGGTGAAGGATGGCGACATTGTTTTGATTCCATCCATAATGTTGTATTGTGTTCCTCTGGTGTGGTGTACATTATACTGTCGGCCAGTATTATGCTGTACAATACAATGTCTTTCAAGGTTTTCACTTTCTAAACGGTACCCTGAAAATGGCGGACAGAAAATGGTTTCTAGTCATATAACCCGACTTTTAGTCGTAAAGTGTCCTTTAACAGTCGCGATCACTACGTTAAGTTGTATAAACGTTATATAAATAAATAATGAATTAATAACATAAATAAAATAATTCAAATCGTTATTATTTGTAGGGGGCATTAAAATTTTGTTTGAATAATAACACAAAATAGTCGACAAAAAAATTTCCCACTTGAAAACTCAACACTAAACAGTTCCTAACACCATTCACAACTTTTCAGATTATATTCGATAACAAACATGGCAGACATTAATTATTTTGAATGATTTGTTTGTCTTTAACCTCACTTCCACTCGTTTGATAGCACACTGAAGTTCGTGCACGTTAAAGTAACACCGATGACCACTACACGATTTCAGGTCGTGTAAATGTCAGTAATACGACCACTACACGACTTTTGATCGGTTTAAAGAAAATAGTACGACCACTACACGGCTGAATGGTCGAATAACAGTCGTATAAGTTACTGTTATTCGACCATACGTCGCGAATTAGACTTGTATATGACTTTTACCAGACTTAAGCCCATTAATACGACCTTAATACGATCTTTATACGGACAAAAGTCATATAATTTGTGCCCAAATCGCGTCGTATAATCGTTTATATAACCACTATACGACCAAAACTATCCGACTTCAAGACGTAGCGATAACGTTGTCCCGACCATTATACGACCAAAACTTGTTAGTTGGGTACCTTGCAAACAACGTGGAATGGGCCTTTTTGAAAGAGTTCGTGCCACAAAAGGAATTCCGCAAAGAAAAATCATACTAAATACTTGTGCTTGCTTGATTTGACTTATGGTAGGCTTAAAAACCAAGCGGCAGCGACAACGACGCGCGTCGTTGTCGCTGTCAAATGACTGGTTTGTTTGGGGAACCAGAAAGACCGAGCGTCGGCGTCGTTGCGGCGCGCCACGACGCCGTCACGTTGACAGCGCGCTGAGAAGCTTAGAGTTTGTATGGGATGCGGTTGGGTTATTCTACAAGACCGCAGCGACAACGACGCCGTCAAAATTTGACGGCGTCGTTGTCGCGATGCTTGGAAAATAAGGGTACCATTACAGTGTTGAGAAGTGTAGAATTTCAAAACTAGACATGCGCTCACCGTAGAAAGAGCATTCAAACTTTTTATTAAAATACACAAAAAATAGGTGCGCTCATATAACACGTATCTATGCGTAGCCTCGAAGAGAAAAATACTACCTACATTCAGATAATATTTATGACGCAATATCATCATCATTATCCTGAAAGGATGGGCTTTCGATTAATAATAATATCTGCGTCTATTGTCGCGCGCCATCCAGATAGGTCGAGATCACGATGATATGGTAATTTGGTGATAATGACATGTATGACATCAACATTTTCCCGCGCAAATTGTCATATTCGTATTTCGTCAAAGGTATCCTGAACTATAGTATACGCGACCCTTACCTCGAAACAGTTTTTTCAGCACCACATAGCCAAGAACACCGATTCCCACCAAAAGTAATGACACAATAAACATGACAACAACTATTTTTCAAATAAATTGTTCAGAAAATGACGTCAACTTGCAGTAAACAACAGTACTATACTAATTAGAGTTTGAAATCGGCCTCGGAAGTCGTACATTTGCTGAAATTCGAGAAACAACACTATTATGGCTTCCAATTATACTGAAGCTTTACTGCCGGTGGTGGTCTAAGCTTGGGGCTTTTTACCGGCTTTCACCATTTCCTTCATCATCATCATTATCATCGTCGTCGCCATCTTCGACAGTCATGTACCGTCCGGTGCTGGACATAGATCTCCTTCTGGCGCCTTGACAGACCAACTTTATGAGACTGTATGCATACAACAACTCTTATATTAGGTGTAAGAAATCAACTGAAAATATTTAAGGGGAGAACCAGCCCATGAAACTGAACAACTTTCCTCAAGGTACTTAGCTAGCTCGAAACATGAATAAAAAAATTTGGACCTCCCATACAAAATGTACCAGCCGGACGAGTCAATTGGTATAGGAGGACAAAAAATAAAATTCTTCCTATTACGACCTATCTTCCTCGGGGAAAGTTGTTTAATTTCATGGACTGATTCACTCTTTAAAATATTTGCAATAGATTTCTTACATTCGTATACAAAATCTTCGGGGCGTCTGGTATGAAGCGTCACTGTGCTTTACGTTGCGTAGCCGCCACTCGAGAACTTTCCGAGCCCAACGATTGTCGGTTCTATGACATAATTATATGTTTCACCTCTTGCCATTTTGACCTATGATATTTGACCTATGATTCATGCACTAGTTGCGAATCACACTTTGTGAAATATTAAATGAAATTGTACCTATTAGTGACCGATAGCGAAAACTCAGAACCGTCTGGTGAAAAGGTAACCACTATACTCAAGGTACATGAATACGGAAAAAAAATTGGATCTCCTAAAGTAACTCTAATCAGCTGATCTTCAGTTTTGTATGGGTATTTTTTCATATTACGACCTATTTTCCTTGGGGAAACCAACCGGTTCTGAGTTTTCAATACCTATCGGTAACTATCACTAGTAAAAGTTCACTCAAATGAACGATTTATTAAAACGGTATGTAAATTATTATTAATAAAGTACATCATTTTACGCAACAATTCTAAAAAAAAAATCACCCTACATTGTTTTTGTTAGGTATAAACTGAATCACATATCTGAGGCCTAAACCGTTTTAACCCCAGGGTTTATCGGGTATTTCTTCACCCCACAAATCCGCACTTAAAAAGTATGGCTTCCTTACCTCAATATCTCTTTCCTTGTAAAAAATGTACAGTCCTGAAACATGTATGTATACATAAAGCTATCCTATTTGAGGGACCAGCATATTCTGGTTCTTCATACATTTGTACAAAACAACCAGTATATCTTGATCTCTTAAATGGATATGTTGATGTGCTGGTGGCAGTACTTTTCTGTAATAGGATTTAAAGATAACATTCAAGCTCGATTTAGCTTGTCATGTAGTTTGTAAAAACTTAGCCTAGGCCAAATTATAATGAAGTGTTTAGAAAATGTGCCAAACGAAACACATTAGGTAGACAGGTAGGTAGGTAGGTAAGTACCTAGGTAGTCGCGGAATTTAGGATTGCTTAAATATGACGTCAAATTTCTTTGTAGGTAATTGGTCTTAAATTCCGCGACTGAACAATAAATCGCAAGCTCTACAAGTGGAGGCGTGAGACGTAATATGGCATCTGTCAAAGAAATGATAGTCGAAGACTTCTAAGCCGGCATCACACTGCAATAAACTGTATGTTATTTACGAGTAAAGAAGTATGTAGCCACCATCGTGATAGGTTTTGACCCTGATATTCGTAAATTCTTTAGAAGCTTTTTGAACTCTATCTTCGAACTGCATTTGTTTATAGGTAGGTAGATATTTAGACTCATCTATCTATGTAGTAATGAAAATGCTCGATGCTGACCTAATCAAAGGAATCGATTTCAATCAAAACAATTAGTTTTAAATAACGCACCTGATAATCCTCCAACTGCTGTTCCGTAAACGTCACAATTTTGTTCCCCATTCCCAAAAGCCGCTTGCCCTCCGCTTGTTGCCAGAAAATTAAAAAGAAAACGCGTTCGAAATTCAAAAACAAGGAAAAAAAAGTGAAAGCAGCCTGTTGCGGCGAACGCCACTAAAAACTAACGCTGTAATACTGGCAGCTTAGATTAGGGCGGGCCGCACAGAGTAGGGAGTGATGCAGACACTGCGGCGCGCCTCGAGGACGTTGGCCCAATTTCTATGCTAAATAACGTCCTTTGTCTTTCAGCGAGACGAACTGTCTCATCTCCATAAAACTATGATAAAAGTGCCGTATAGTGAGTTATTGCTTTACCTACAATCATTACAAGTTTATATTTTTCGTGTCTCTACAAGCATCAAATTATAATTAAATACCTTACTACTTACTTGATCACCAATGTAGTATCACAGAAATTTAGTACTCCATATTTATTTACGCATCATATTTATGCAGCAAGTGCGTCTTTATAACCTTTGCTAAATCTCTAATTTCCCACTTTTCCCATCCGTTCTCTTCTACTTATTTTTTTTATAGTAAAATTGCTTGAAGTGAAACAATTAGGTAATTGTTTTTTCTTGTAATTTGCTTTTGTTAAAAAGTATCAATTTCTATGTAAAATGATGTGTTTTATCTTACTTACCAGCCAGTCCTGCTCCTTGTTACAGCATAAATAAATGCCAAGCAAATTAGACCGCACCCCTGCGCAGCCACAATGAAAATTTTCCATTGCGTTTTGTGGTTGACTTCCAGAATTATCTTATTTTTACATAATTTTATAACTTCTTTATTTACAAACAGTTGAGTATAATTAGTTATCTAATATTCTAATTTATCGTGTAGCGCCGGCTTAGAATAATATCACTCCTATTCTACTTACCAATGAGTGTCGTAAAAGCAACGAAGGGATAATCATTCAGGGAATGGGCAGCAGCATTCCCTGTAAATGCAACATTTTGCACTGCGCTTGCCAATTTGCCTGCCAAGCGCGGTGAGCAAGGCAGTATTCTCCGATAGCCGGAGGCCCATATCCAGCAGTCGACTGTTGTGATGTTATGGTATTTAATGGAGAATTCTCTCTGTTTTTTCGTGCTACTCTATAATTGTAGAATTAGATTGACTCATAGACGCCGCGCCCTATCTGTAGTTACATTTTTCTGCTATTAGGTAGAAATTGATGAATATTTTTTTATTTCTTTACGTAGGTACTCAGGTTAGGCTTTTATATTTGTGGGTAAAACCGATGCCCTTTCTTTAGGCGTTAGTTAAGTATTTGTTATTTTTTGGACACCCATGGCAAATAAATTACCTACCTAAATTGCGTACCTATGTTATTTTTGTAGACGAAAAAATAACCCAATGTTTTTAAGTAGGTATATGAAACCAATAAAGCACTGATTTATTGGGTTCCGTAGCAATAATTTCGCACAAGCACGTACTACGATCATAATTAGAACGATAATGGGACTTCAGATTGGAAAAGTTGAACGAAGCCCTCCTGTCTTGAAACAAGCCCTTCAAGTTCCCTCCTACAAAATTAAGCTACCTATTTGACCTTTGTAAGGCTATGAAGGGTCTAATTGGTGTCTTTAAGGCTCTTTGGGAATTGACAGCTGACATTCAGAAGTTACACTTCAAACTATGCATGTCACGCACTGAGGCCGAAAATACAGCTGTAAAAGTTCACAGTCTTATCGGACATTCTTAGATCTTACGGCTAATTCTACGGACGTGTTTATCTAGGTAGGCTTAAAGATGGCTGCAAGGGTGTCTTCTACCTACATAAGTAGTCGTGTGTTGCCAGCTATTAAATAATATCACCCCAATTCTACATGTAAACGCTATAAAAGCGTTGAAAGCGATAATTCATCCCTCTGGATTATTACCCTGTACCTAAAATGCACTCGCGTTAGATTGCGATTCAGCTGCTAAACAATGAAATTTACGTGGCTATATTTTTCGTAAAAACTATGTCCAAAATATTTGTTTAACATAAAGCGGCTTATTAGCGGTTTCACCCACTGCAAGTCGTTTTCCTGCGGAAAAAAATTGCGTTTTCCCCGGCATGTATTATCATCCATATAAACCTTCCTCTTGAATCACACTATCTATTACAAAAACCGCATCAAAATCCGTTGCGAGGTTTAGGAGAAGATAGCAAGACAGAGAAACGCAAAAAGTGACTTCATTTAATACTATGTACTTATTAGATACTTAGTACTTATTCTTCTTCTTCTTTTCGTGTGGAACACCGATTCGCTTAACGACCCGATGAACCCTGGTGTCAGAGTTTTTCAACCGCCTACTGCAAGTAGCAGGCCTCTGACATGGTTGTGTAACGACCGCCATCATAGACAGCAACAACTACTTATTAATAGGTAGGTACGTTAGATGTAGGTAGGTACATACATACATTATTCAACGAAGACAGACACGAAGATAACACATTTACCTTCTATTCAAAGTAAATCTACCGACTCAAAATAATCCTTTTAGTACGCGATAGCATTTGAGGAGGGTCTGACATAGAATGATATATAGTACTAGTTAGTACCTTCTAGCACAAAATAGAGAGTTTACAGAAAGTTCACTCGAGTCTATTTAGGATTTTCGTGATTGTCACTTGTTACATAGCCAGGGTTGCTACTGTCAAAAATCTCAAAGTATAAGAATAGCAAACAAAACAGCAAAACCTGACACAAGAACGTCATATGATTTTGAGCTAATTTAAATCCAAGAAATATGACTTCCGTGGCAACCATCTTAGTTACCTTCAGTTCCCCTGAGATTCCAGTTATTTCCAGTTGAATTCAGTAAGCGTCAAAATAGTCGCTAGTACTGAGTGAGCCATCTGTAAAGGCGTCGTTTCCATAATTTGTGCTTCTAGTACGCATAATTTATGATTTCACTTTGAACGAATGTAAAGCGCCTGTCAACAAGATTAATATTAAATCCTAAAGTACTTTAATAATCTCTGCTTTTGTTGTTACATAATCTCGAAATCTGTGGCTGAGAGTATAAAGGCCTGAAAGTTCTGTTACATACATAGGCTACATCACGCCTATATCCCTTGTGGGGTAGGGAGAGCTGTGAAAACGGCCATTTATACCACGTCTGACAAAAGTATGAGAGTCATTCAGAAGACTGTGAAACACCGTAGTAAAAGGTTATCATGTCACCTACGTGTATCTCCTAAAATAACAATGCACATCAACCCTCGAATTCCTTGGTCGCTTCGTACGACACCGGGAAAGATATGGGGTGATGCTATTCTGAGCCGGCACCACACGACCTAATTAGGTATAAGCGAAAAGCGGCAAAATTAAAGCCTAATAGTTACGTTTTACCTCAGCCGTGTGGTGCCGGCAGAGTAGAATAGCACCACCTCCTTTCTTCCCGTGGGGGTCGTAAGAGGCGACCGAGCGATAAACCCGACCCAAACAGCCAGGGCCAACCGTATAGTGGTGGTTGAACCACCACAAAAGCATTCCCAAGGTGGGTTGACGTCAGGTAGGCGGCCGATCGTAAAATTCAGCCAGATCCTTTTGCTTTTGCAACACAATTTTGTGTTCAATGAAACGTGTTGCGCCGACCCTAAGTAATTGGGATAAGGGCAGGAAGATGATGGTGATGATTTACGTTCTACCTCTATTTGCGCAAGTTACCGAGCCGTGCCACTAATATTTGAAGCGTGTGGCGGCTTCTAACACGCATGAGATAATACGACATTGAGAATTTCATACACGAATTTGGCGGAGAAAAGGGTTACCTACCAAAAAGATTTTAACCTACCTATTTTCTACCTTCGTGCATTTCTTGCTTGTCATAGAAATCTACGTCATAGCAATCGTATGTCGTATCAGCAACATTCTGATAATCCACTTTTACTTGTGACATCTTATTTGACACCAAACACCTTTGAGTAGCTGCCTATAAGTTGAGCGGCCTTGGAGTGAAGTATCAAGTGTCTCAAACCCTTCCTCTCAACCCAGATACCAAACTGAAATCCGGAAGAAAGAGAGACTGTGAGGTACTTTGTGAGTGTGTACTTTATTATCTAATGCCTATTCGAGTTCACAATGGGGATAAACTTAATATAAGTAACTTGCGCAGAGAAAGAATGGATCCCGAATTGGCAACATTATTGTTTGCCTCTACATCATGTCATATGTCTTTCTCTTCGTGTGGGACACCGAGTCGTTCAACGACCAGAAGACCCCTGTCACATTATATGAATACAACACTTTATATTCACAGGGAGCGTTGCTGTCTTTTTTCTACATCAATCCCTTCGCCTTTATCAATCACACTTAGGGCACTAAAAGGTAATGATGGAGTGTTGCTATTCTAAGCCAGCACAACAAGAAACATCAATATTTTATATAATATAAAATCAATTTATTATCATACATTATGATTATTATAATGAACTAAGGCACCTAAGTGCTACGTAAGTACTTGAAGGTTAAGTTAAAGTGACTCACTTTGCTTTCTTTTGCAAAGTAAGCAACCTTTGTGATCAAGACACAATAAAATCAATAACGTGTGCGTCAATAAGATGCTATTTTTATTTTTATTTATTTAAAAAGTAAACGTGTTATTAATTTATGAAAAGCATAAAATATTGTTTGTTTGCTCAGAACAACAAAAGGGTTTTCAGCTGTTTCAGCATATAAATAGCGTTTGGAAATTGGAAGTGATATTACAACCACAGCAGCCTCTCACAACACCCACAAAAAAAGTACAGAAAAGACAACAAGAAAAATGAAGACCATACTTGCAATTGTATTTGCTATTACGGTAAGTGAATTTATTTTGCAAACTATAAAATGTATTGTAGTCATCTTTCGAAAAGTCAATTAGACCTACATAATTCATATCATAAGAAACTTATACAAAATTTGATGTAGGTACAATACGAGCAACCAAATATTAAAGCGTTCCGTTTCCCATACAAAAGTTTAATGGGATATATACGTCTGTAAAGGAGACAAATTGTCTGATTAAAAACTTGATAGGAAATCCCGTGCTTTAAAATTTTAGTCTGTACATTTCCGCGTAAAACCGTCTACGTAAATAGGTGGAGCTGCTGCTGCAATAAATACGTTTAATTTTAATGTGGAGTAAATACTTAAATAGTAGTCTTGCGACATTTTTTTTGGAAAATTTGTTCTGCACCTCATGTTTAAGTCGATTGAAGTTCAGTTTTTTGTTTTAATGACGTGACGTTTTACCTTAAGGGGTCTGAACTGTTTTGGGCGTTTTCGTACAAACATTTTCTTGCCGACCACTCCCTCTAGAGATATGTGTGATAGTATAGTATAGTCTTTTCAAGCAATTATTTGCTTTTTGGCAGCTGTCAGGTAGGTAATATAAATTTTATTTTGTCTTTTTCGCGCTTATTTAGATTCCTATGTGGCGTCTTACTATCAAAAATAGAATGAACGCTTGAAAAGACGATATATGAAGTTTTCTTCGAGCAACTCATCTTCCGTCCCGTTCCGGCCCGGTGAAGTTTTACAATAGTACGTCCATGAGTTTTACTGTGTCTGACTGACGTTCAGGTCTCTGAGTCAGCATTTCCGCGCTACTTTAAACCATTGCTCGCTATACTTATTTTTATGAAATTGTATGAACCATCCCTAAAGGCAAAGATAATGGCTCATAGGTATACATGGTGTAAACTGTAAGGTACAGCTCTCCGAATCTGATGCATTGCATTCAGATAACGATGCTGATCAACTTTCCATTAGAAACTATTTCTAGAGACGTAATTTTTTTTTGCCTTCCCGTAATATGTGCATGCAGTCAATATCTCAAAATATTTTCTTATAGGAATGTGTTCAGTTTGGTCAAATGCACGTATTCCCTAAAACCCCAAAAAGTTGTTGTAGTGGTGTCGCGAATTAACACTACCTACTTGTTTTTTTTTTTAGTTATGTTCATTTGAAACTTGATAAAACAATTTCGTTTGGCAGTCGTATAAAGCTTCATTATTTTTTTTCAGTTGGTTATTGCATACTCGGAAGCAAGGGCCGACCTAGGCAGTGGTATGCCGGTAAAGCCCCCTGGACTACCCCCCTCAGGAAAGCCCCCTGGACTACCCCCCTCAGGAAAGCCCCCTGGACAATCAAACCCCCCTGGAGTATCCAACCCCCCTGGAGTACCCAACCCCGGCCAAGTAATGGGTCGTTAAATAAATAAATTCGCTAACAAGCATTACTTTTATTTTGCTATATTTAATTTGTACTTATATAATATATACCTACTTGATAAAAATACAATTGTTTTGAGAGCAAGAAAATTTGTTTTCTTTATTTATATAATTACTAGCTTTCCGCCCGCAGTTTCACTCGCGGTATTATCTGTTTGGGCTAATAAAAAAGTTTTAAATACATTGCATTTAAAATCCAGAATTTTAACAGAATCCACGAACGGCAGAGTTTTACTACTCGACAATAGATGGCGCCACTACTTGAGGGATTGAAAAAGCCCTTATATCTTTAAAAATACGCCCTTTAAGTTAAAACGGGAACTTTCTTGTTCGAGGGGAGATAAAGGGCTATTGCACTATATAAGTCCCTTTATCGTACCGGAAATCCTTTTAAAGTTTTATCGGCACGTACATTTTTTCAACTTAGTTTTATTATATACTAGCTTTCCGCCCGCAGTTTCACTCGCGGTATTTAGCTGTTTGGCCTAAAAAAAAGTTTGAAATACATTGCATTTCGAAACGCAACTCAAATAATCGTTCTGAATGGAGTTCAACTACTCGACAACAGATGGCGCCACTACTTTACTTGAATACCAAATTTTAAAACACTTCTCGTGTTAGGTAAACAAGTTTTTGGAAAACTTCCAAAAGGATCATGCCCAATCTAGTATGGATGTTCGTCCATTGCTTGCCTCAGTACTTGCAGGCCTCGCATCAAAGCCAAAGTTAAATAATTATAAAGTCTAATTATTGCTTAACATTTTGTAACTGAAAATAATTTAATTATGACAGGTGTTCTGAAGTTATTGAATGTTATAGTTGGGTATCGGAAGAGACAAAAGTTCTGAAGTTTGGCTGTATATCGAGAATTTCGTTCTTAAATCGTTATCATTAGCTATACCGAAGTAAACGGAGTACGCGCGGTAAGCCAACTTGCTCGTTTTGCAAACCGGCAATTTTTTTTCAGATGCAAACAAAAAAAAGTTACCTCGCATGCTAAAATTCGATAATCCCAAAATATGCAAAATGATTAAAAAATGTGTAATTGACTGTACACTGTAGCTATAGTTTACCAATAGCTCAGTCGGCAAATGGCGTAAGTAGGCTTAGCACGCCAGTCGGCAGAAAACGAGTTGGCGAATCACGCCGGTTTGCGAAACGAGCAAGTCGGTGAACTGATTCCAGACCAAGTAAACAGTGCAAAAAAGGTTCACACCACAGTAAAATCTTTGGAAAAAATATCTAATGGTAAAAATGCATTTAACAGTTAAGTTAGTTTCCCTGTTTTGTACAACAATTGCCGTGGCTATTCTTCATTAAAATGAGGGATATAACATATTGCTTTAATTTGCGTTTTGAGGCGAGACAATTTCTTAGACCAGAAATGGGCAATCTCCTTTCACCTGGATCCTGGATCCTGCCTGCGGTGAAATTTTGGAAGTTTTCCAAAAAACTACTTTAGGTACTTAATTTTCAAGTTGAGGGACTGGAAAAGCTAATATCTTTATAAGTACGCACATCATTTTAAAAAGCGAACTTTCTTGTTCGAGGGGGGATAAAGGGCTTTCAAACTATATAAGTCCCTTTATCGTACCGGGAATCCTATTAAGTATTATCGGCACGTACATTTTATCAACTTAGTTTTTTTATATTTAATGATAATGATAACATGAGGTATGCAAGATCCTCTGAGATTCATTCAGAAGACTGTGAAACACCATAGTAAAAGGTTGTCAGCCTATCGCCGAAAATTGCAATGCATAAGTATCAACTCTCAAATCACCTGGTCGCTTCCTACGACACCAACGGGAAAGATATGGGGTGATGCTATTCTGAGCCGGCACCACACGGCCTAATTATGAGCAAAGAGCGGCAAAATTAAAGCCTAATATTTACGTTTTACCCCTATTTGCGCAAGTAACCAAGCCGTGTCACTAATATTTGAAGCGTGTGGCGGCTTCTGACACGCCTGAGATAATACGACATTTTGACACAAAATAGAGAGTTTACAGAAAGTTCACTCGGCCGTATTTCGGATTTTCGCGATTGGCATTTGTTACATAGCCATTGATAGCCAGGGTTGCTACTGTCAAAATTTTAGAAGATAAAACTCGGAGATAAAAATATAAAAAACAACAAAATCTGACAAAGAGCGTCATATGATTCTGAGCCAATTCTAAATCCAATAAATATGACGTTCGTGTCAACCATCTTCTTAGTTACCTTGACTTCCACTGAGATTCCGGTGTTTTCCAGTTTTCGTCAGTAAGCGTCAAAATCGTCGCTAGTACTGAGTGAGCCATTTGTATTGGCGCCACCGTTTCCCTAATTTGTGATTTATACGAGAATTCATACAAGAATTTAGCGGAGAAAGGAATTACTTATCAAAAGGACTTTGTGATTTTATTTAATACGAAAAATAAACACAGCGTATACCTATTTTCTACCTTCGTACATTTCTTGCTTGTCATAGAAATCCACGTCATAGCAATCGTATCTCGTATCAGCAATTCTGCTGATGATCCACGTTCACTTGTGACATCTTATTTGACATCAGACATCAAACACCTTTGAGTAGCTGAGCGGCCTTGGAGTGAAGTATCAAGTGTCTCAAACCCTTCCTCTCAACCCAGATACCAAACTGAAATCCGGAAGAAAGAGAGACTGTGAGGTATCTAGTGTGTACTTTATTACCTATCTAATGCGTACTCGAGTTCATAACAGGGATAAACTTAATATAAGTAACTTGCGCAGAGAAAGAATGGGTCCCAAATTGGCAATATCTATATTCCTCTTCATCTTGTCACATTATGTGACATGACGTTCCCTGTAAATACAACACTTTATATTCACAGGGAGCGTTACTGTCTATGTGATGCCGGCAGTCGTGTGATGTCGGCTTAGAATGTCACCACCCCATAGGTATCTTTCCCGTGGGGACGAAATCATCCAAGGGTTCAATCCCTGGATGAATTTCGCAATCGCGTTACAGCATCTTGCATTGCGCTCACCAACCCGCCTGCCAAGTGTGATGAGATGAGTATGGCAAATACCCCCCTTTTAGGGAGAGGCCCATGTTTAGCAGTGGACTTTATTGTGGCTGTTATACTAGTGGAAGTAGTTGCTGTCTATTCCCTAATCCACCAGAGCTGTGCGAGGTAGCTAAGCGGTGTACGAGGAAAAAATCCACCAATAGAATCACTTCATTGAGCGAGGCTAGGAAAATGAAGTGATTCTATTGGTGGATTTTTTCCTCGTACACCGCTTAGCTACCTCGCACAGCTCTGGTGGATTCGCAGCCTTAGTCGCCCTTTACGACAATAAAAGGTAATAATGGAGTGTTGCTATTCTAAGCCAGTACAAACAAGAAACATCAATATATGAAAAAAACAATTTATTATTATCATACATTATGATTATTATAATGAACTAAACCCACCTAAGTACTACGTAAGTACTTGAAGGTTAAGTTAAAGTGACTCACTTTGCTTTCTTTTGCAAACTAAGCAACCTTTGTGATCAAGACACAATAAAATCAATAACGTGCGTCATTAAGATGCTATTTTTATATTTATTTATTTAAAAAGTAGGTAAACGTGTTATTAATTTATGAAGAGCATAAAATATTGTTTGTTTGCTTAGCGCAACAAAAGAGTTTTCAGCTGTTTCAGTATATAAATAGCGTTTGGAAATTGGAAGTGATATTATAACCACAGCAGCGTCTCACAACACCCACAAAAAAGTACAGAAAAGACAACAAGAAAAATGAAGACCATACTTGCGATTGTATTTGCGATTACGGTAAGTGAATTTATTTTGCAAACTATAAAATGTATTGTAGTTATCTTTTGAAAAGTCAATCATACCTACATAATTCGTATCATAAGAAACATATAGGTACATAATTGATGTATATTACGAGCAACCAAATATTAAAGCGTTCCCTTTCCCATACAAAAGTTTAATGGGCTCATATTATAAAGGAGACAAATGTCTGATTAAAAACTTGATAGGAAATCCCGTGCTTTAAAAAATTTAGTCTACAGATTCCCCGTAAAACCGTCTACGTAAATAGATGGAGCTGCTGCTGCAATAAATAGGTACGTTTAATTTTAATGTGGAGTAAATACTTAAATTGGGGCATTTTTTTTGGAAAATTTGTTCTGCACCTCATGTTTAAGTCGATCGAAGTTCATATTTTCGTTTTAATGACGTGACGTTTCGCCTTAAGGGGTCTGAGAACTGTTTTGGGATTTTTCGTACAAACGTTTTCTTCCCGAGCACTCTCTCTAGAGATGTGTGATTGTACAAGGTGTTCCAAAGGAAATACATTAAATTGGAGACGTTGTGTAGACCATTGTACTGAACAATTTCCATTATGGCACCAAGTTAGAATTCTTAACAATTAAGAAGTTAAAATTTTCATACAAACTAAATGCCTACATTTACTACAACCATTATGTATTACCCCTTATCCAAGATTGCAACCTTGCATTTTTAACTTGTTGGATTTGAATATACGAAAAAGTTTGGAACATTGTTGTCTTTGTTTTAAATTTAAACGAAAACTTAAGATAAAAGATCTCTTTCTTGGTGTCAACTTTGTTTTATTGCTGCCTCAAACTAAAAACTTCTTTTGAATTAGAGCACCCATAGAGACGCAAAGACAAAGGGCCAATCAGAGAATCCAGTAGAGTCTTAGTGTCAGTTGTGTCAGTTTTTGACGAACATGACATTTGACCTTAGTCTACGCCACGACTGTTGCCTTGGCAACTAAATTACCGCCAAAACCGTTGCCTTGGCAACAGTTGTGGCGGTAATTTCAAAAGATTTTCCAAGACGGCAACATGACATAAATAAAGGTCATGACATAATCAATAAAACTCCTTTCATAATGTGGGACTCAATTAAATTTAACAAATTTAAGTTGCTAATTACTTCTAAACGAGGGGTTTTCTTAACTTGGCCCCATAATGAAAATTATTCGGTACGATGGCCTGCACAACGTCTCCAATTTAATGTATTTAGATTGGAACACCTTGTATAATCTTTCCAAGCAATTATTTGCTTATTGGCAGCTGACAGGTAAATAAAAAAATATTTTGTATTTTTCGCGCTTATTTAGATTCCTAGGTATGTCCTACTATCAATAAATTGATGTATTAAAAAACAAAAAACCCGACTGCGGTAATTTTAAAGTAGTATTTTGCTGTTAAAATCCGCCATCTTGAAGCTATAATTTTTTAATATAGCCAGTGTCACTCGCGCTGTTGAGATCAATCTAACGACACCTCACATGTCAAAATTCCACTATCCGTTGGGCTGGAGCCCGTGAAAAAGAATTTTCTTGTCCACATAACCCTCCTTCTGAGGCAGTCGGGTAAAAAAACTTAGCAGTTAGTAAAATCGTCGATAACCACCATTTAGTTCATGTATGACAATCAAAAAGAAAGAAAGTAAACGCATAAAGAAATTAAGTTGTGGCTGTTGTCAAATGGATAATTAAAAATCTACGCGTGCCTTTAATTTAACGCCATCTATTGCTGTAAGTGAGCATAACTTTTTTAATCTGTAAAAATACCTTCTTCGTGCTTGGCCGAGAGTAGCATTCCCGTGCTACTTTTAACCATTGCTCGCTGTACTTATTTTTAGGAAATTGTATGAACCATCCCTAAAGGCAAAGATAATGGCTAATAGGTATACGGGGTGTAAGGTACAGCTCTTTGAATACTGAAGCATTGCATTCAGACAACGACGCTGAACAACTTTCCTTTAGAAACTATTTCTAGAGACGTATTTTTTTTTGTCTTCCCGTAATTAGTGCAGTCAACATCTCAAAAAATATTTTCCCCGACTGCCTCAGAAGGAGGGTTATGTTTTTCGAGAGTATGTATGTATGTGGACAAGAAAATTATTTTTCACGGGCTACAGCCCAAACGAATAGTTGGAATTTGATATATGAGGTGTCGTTAGATTCGTCTCAGCAGCGCGAGTGACACTGGCTATATTAAGAAAATATAAATTCAAGATGGCGGATTTTTAAAGCAAAATACTACTTTAAATTTATCGCAGTCGGGTTTTTTGTGTTTTAACACATCTACTTGTTTATTCACTTTGGTCAAATGCAGCCTATCAGTATTCCCTATTCCCTATCCATAAATGTAGGTATGGTCATTCGAAACTTTATGTGTAAACCTTCATTATTTTTTCAGTTGGTTATTGCATACTCGGAAGCAAGGGCCGACCTAGGCAGTGGTATGCCGGTAAAGCCCCCTGGAATTACCCCCCCGGAAAAGGTCCCTGGACTATCCCCCTCAGGAAAGCCCCCTGGACAATCAAACTCCCCTGGACAATCAAACCCCCCTGGAGTACCCAACCCCGGCCAAGTAATGGGTCGTTAAATAAATAAATTCGGTTAGGGACTTTTGGCCCATGATTACAAAATGCGCTAACAAGCATCACGTATTTATTTTACTATATTTAATTTGTACTTAAATAATATATAACTTTTATTAAAAATATAAACGTTTTAAGAGCAAGAAAATTTGTTTTTTTCTTCATATAATTCGGTATACCGGGTCAATTTTTTAGGGTTTATTTTGAAAATATAGATCATTCTAAAAACCATTTTCAATATTTCAAAATATTATTATTATTTATATTTAATTTAAGGCCGCTATAGAGCTTTTCACGAAGCCCATACAATTTTCCCTGCCAAACCTCTCGGAGCGTCATTTTGCGAAAAACATGGGGATGTTTGAATATTTTTTACAGTGATATTATGAATAAAAATAAATATATTTTTCTGCAATTAGATTAAGTACATTTTCTTAAATAACATATATTTTTTTTAAATCTTTACTACTGTTATTTTTTCATACAGAAGCCGTTATAATGGCGCATTATTTTGCAAAAAATCGTATATGAAAACGTGGTATTATTCTATATTTCTGAATAAAATTGTAAAATGTTCACTGTAGACTTTGTTCTCAAATATATACTCTATTTTTTTATATAATTGATATTTTTTTACAGTGAACCAAAACTCTAAAACTCACGCTTGATTTGAGGTCTTTTCCTGAATTTTGGTTTTGTCGCTTTAGATATCGCTGTTTATAACAGGTTTAAAACTAAAATGTTAATATTTACATTGTACATTTTTTAGATGAAGATATGCTTGATTAAATATTCAAGTAACATATTATTTTTACATAACGGTTTTCGAGAAACTCGCATGTTTATAAAGCCAATATTTGCAAATTTGCTAGAAAAAATTAAATGCGCTCTTAAATGTTTTTTAAAGTTTTGAGGATTCACTCAATCACTAGGCTGCATATTTACAATCTTTGCCTGCAACAAGCCTATAAAAAGTAGGTAATATTATTGACAATCTATGGATAATCAAAACGCCAAACCAATGTCACCATTTTGTTAACATTGGTACTGCCCTTTGTCGAGAAAAAAATCGATTATTATAGCCAAATAGATAAAATCTTCTAAAAAATGTATTGTTTAATAGCTGTACTGCAACAAAATAAACGCCGTTTTGTACTTACGAAGCTTGGAAAACAGAAAATTTCGGCTTAGAAATTAGTAGAATAGTAGTTTATGCAACTGTCTTATAACAGAAGGCTTTGGGACGCGAGTGTCTGTTTATCACACGAGGCGCAGCCGAGAGAGGTAATAGTTTGACACGAGCATTCTAAAGCCTAATTATATGCAGTTGCATACACTATTTTATCTACACTCTACTAAACAAAACTATGAAAAGTAATTTAAGCCTCTGCACTGCACTGTGGCGATTGCAAGCCTATCAACTGCCCCACCAACTGAACGACTTTTGTACTTAAGTAACTTTTCAACGAAATGTTAAATATATAATAAAGATATTTATTTCAGATTTTAAATCCATAATGTGTTAATAATTAACTTAATGTAAGGGTTATTCTCATGAACAATTTATACCTAATTATCAAATTAATTACAGATTTAATAAATTAATTATCTTATTATACTGACAAACCTTCTAATTTCTGACATGGACGTATACACCCTTAAGAAGGTCCATCCAATACCTGTATATATGTCCATCCAGCCTGTCAGCAAATACCCTCAGGATCTCGTTGCCACTACCCCAAGTCCTGCACAACAGGGAGTTCGCCTTATGGCGCATGATAGCGTAGAAATCGTCAATGCGTGCTTCGGCAAACATCCCTGACGCACTACAGAAGCGGGGCAGTCCCAACAAGGCCCTGAGGATATTGTTATAAACGACGCGAAGGTCACTGTAAGCGCGCTTGGTATATGAAGTCCATAGGCTGCTCGTGTAGAAAGACTGGCAGTATGCCTTAAACAGTGTAATTTTAACTGATACAGTACAGCAAGCAAACCTACGGATCAGCATATTCCTACGCACGGACAGTGCTCTTCGCTCTCTTTCGATATCCACATTGTCTTTTAAATCCTCTGTCACACAATGGCCTAAGTATTTAGACTGTTTGACTCTTTGGAGGGCAGAACCATTAAGTTTTATTGGAGGAATATTACTCAATGTCTTACCTGCCGATTTGAAAACCATGTAAACGCTTTTACTAACATTATACTTTAAACCATGTTTAATCGCGTAGCTCTCACAGCGAGATAACAGTTTTCCTGAGAGCACTGATCGACGGAGCAAGCAACACCATGTCGTCTGCGTAGCTTATGTTATTGACACAGACTTCGTCGACATAGCATCCGACACGAGAGTTGCTCAATCCGACGATCAGCTCGTTAATATACAGATTGAACAGGTTTGGTGACGTTAATCCACCCTGTCTTACGCCACACTCTAACCTATACTCTTTAGAATACTCTTTAGAAAATGAGCCTGCCCATCGTACACAGTTTGACTGATTATTGTACCAATACTCAAACCCAGAGATCACCTCACTTGGCACACCGGTATCTCGCAACTTTGCCCACAATACATCATATGACACCATATCGAAAGCTTTCGATAAGTCTAAAAACAGGCATACACTGGTGAGTGCCTGTTGCTGTCGTTCTGGACGGTATTTTTAAGGGCATAAATAGCACTTTCTGTTGACAGCCCAGCCCGAAAACCGAATTGGGCGTCGTGTAAATGTAGATGTTTGTTCAAAAAGCCATTGTTTGTTCATTCAGTAAACCGTCCAGCACCTTAGCGACCACCGTTGCCAACGATATGGGCCTATAGTTGTTCTTATTGGTGATGTCTCCTGTTTTATTCTTGAGAATCGGTACAACAACAGTCTTCATTAAATCCTGAGGAAGATAGTTGTGTCTCAGGCACAGAGTGAAGAACAGTCCCTGCACTCTAGGGAGATGTGGCCCAGCATTTTGCAGATGCTCTATGCTGAGCCCATCATGGCCCGGGGACTTTCCCCTCGTCATATTTTTAACCACATCCCCAACCTCTTTAGCCGTAAAATGAACCAAATTTGCACTGGGCGGATTGACTGTTCCCCCCCTGCACCCGCAGACCTCAATGGTGATTCTACCTTAAAGTGACTCAGAAACATGTCAGCAATATTTTCAGCACTACTCTCTCCATCGATGCTCACAGGAAGGCCAGGTTTGGGGCTCAAGTTATTACAAATAACTTTCCAGAATCCTTTAAAATCTTTAGACGAATGTTGCGATGCAATTATGTCTAGTTTAATCTTTTCCTCGTTATTTTGACACCATTTTAGTTTTAATTTGAACATTTTTCCTTTACAGTTTACCGGTAGTGGGTTTAAAAAACAACATTACTAAACGAGTGCAGATAAAATATATTTATCTACACTCATTTCGTAATATTCGTTTTACAGAATCGAAAGCAGGTACGTAATGAACTGCATTAAGTAATATGCAGCCTTAAAAAAATATTTCCATACTAAAATTTGAATCGTAATGGAACGTAATGTCTAGTATTTAAAAAAAAACGAAACGAATATGCCGCTTTTTTATTTCCTGAGTCAACAGTAAGTCAAATAAAAATAAAAAATGTCACCCGGGCGGGACGACACTTGAAATTATGAGGACTTATTTATTATTAAATCTTTGCTTCAAATAATTATTCGAATTAAATTTTACCGATAAATGATTTTGAATTTTAAAAGGTGTTCCATTTTTATGAGCCTCGATTATAACGTTTAGTTAAGAAGTTACTTAATTATGTAAAAAAATCGTTCAATTGGTGGTTCAGTAGATAGGCTTGCAATCGCCATGGTGAGGTACGGAGGTTTGAATTTTTTTTTCATAGTTTTTCTTTTAAAGTGTAGATAAAATAGTGTATATGCAACTGCATATAATTAGGCTTTAGAATGCTCGTGTCAAACTATTCTCTCTCACATCCTAAAGCCTCTCATTATAAGGCAGTTGCATAAACTACTATTATTATTATTTATTTAAAAGTAGGTAAACGTTTTATTAATTTATGTAAAGTAAGTAGGTATTGTTTGTTTGCACAGCACAACAACAGTGTTTACAGCTGTTTCAGCATATAAATAGCGTTTGGAAATTCGAAGAGATATTATACCTACCTCAGCCTGCAGGCACCTACAAAAACGACAACGAGACAAAATGAAGACCGTACTTGCAATTATATTTGCCATTTCGGTAAGTCGATTTACTTTGTAAACTATTGATAGACGGCGCTGTATAAAAGGCACACTCCTTTTTGACAACAATCATTTAATTCATGCACGAAAATAAAAAAACGGTCAAGAGCGTGTCAGACACGCTCACAAATAGGGTTTCGTAGTCAACGTTTAAATATCAGGTCTTTCAGCGTTACAAAGTTAATTTTGTTGCTGTTTTGTTTGCAGCTGTAAGGTTACCAACAGCAAATTGAATATATAATATATTTCCTAAATCTTAAGTGGTACAGTATTCGGTATAGTTTTCATGGTAACTATATTCCATATTTAAAAAAAAAATTTAACGTGCATACTTTTGAAGTTACAGCTGGAACAAATTATGGCTCAAAAACGCCCCTTTTAAAAGCAAATAACTCGAGACAGAATAGTAGTTTTTATAACAAGGGAATAAAGTGATATATTTAGGGCGAGGGCGCTATTTTGAATCATGAGCGGAACGAGGGATTCTAGAGTAAAATCCCGAGCGTAGCGAGGGATTTTAAAGTAGAATCGTGAGTGAAGCGAGGGATTCAATGTAAGTCGCCCGAGAATAAATAACTTTATACCCGAGTGATACATACTACTTTTCATCCCCCTCTATGAGAAAAAAAAATACTTACTTAATCTACGAATACTGCTTGCTATTGTCCATTATTTTACAATACATCATATAAATTGCGTTATAAACATCCCGATACTTACAAAACATTATCACTCATTTCATTTCATATTATTGCAATATAATTGGGAGGTTATATTTTTGTTGCCCATTGCAGGCCAGTTATCGCGCCAAAAGAAAAATAAAATTTGACACATTACTTTTTAATTTCAAATTTTGCCAGGAATTAGGTTTTTTATGAGCTACATACTAGGTGTAAAATACTCAATAAAATAGCAGATAACAGGTAGTGTTGCAGAGAAGAAACCCATCTGTAGTAAATTTTCGATTGATTGGCTGCAAATATTTGTGTTCCAAATTCAAATGAATTTGAATCCCTTGGGATTAAATGACCTATTTTAATCCCACTTATGTGCGACCAAAGCGTAGTTTTTTGAATAGAGGGGATGAAAAAATTTTAGAGACTTTGTTTCAAGGAAATCTCCCCTTAGTTTTAAAAGACCTATTCATAGATCCTAAATACTAAAGGATACTCAATACTAAAGGATAAAAAACAAATTTTTCTCCCTTTCAGATGAATGGGAATTTTTGACACTGTTGTTGTTAAGAGAGTGCCCATAAAAGTACTTTCGTCTGAAAAACTTTGAGATTGAACGAATTTGAATCAAATGTCAGCAAAGTAAAAAAAAATGTGACAGGGATTTTTTTCAATATTTTTTACGGCATCCTTTATAGATACTTGACCCTGAAGCTATAGCACGTATTAAATTAACACCCTGTAAAATGTTTTACATCTCCTCAAAATATTTTCTTAGGGGAATATGTTCAGTTTGGTCAAAATGCGTCCTATCAGTATACGGAGAGCCGTTTTTGTTGTGATAGTGGTGTCGCGAATTATTTCTACCTGTTTTTTTGTCATGGTCATTCACAACTAGCTAATACAATTTTGTTTGGCAGTCGTGTAAAATTTAATTATTTTTTTCAGTTGGTTATTGTCTACTCGGATGTTATTGTCTACCAAATGCCAATTAATGGAGTACCAAAGACCCCTTTACCGCCACGGAACTCTTCTATGAATCCCCCTGAATTGCCTGTAAACACCCCTGAAGAACCCAACCCTGGCCAGGGCGTAGGCAAGGAATAGGTCGTTAAGGCCGGGATTCGAGAGAAAATGCCGAAATGCGGTACGCCCAATAAATGTTTAAGCCCTTTACTGTGGTTACCGAGACCTCAAAAAGTGAAGGTAGAGTCTGGCCAGCGAGTCTTTGGACACGGAAATGGCGCCAAAGGACCCCGCACGATTTGTTCGACAAGGGCCGTCCGGTCAAATTGGCTGAAATTTTGGGGAAAGGTAGTACGTAATGCTCTAACCAAAATGTAAAAAAATCTGCGAGCGGAAATGACCAGTTTTTGAGATATAGCTATTTTAATGTTGAAGTCATTAAACATACTTTTTTGTAAAAACGTAACTCATTTAGGCAAATGTTATATTCTTACTTATTTTTTATGTTCATCTGTAAAAAACCAACCCACGAGGTAATTATTTCATTTGGAAAAGTGTCTGTTTCGGGTATATTACACATAATATATCAGCAAGGCAAGCTAGATCGCCTAAGCTATAAGAGATAGAGCAATGCCTCCAAAGCAAAAGTTGTTTAGCATGATAGGCCGTTTCTGCTGGCACATGGACACGAGGAGTCTGGAATAGACCACCAGGACCTGAACTAGACCATAAAATATACAAAAATGCCTCTACAGCAAAAGCTGTTTAGCATGATGGACCGCTTCTGCTAACAGACTGACGTCGAGGTTCTGAAATACCTGATGTAGATCACCAGGACCTTATCTTAACTATAAGAGATACGGAAATGCTTCCATACCAAAAGTTACGTTAACACTTTGGCTAATTCAACTGGGTGAATAAGGCATTCAAATCACAGCAAGCTCCTTATTCAACCATAAATCTAATTCTTTAGTTGGGCATTTCATGGAATAGAATGAACTGTAGAACGTTGTGTTCAACCACTTAGGTAATATAGTGGTGTGGTTGAATGGCGCAGCTTGATTAAAAAGTAATCTGTGCATTTGAACAGCGTTTTTGACTAGTTGGCCGCAACATATTCATAACTAGAACTGTTACTTACCCGCTCTCCGTAGGAATAGGATCATTGCACGCTCTACACCAGGATCTCTAGGCTCTCGACATCAAAGTGCTAGTAAAAACTGCTTAACATGTTAAACAACTTTTGCTATGAAAGTATTTCCATATATTTTATAGTTAAGATGAGGTCCTGATGATCTACATCAGGTATTCCAGAACCTCGACGTCAGTCTGTTAGCAGAAGTGGTCCATAATGCTGAACAGCTTTTGCTATGGAGGTATTTCTGTATATTTTATGGTTTTGATGGAGTCCTGGTGGTCTACTCCAGACTCTTGGTGCCATGTGCCAGCAGAAGCGTCCTATCATGCTAAACAACTTTTGCTTTGGATTGGAGCCATTGCTGTATCTCGTATAGCTTAGGCGATCTAGCTTGCCTTGCTGATATATTATGTGTAAAATACCCGGAAAAAACACTTTTCCAACTGAAATAATTACCTTGTGGGTTGGTTTTATACAGATGAACGTAAAAAATAAGTAAGAATATGACATTTGTCTTAATGAGTTACGATTTTACATCAAAGTATGTTTAGTGACTTCAACATTAAAATAGCAATATCTCAAAAACTGGTCATTTCCGCTCGCAGATTCTATTACATTTTGGTTAGAGCATTACGTACTACCTTTCCCCAAAATTTCAGCCAATTTGACCGGACGGCCCTTGTCGAACAAATAGTGCGGGGTCCTTTAAAAATCTTTCACATGTTAACACTGAAAAACTACAATAAAACAATTTTGATACTTATTATTTTGTTTTCGTTTTTAGTTTGTGTTTATTTGCTACCGGTATGTATGTATGATGTATCTACGGGAGTAACAGAAGGTATAACAAGCCGAAAGGAGGTCAAGGTACTCATGAAACTGAACAACTTTTCCCATTAAACATGGGTCGATATATGAAAAAAATATTTGGACCTCCCATACAAAATCGCAGATCTGCTGATTGATTTACTCTGAGAGGTCCAAATTTTTTTTCATATTTCGTCTCATGTTCCATGGGGAAAGTTGTTCAGTTTCATAAGTACCTTGACCTCCTTTCGGCTTGTTATACCCTTTCTGTTACTCCCGGTAGATACCTACATCATACATATACATACCGGTAGGCAAGGTAAACACAAACTAAAGAGCAGAAAACAAAAAAATAGTAAGTATCAAAATTGTTTTATTGTAGTTTTTCAGTGTTAACATGTTGCCATTTGAAATATTTGAATTATTTGACGTCCAAAGACTCGCTGGCCAGACTCTACGTCGTACCGAAAGAAATGCTCTATATTCTTCTTTGAATTCTCGAGCGCTAATACTAATAGGTTTTAGCTGATTAAATTATTTTAATTCAACAAACATTTTTTTCCAAAAATTTGAACGGTCCTCGCGGTGAAACCAGCCTCCCGATGACCTCCCGCGCCGCCCGCTACCCGCATCTCACCCCCCCTCTATCCTACCCCTGACGTTATTTTATTCTGCATGGATCCTCGCCTTAAATAAATTTGGTTAGGGACTTTTGGCCCACAACTGCAAAATGCGCTAACAAACATCACATTTATTTGAATACAACTATTTTAAATAATTATTCTTCAAAATGATATTGGGACCTTTCTGACCCACCTAGCGGACATTGATGAAACATACGTAAATTATTAGATTTATCTAGGTATTTCCTAAATAAGTTGTTTTTTTTTCTAAAATTCCATGGGAAAGTCTAAATAATTAAATATTTTTCTATTTTAAGATTTTCATGGTATACAACGCTATTTTCAATAAAATCCTGTTTGTGCTATACTTTTTAAATAAAAATACAGCCATGACACTATATGGATATGGACAGGTGATGTCCACGTCAGACTGTGCTCGACAGCACCACCCAGAGCAGCATATCGTCGTATGGCTCGAGTCGCTGGAGGCTCTTTTCGACGATAAAAGTCGCGTCCGCCCCCGTGATCAGGACCCTTCTGTTCTCTTCTAGGGCGGCTGCTCGTGCGCTCTCTTCTCTTGGGGCCGGTTGGTGCTTTGGCTTCTCCCCCTGAGGTGTGCCCTGAGGGGAGCCGACCACATCTAACGGACCCGTGGGTGACTCTTGACGTGGCTGGCCCAGTGCTTTCCCGTCCTGGGGGCTGCGGGGGCGTTGCTCGCCTCCTACGCCTCCTCGGCTTCCACTTCTTTGTCCTTGAAGTTTCGGAGGGGCCGTTTGGCAACCGCCATAAGGGATCCAGCTGCTTTGGTTTCCCCCTGCGGTGTCGCCTCCGTCTTTGTAAGAGGCGCTGGGCCCCCCCCTCTCTTGTTCCGTACTTTACGGCACAGTACGGGGCAATCGAGGCTGTTAACCGGGTGCGACCCGCCACAGTTGGTACATGCGGCCGGTTTTTCTCGAGGTCTTCTGCAATCCCGGGCGGGATGTTTGCCCCTCCAGAACACGCATGGCAGCTTACGGTAACAGTGCCTGCTGCTGTGCCGGAATAGCTAGCATCGATGGCATTATGGAGTGCCCTGTTTTTCCACGCTATCCCTTGATCTTCTCGCCGAGAATTCAAATTAACTCTGTGACGTTGTAGATGCCCGGCCAGGGTGAGGTTTGTTGGCGTGCGGATAAGCTGGGCTAAGTAGATACACACTGGGCGTTCTCCGCGAGCTTTGATGGGGCGAAAGTAATTCACCTCGTAGCCCAGGGTGGTCAGCTCCTTCTTGATTTCCTCCAAGTCCGTGTCCACGGGAAGGCTTCTGATCGCGACCTTGGCTGGCCGCTCCTTCGGGGGTGCGTAGGCGGACCAGGACGTTTACCGGAGCCCTCCAGCGCGGTTAGGTAGCGCTTGTATACGCGGAATCCCTCTTCGCTTTGCGCGAGAAGTCGGAACCCTGTGGTCCCATAGGGCTGCACGTTTGGCGCATGACAAAGCTCGGCGAAGTGGTGGCTCCAGTTCGGGAGCAGGTTGACTACTATAGGCCTCGGCTTCTTTATGTACCCAGTCATCTTCATGAATGTCTTGGGTGCAGGTGGCGGCGTCTTGATGGCGTTTTTCCTGGGCTTGCTGGGCGCAGGCTTCGGCGTCGACGCATAAGATATTTATATATATTTGAATTTGATATTTGCGATGTCGTCGCTGGGCTGTCTTCAGTACCCGAGCTGTTCAGCAGGGGCCTGGACAGCGGCGGTGTGACCGTCGTAGCCAGAACCGTGCGGGTCCTCGGCGGGGTTGGTGAGGTCGATCCATGTGCGCGCTTCTCGGCACCCGGCGCACTGTGTGGTCTGCGCTCCCACCTGTACGAGAGCGTTCAAGCGCGCTGTAAGGCGAGCAGGTCGAGGTGCTTTTTGTCCCTCGGCTTACGCTGGGACAGCGGAGACGGCGAGAGAGAAGCAGGCAGCGGCGGTAGAGGGGGCGCGGCGGCGAAGGCAGTGGTTATCGCTGCTGCGGCGGACGTCGGTGGCGAAGAGACCAGATGGCAAGAAGCCGCGAGTTCGTCCGTAACGCGCTGCAAGGCGGCTTGCGGGTTCGTGCGGACAAACATTCGCGACCCATTTGCGGGGCGCTGGTGGCCCTTGAAGGGCATTTTCGAAGCTAAATAAGCGTGAAGTGTAGCCTGCCCTCGGAGCGCAAGACTCTGGAGTATCGACCCCGTACCGGGAACCGTAAACAAAAACTTCCGAACGCGAGAGCGACTAGGCGGCTAATCTGGAGTAGGTATAGTGTTAAGATATATTATATATTATTGAATATCTCAATATTCTCATCCCTCACAAAAATGCGCCTTTACCTGCTATAGGTAACTAGGCGGCTTAAGCTTTAAAATGAGGCATGATTCATTAATGTTCGCGGTGGTGGGTATTTTTTCCATACTAAAGGTCCCAATGTCATTTATGCGTGTATGAATTTGTTACCTGAGTTTATTACGTCGAAATTAAAGTTATTCATTATTTGAAATGGATATAATGGGAATACGGACATAGTGATGGGCAAATGTTTACTCATATAATATACCTACTTATATGTACCTAATTAATTAAAAATATACTAAGTGTTTAGAGAACTTTTTACTTTCTTCATAAATTACCTATAACTGACTTTAAAGTTAAACATGCGCTTATAACAAGAGGTATTCAAGACAAGGTATTTTTAAAGACCCTATGTTATAAGTCTATAAGCATATATTATTTCGCTATATATTATTTTCTATATTTGGACAATGGAAAGTTGGATAGATTTAAAATCTAAAATAAACACATCTTAAATCTATAAGTCGTTTTATTGCAGTAATTGTACATCCATACCACATAACAAGTCAATAACTTATGAAGGGGATATTCATAATGTTAAAGTGATTTGTCTCCGTAGCATCACAAAACATGCTCTATTTAAAAATTACAGTACGCGCGCACATACATACTGTAAAAATTTACACTTTTGACGCCAATTGCGTTGAACCAAACGCACGCAAGGTCGATAGCAAAAATAACGTTTTAAGTTTTAATAGTAATAATATATGGTTTATTGTTAAGACTAAATGCATTTGACACCTTTCCTTCCTCGTAAAACTGACTACATGGTATAATAGACTGATTTGATTGTCATGTCATGCATGAAATAAATACCTAGGTAATAGCTGTAAAAAGGGCCTGTGTAAGGACCTGTGAGTTTCGTTCAGCGCCAACTATCGAAGATTTTACTTACTACGTGCTTACTACCTACTAAGTACTATTTTTTTAACATAAAATATATCAAAAAAGTCCCCATTAGTACCACACGTGAGAGGTTAGACGTAAGATGACATCTGTCAAACAAGTGATCGTCGGCTTCGAGCATCTTCCGTCCCGTTCCGGCCCGAGGATCGTCGGAAACGTGTGTGCGATATCGCGACGCGACGACGCTTTATACCGTTTAGAAATGTATGAAACAGAAGTGACAAAGCTACGCACGTGAGACGCGTGTTGCATCGATAACGGCTGACAATCGCTTGTCTGACACATGTCATGTTGCGCGTCGCGTCACGTCGTGAAATCCCGCTGTAAAATAGCCGTCCCATACATTTTACTCGAATAGGTATTAGGATTATCTATGGAACAGCTGATTCACATTCCCACTATTTTAAGTTTTTTTTGTTACCTATAAATATATACTGCCGGCAACCACTCACAATCACAACACATTTTTTTTATTTTATTTCTATATCTTCTGTTATTTTTTAAGCCCTTATCATTTCGTCAAGTCTGTCTGTCTGTCTGTCTGTATGTATGCCGCGCCCTCACAACTTCGTCAGTTTTAAAGTTATCGACACCAAATTGGGTATGAAGATAGATCGTTTTGACCCAAATTAAGGAATGCTGAAAAAAATATCTTTCGACATCTTGCAGAAGTTCTTGATCGTCGCCCTCGCCGAAGGTGAAAACGTTAAAAACTCTTACCTTGGCGACGAAAATGGTTACCAGCCCCAGGTAAATAATACATACCTTTTGTATGTCCTGTCCGTAAGAGTAGCAAGCACTCCGATAGGCACATTCTTAATGCTTGCTATAATTTTAGCATAATGATTGTGTCTTAATTTTTATAACAGGGAAGCCATCTCCCAACCGACGCCGGATTACATCCTTCGTTAAATCCAGTACATCCAAGAGTACAACAGGTCACACAAACTGCAGGTTTAAGAAAATAGTGGGCGTCCGCGCATAAAGGGTCCAGTTGTAGGGTATTGAGTTAAGACCAGTTTCGGAATCTAGAATAATCCTTCTATCATACTGACTACAAAAAAGACCATATTTTAAATATGTATTTTTTTTACAGACATCCAAAGTTGTAACTCTGAAAAAAGTGGTTTCGAGAAAATTGAGTTTAAAGGTTTAGGTTACAAAAAAACACAGTTCTACTTGTTTGTTACATAGGTCATTATTTTTTCATAAAGATTACACTAATGTGCATTCAATCATGTGCCCATAACTTTAATTTAAATACTCAAGGTAAGAAAATTAAGCGTGTCGATTTAAGAAAACACTAAAGCCGACTTCTGGTACCTTTTATTGCAAGGATTAGTACTTAATGTTTTGACCAGATACTAACAGCCATAATGTTATCCTCTAACTCCCTTTTGCCTTTTGTAGTGTTAGATCAAATATAAAGTACGAATTATACGAAATTTTATTGATTCTCTCTAAGATTTTATAAAACACCGACAAGTGGACCTTTTTTATACTACACTTTAGCTATCGTTCAACGATTTGGTAATTACTAAAATCCCAAAAAAACTATAGCGTTACGTATCATTTCATACTTACAACTTAATTTATATGTATGTTGACACACGGCATCTTGCCACAAGGTATCTCGACACAGGTTATCTCGATATACGTTATTTCGATATGCGTTAACTCGACACACGTTAAATCAACACAAAGTATCTCGACACACGTTAGGTCCGCCTTTGTGCCTCTTGCTTTTTACTGCTTTTACCAATATTGTAAATATGTTTTGAAAATTTCCTAAACCATATTTTTCAACCTTATTGACATAGCTCAGAATGACTCGGATTTTAAAAATTCTTCTATAAATGTGTAATTATAATTAGGTATTTATTAAATGTAATGTTGTAATGATTTATTGACGCAAAGTTACAGAGCCTCGAACACCGTCGCAAAGTAGCTTGCATGTCGGTATTATACAGGATACATTTCGGGGAGTGTGCACAGTCTCTCCATGACCTGATACTTCCGTGACCATTCTATCTCCGGTGCACGAGACGCCGGTTGGGATTCCACCCTTATATCGTAGACATCCCGCAAATTCGCCCAAAGCGCTTCGCTTCTACATTTTTAATGCGAACTGCTGAAGAGTGGAACTCCCTGCTTGCGGATCTATTTCCGGAACGTTACAACCTGGGCCTTTTCAAGGCGAGAGTGAATAGGCATTATCTGTAGGCAGTATCTAACATTAAGTGAGATTGCGGACAAATGCTTAAATATTTTTAATAAAAAAAACGTATTTAAAATAACCAAATTTGGCAAATGTCAATAAGGATCAAATATGCTTGTACTTACCACTTTATTTACTTTAAAATTGATAGTGGTGCCGTAAATATGGTACAAGCAATTATAGTCCTTATTGACATAATTATGTCAATAATTTTAATGACATGATCACAATAAAAGATATATTTATACGTGGATCTTGTCAAGGCCTACTTTCCTAAACAAAAAATAGCCTAGCATGCATGGTTCTTAAGACTAATGAGGTTTTAGTTTAACAGCTGTCATCTAAAATGTGGATATCGTCAAGACCTTGCATAGTTGTCGAGATAAACTTATTTAAAGTTTGACAGATTTATTCAAAAATGTAGATCATGGCAGGGCCTACAACTTCCTCCAAGCAACTGGTAGTCTAGCGCGCATAGTTACCGAGATATACATACAAGTTTATAGTTTGACAGCTGTCGTCGAAAATATAGATCTGTTCAAGGACTACAACTTCCTCAAACCAACTGGTAAACTAGCGTGCATGGTTACCGAGATAAACATGTTTAAAGTTTGACAGCTGTCATTGAAAATGCAGATCTTGTCAAGGCCTAAACTTCCTCAAAGCAACTTATAGTCTCCCCTATCAAGTTATGGGATATCTCATATCTCTCCATCCTACCAAACGTTGCCTCATCTTAACTCACCATGCCCCACTCTACTAAAGCTTGCTTCAACCCTGCCGAAGCTTGCCCCAACTCGCATGTGTCGAGATAACGTGTGTCGAGATATCGTATGTCGAGATATCGTGTATCGAAATACCGTGTGTTGACCGCGTGTTGAAATTACGCGTTAACCTGTGTAGAGTTAACACGTGTCGAGAAAACGTATGTCGAGATAACGTGTGTCGAGATTACATGTGTCGAAACAACGTGTGGCATGATACCAGGTGTCGATATATTGTGTGTCATGATGGCGTGTGTCGAGATTGCATGTGTCGAGATAACGTGTATCGAGATCTGTTGAGATGGCATGTGTCGAGAAATCGTTATGTCGACCTGACGTTGTCCAATCCAGTTCAGAGTGACAGTACAAGCAGTATTTACATGAAATACCTAAACCCAGTCATGAAAACATCGATTTGTCAAGACTTGCCGACATCTGGACCCTTTTCACTAAACTTTATCATTTAAAAAAAACATACTTAGAAACAAAACTTATAAGTGTTGATTACATGAAATTGTAGTAAATTGTTTGTACAATAATATTCTTTCGAAATCTCGAAATGACATATTTTCACCCAACTTCATAAAAACGCAAATATCTCGGAAACTAAAAGCCGACAACTGGACCCTTCATGCGCGGACGCCCACTTATTACTTGTCTAATTCTTTTAGTAAGGGTGGACTCAAAGACGGTCCAATAAGTAAATTATAGAGAACATTTTAGGCTCTATAGATTCTGCCTAGGATAAGAGTATGCTTGTGTATGATCGTTTTAATAATATCTAAGTAGATACTAATATTTACCACCAAGACCAATCTTTAGTTCTTTTAAGAAGTGCATGATTGTACCTTGTTTAAGACCAACCCACCAAAAAATCTGAGGATGAATAGCAAAATAAAAGATCTTAGCTATATCTGTGTTTTATTTATCTAAATTTGTTTATTTATCTAAAGCAATATACATACACAATAAGTAGATATATTAAAAAATAAAAACCAGACGGCGATAATTTCAAAGTTGTTTTTCGTGATTAGAATCCGCCATCTTGAATTTATGATTTTTTAAATTTAGCTATACATACCTATTACATACATACATACTCTCGAAAAACTCTAGGTAAAAGAAAATCATGATCATGGTCATAATCTATCGTGAGTGTGGTGTAATATTTTATCGAATCGACGAACGAACAAATAACACAGATGAACTTAAATATGTAGACTAGCTAACAAATAATCAGGTGACAGGTGTCAAATTAGCTGGCCTCTGACATTTTATTAACCGCCGTCTAGGTAAGTAAAACATTGCAGGCATGACTGAAGAAAAAGATGGTTCGGTCACAACACAACCGTGCGCCGATGTCCTTCCGCCAAGTAACGCTGATACTATTAGTAAACTGTTTTTCTTTCGTGATTTCACAAATGGCCCCACTCTTACAGATGCCTAGAATCACCAGTTTGTTAAATAAATGCCCACTTGCCAGTAGCACACTGTATATTAAGATTTTTAAGCTGTGTTGTTTTTAGTTTATTACAGCTAACTTGGAACCTGTGTACGGTCTGGACAGCAAAAGCCTCGAAGATACTATTATTTCTGTGCTCGTGGGATCTTCACAATCTCGCCAGCCTCGCCTCGTCCTTGAAGTTGCGCAACATCTTGGAGAAAATACAGTACGAGAAATCCAGAAAGAAACAAAAAAGTAAGCTATAATATAAAATACTCACTGCAGTCGCGATCGTAAAACGTGGTGTAATAAATGCTACCCTAGCCTTTATTTTATACCTTTAAACGAGCAAGAATATTTATAAACAATCAATATTTTGGAAACGGCTCCAACGATTTTCGTGAAATTTCGCATTTAGATTGTTTCGGGGGTAATAAGTCAATCTAGCTAGGTTTCATACTTCAAAAATAGGTCTTTCACCTGCTTTTTGTGAATTTTAAAACTAACCTCTAACCTCGACGTCTGTTGAAACACCGAGGAAACTCGGTCAACCAGGTACTAAATAATTAATTTCATAACAGCGACATCTATAGCACTGTTGCTATGCTATTATATATTTTATTTCATCTGCCCCTAAAATATTTGCAGTGAATTTAATAGGACCTTATATAACTTATCTACTTACCTGTCAATATGTTACGGCACAATACCTATGACTATACGTTTAGTCAATAACTTCTGAATAGAATATTCTTAATTGTTTAAATTATTTGTTTGCATAAAATAACAACAACAATACTCATTTATATATATAGCAAATAGAATTCTCTAGCGCATTTCGAAAGTCGAGAGAGCATTTTGTCAGTTTGGTCTCGTCAGTTGCACACTGCAAACTTGGCAGTCGAATGTGTAGCGTTTTTCTTAAAAACAATATTTATTTATTGCTTTTTACATACTGTATATAAGGTCCTATTAATTTCACTGCAAATATTTTAAGGGCATGCGTAAATATGTATAAGAAAAACATTTAATGCATTAAAAAAACAAATCGACACGATAGTTTTTTTTTTCATTTTCATACAAACTTTTTAAAATTTATTACGTGAACACTTTTGACTGACCCGACTGACGTTTCGCCACGTAGACAGGATTCACTTACACGGCACGCACACTAACAACCAACCAATCACAGCCCTTTTTTTGGCGCGTAAATTTTTAATTCATCGAAGTAGCGTTTAGTGGGGGGTTTCTAGGACAAACAGGGTGCGCTTTTTTGTTTCGATTTTTTAGTTAAATGCAAGTTTTAAAAACTAGCGAGCAGATTTTTTTTTAAATTTGCCTTGTACAGTCCAGCAAAAAAGAGTAGAAATTAAATAAAATGGAACTAACATTTTTTCATACTAAATTGTTGCCATTCATAGCCAATGTTGCTATTTAATTTTGAAATTTCATACAAAGTGGCGCCCTCATTTTTTGTCTACTCTTTTTTGCTGCACTGTACATGCTTATATTTTATTTAATCTGCCCCTAAAATATTTGCAGTGAATTTAATAGGCAAATTACTTCTTTTTCTATCATCATTGTTTTTTAAACAAGTGAAAAATTAATTTAAATGTAGAAAAAAAAACACAGAAAATTGCTGCAGCGCCCCCTGGTGAGTTGTTTGCGTAATACCTTAACATACTTTATAGTACGATCGTTTGAATGGGCCAAATTTGACAGCTGTCAAATCCATACTATAAGACTTGTCAACAAAGAGAAATAGAGCTTAGTCATAGCATTAACATGATTTCGACAGATATCAAATATGGCCAATTCAAACGACCGTACTATAGTCAAATCTAGTCAAATCGACCTACATCTGTCACTGTCACTTTGCACAAAAAAATGTTTACTGCAGCGCCCCCTGGCGAGTTATTCGCATAATACCTATTTAAGACATGCACCAATAGATTTTAAATATAAAGTGAAATTTTACTAGTGATTGATAGCGAAATCTCTGAACCGGCTAGTGATAAGGAACAACTTTCCCAAAGGAATATAGGTCGATATAGGAAAAAAAATTTTGGACCTCCCATATAACTGGAATCAGCTGATCGACAAGTTTGTATGGGAGGTCCAAAATTTTTTTTTGTATTTTGACCTATGTATTTTTTTTGTATTTTCCTTGGGGAAAGTTGTTCCTTATCACTAGCCGGTTCTGAGTATTCGCTATCGGTCACTTGTAAAATTTCATACTAAATTTACATCAAAATCGCACCAGTGGTTTTGGAGATGGTTTGCACAAACACATTCTCTCGCCCCCAACGCATAGTTACGAGTACGTGTTAACCCCTCCGTCCCATTGTGGGTAAATAAATTAACCTCTTATTATCATCGTACAGTTGCAAAAAACGCCTATTGTTAAATTCCAGATAGCGCCTTATTCCATACAAAAGAATCATGCCCTCTTTAGAATGGATGGGTCAGCCACACGTCTATTGCTTGCCTCACTACTTGCAGGCCTCGCCTCAAAGCCAAAGTTAAATAATTATAAAGTCTAATTATTGCTTAACATTCTGTAACTGAAAATAATTTAATTATGACAAGAGTTCTGAAGGTATTGAATGTTAAAGTTAAAGTATCGGAAGAGACAAAAGTGCTGAAGTTTGGCTGTATATCGAGTATTTCGTATTATCGAGTAGTTAGCTATACAGAAGCAAACAGAGCAAAAAAGGTTAACACCCCAGTAAAACTTTAGTAAAAATACCTAACGGTAGAATGACCTTTGAAAATTAAGTTAGATTCCCTGTTTTGTACAACAATTGCCGTAGCTATTCTGCATTAGAATGAGGGATATTACATATTGCTTTAATTTCCATTTTGAGGCGAGACAATTTCTTAGACCAGAAATGGGCATTCTTCTTTGAATTTATTTTAGGGGATTGTTTCTTCAGTGTGATCGCGGCGCTATCTAAGCGGATGGACTTTATTTATCTGTCTGACAAAACTCAAAAGTCAAACTGTTTTCCCGACTTTCGATATAACAGTGATTTTGTCCACAGTTTGTACCTACGTTCAAAATATAATACGAGAAACATGAAGACTATCTTTATACTTGCGATTTTGGTAAGTGTTATTATTTTGTGTTGTGAACCATTCATACCCGCCTACAAAGTGTTCGAAAACGGAACTGGAAAAAAAATCTATTCCACCATTTTGTTTGATCAAAGAAAAGATGGGCCATTTACTCATGTCCGACATCAATTAAACGTACCCACTTAAATAATTTAGTAACAAACAGATGTATTAAAAAACAAGAACCCGACTGCGATGATATCAAAATTATGTTTTGCATTTAAAATTCGCCATTTTGAAATTTTAATACAGCCTGTGGGCACTCGCGCCATTTGGGTCCGCCCGGCCATTTGGGCTACACCCATGATAAAGAATTTCTTGTCCACATACATATAGGTAGGTACATTACTTCTGAGGCAGTCGGGTAAAAAGTCAGTCAATTTTGTATACTTATTGACATATTTTTTACAGTTGATTACAACATGCTCAGCAGGGTTCCCTGATCGGAAGTTTAGCGCCGACAGTACCGTCAGCCCCAAAGAAAACTTGATAGACTTCTATGCGCAATACTACGAGCACTTACCTGAACTCAAGAAAGCAATAGACAACATGAAAGAAAAAGTCAAGTATGAAACTGACCCCGCACTAAAAGCGCTTAAATTCCTTGATATGCTGTTACCTCTATACAAGTCTAAATACGAACACCGTTTTACTACAGCTTCATGGTTGGAGGAGTCATCTCCTATCTAAGCTTAGTTGGAACTTCAAAACAAAAGAATAGTGATGGCATTTGTATGCTGTTTTCGCGAAGCCAATTTAATAATCGGTAGCACCAATTTTGATCCTCTTCTATCAATTTGTAACACGAATTCTTCTGTTAACAACAAAATTAGTAAAAAGAAATTATTAAATTACATTAAAGAGTGAAATTTTACGAGTAACCGATAGCGAACCGGCTAGTGATTGATAAGGAACAACTTTCCACAAGGAACATAGGTTGAAATATCAAAAAAAAATGTGCCTTCCATAGTAATTGAAATCAGCTGATCGGCAAGTTTGTATGGGAGGTCCAAAATTCTTTTTCGTATTTCGGCCTATGTTCCTTGGGGAAAGTTGTTCCTTATCACTAGCCGGTTCTGAGCTTTCGCTATCGGTCACTAGTAAAATTTCACATAGATATAGTATGTCTATACACTCAATAAAATAAGTTTTCGAGAAAATTGCATTTAACTAAACAAAAAAAAAAACAAAACGAAGAAAGTGCACCCTGTTTGCCCTAGAAACACATCACTAAACGCTACTTCGACGAATTTAATTTACGCGCCAAAAAAGGTGCTGTGATTGGTTGGTTGTTAGTGTGCGTGCCGTGCAAGTGAATCCTGACACATTGTACAAAAAGAAAATAATTTTGCATCCCTACCTTAACCGAGCTTCAAATTCTATGTTCCAGCAAAGGTTGTCTTAAGGATTCATTTTAATTTTTCCTATAATTGACGCGAACTCTTGGTTTTCACGTAAGGTAGATACCGATTACTCCAGAACTTTGATTTCAATGCCAAGCAGAAGCGGTCCATCATGGTAATAAAATAAATATTTGATACGGAGCTAATTGTGTATGATTGTCTAATTTTTTAATAAAAATAAACAGCATCATGCTAGCCAAAGATTGCTAGCAATACGGTGTGAGTACAAAAAAGTTAGGCGCCCGTTTAGACAGCGTTTAATTTAAGCGACTTGATATCTAACTTTTTTTGTAATAACACGGTTATAGTTCAACTAAGCTCATGGTTATCCACACAGATACTCCACACCGTTGTAGGCTATACCAGCGAAAATGAACAACTTTCCCAATGGAACATGGGTCGAAGAATGAAAAAAAAATTGACCTCCCATAGTAAAATTTAGTAAATCAATTAGCTGATCGGCGATTTTGTATGGGAGGTCCAAATTCTTTTTTCATCTTTCGACCCATGTTCCATGGGGAAAGTTGTTCAATTTCATGAGTACCTTGACCTCCTTTCGGCTTGTTATATACCCTTTCTGTTACTCCCTGTAGGTATATGTCACCGTGAAATTGCAAACAACGCTACATTCTAATGTATCTCGAGAAATTACAATCTGTCGAAATATTGTCAAACATATACGCGTATCACAATTTAACGTCTTGATTTTCAGGAGATTACAATATTACTAAGTAAACCGTGATACGAAACGCAGCTCGCGTCAAGTCAAGCATCATTTCGCCAGCAACGACATGTTTGTTTCACAGCTGATTGCCAGTCGTTGGTTCTCGAACGCAAACAAACAGTTTTTGATTCCTTTTTTATAATTTTGTGTTGAATTGGTTCATATAAACTTACGAATTAAGAAAATGATCTTATAAGCATTGTTTGATAACGTTCGACACCCATCAAAATGGCTATCAGCTGTCAAATAAACATGGCGGCGCGATATACATGACACTCGACCAATTAGAACGCGAGTTGACAATTTTACCGTTTTACTTCCTAATATTGTAATATTTTGAAAATTGATACGTTAAATTGTGATCCGTGTGTATGTCTTACAATATTTCGACAAATTGTAATCAAGCGAGAAATATTATAATCTAGCGGTGTTTGTAATTTCACGGTGACATTTACATACATACTACTACAGTAAAAGATTTTATTTTATTTTATTTTATTTATTTTCGGGAATCTTACAGCTATATTAACAAAAAATGGGTACATAAGAATATAGTACGGTACTAAGCCATTAATAAGGTTCCGCCTATAAAAGAAAAGTAGCTCGAACTGTGATTAACATTTAACTGCTTTGCATTTGCAGAAAATATTGAAAACTTAAATGATAGCAAATTACTTAATTTTTCAAATAATACACTAAGCACAAAGAAAGTAAGAACTAAGATAAATAAGTACCACAAGCCACAGACCAGTCAGTCAAGTTTAGTTTATTTGCCTATTGGATTTAAAGTATCGTGTTTAATGGAATAAAGTACCTACTTTTACATTAAACAAATTACATACTATTTTCGCATTAATTATTAATCTCACATTATATCGCCAAAAAATGTGGAGTGAATTAAAGTTTTAATTGTCCTGGGAGATGTGTTAAATAGGTCTATATGTTTTGAGAAATAATTATTAAAATTCTTACCTACTCGGCAGAAGTAGGAGTTTTGTTTATAATTAGTACGCGCTCGAGGCAGACACAATCGTAGATTAGGATATCGCGAGTTTCTGCCTTGAGCACATAGTTTAATACCAGACAGGAGATCAGGGACATCCGTCTTACCCAAGGCAATACTGGATAGAAAGAGAACATCAGCGGCGCTCCTTCGGTTTTTAAGTGGAAGTATGTGATGATGCTTACAGCTATCTAGATAAGAGTCATATGGGATTCTGAATTTATAATTTAGACGGCGTAGGAATTTCCGTTGAATCCTTTCAATCTTGTCTATGTAGACATCGTAGCCAGGATTCCAAACTTGCGAGGCGTATTCTAATTGACTTCTGACTAGTGAACAATAAAGAATTTTTAGTGATTTAGGATGTTGAAATTCTGAATATGAAGCCAAGAGTTCTTAGAGCTTTGCTAGTTATGGTTTCTATGTGTTTATCGTAGAGAAGTTTAGAGTCGAGCTGTACACCAAGATCACGTACAAGTGATGACCTAGTTAGAACTTGACCGTTTAAAGTATAATTGAATAGAATAGGTTTATTTTTCCTCGTGTAAGTAATAATATTACATTTATTTATATTTAGGTCAAGCTTGCATGTACGACAATAGGCTTCAAGTCTATTCAAGTCCTGCTGAAGTAATAAAGCATCATTTACGTTGTATACTGATTTAAATATTTTCATATCGTCAGCAAATAAGAGACACTTAGATGATTTAAAACAGTCCAAAATATCGTTGATAAAAATCGTGAATAACAATGGTGCAAGAATTGAACCTTGCGGGACTCCGGATGGAATTTTGACTGAAGCTGAACAGAAACCGTTAAGAGCAACTCGCTGAGACCTGTTCTCTACATAGGACGAGAGATGTTCGTATAGATGCTAGTTTGAATAAATGTCCGCTTGCCGGTAACAAACTGAACATACTTACATCAAAATGTAGGAGAAATATAGATGTATAGGTAATAATAATAAAAAAAATTGTCACTGTCGTTTTACTACTGTTACACAGACAGGTTGTGTTCATACCCGTGCCATTCTTTCATACCTGGTTAGGCGCACTCTACAACTCGCTTATATAACTTATCTACTTGTTAATATGTTACAGCACAATACATGTTTTGTCAATAACTTCTGAATGGGATAATCTTAATTGTTTAAATTATTTGTTTGCATAACATATCAAAAACCCGTTATAAATAGTAATCAGAATTCTATTGTTCATTTCGACAGTCAAGAGTGCATTTTGACAATTTGGTCAAGTTAGTTGCAGACTGCAAACTTAGTAGTCGAATGTGGCAGTACTCAGCGTTATTCTTAAAATTTAAATAAACATTATTTATTCATTATTTTTTACATACTGTATCTATACATTTTAACTATTTAACGTTCCACAGTTTGTACCTAGGACGTACAAAATAGGTATAATACGTGAAATATGAAGACTATACTTGCGATTTTGGTAAGTGTTATTTATTATTTTATGAACCATTCAAACCCGCCTTCACTGTTCTCGAAAACGGATCTTAAAAAATAAATAAAAAACATACATTCCAAAATTTTGTTTGATCTAACAAAAGATGGGTCATTCACACATGTCCGCGTACCTACCTACCAAAATAATTTAGTAAAAAACAGATGTATTAAAAAACAAAAACCTGACTGAGGTGATTTCAAAGTTATATTTTGCATTTAAAATCCGCCATTTAGAAATTTTAATATATAATCCTATTTAATTCACTGCAAATATTTTAAGGGCATGCGTAGATATGTATAAGAGAAACATCTAAGGCATTTTTTAAAAAATCGACACGCTATATTTTTTTTCATTTTTAAACAAACTTTTTAGTTAATTACGTGAACATCCTTTGACGTTCCGCCACGTAGACAGGATTCACTTACACGGCACGCACACTAACAACCAACCAATCACAGCAACTTTTTTTGACGCGTAAATTAAATTCATCGAAAGTGGTGTATTTCTAGGACAAACAGGCTGCACTTTTTTCGATTTGTTTTATTTAGTTAAGTGCAATTTTCTCGAAAACTAGCGTGTAGATTTTTTTTAAATTTGCCTAGTACGTGCTTATATTTTATTTGATCTGCCCCTAAAATATTTGCAGTGAAATTAATAGGACCTTATAGATAGCCAGTGTCACTCGCGCTACTGAGACGTATCTATCTAACGAGACCACTTATGTAGGTTAGGTATTTCAAGATCTGCCCGGCCATTTGGGTTAAAGCCCATGATAAAGATATTCTTGTCCACATACATGAGGCAGTTGGGTAAAAAGATAGTCTCTTTTGTATAATTATTGACATATTTTTTTACAGTTGGTTACAACATGCTCAGCAGAGTTCACCGATCAGGAGTTTAGCGCTGACAGCACCGTCAGTCCCAAAGAAGGCGTGCCGCCATACGAACAATACTACTCACATGAGTTCAAGAGAACAGTGAACACAATACTAGAAAAAGTCAAGTACGAAACTGACCCCAAACGTAGAGCGGCGAAAGTCATGGAAATGATCTTACCTCTATTAAAGTCTAAATACAAACAACAATTTTCTATAGCTTCATATTTGGGGATGTTACCTCCTGTATATATATAAGCTAAGCTGAAGTTGGAACTTCAAAACAAAAGAATAGTGATGGCATATTATGTACGTATGCAGTTTTCGCGAAGCCAACTTAATAATCGGTAGCACTGATTTTGACCCTCTTCTACTTTTTAAATTTTCTCATTATTTTAATTTATTTGTATACTTACCAATTAATTTAAAATATTGTATCAACGTGATGTGTGTGACTCTGTAAATATTTACTCCGTTGTAAACGACCTATTTCATTCAATGCAAATAAATATTCTTGATTATGGAAGTTGTTTTATACGCATGTAACTCCTTTTCGCCGAATTCGTTTTTACTTACTGGTAGTTGTAGTTGAGGCATAAAGTTACATCCCGAGTGGTTAGCCTGGCCAGCCCAGTGCCTAAATTTTTATTTTTTTATCCCGCCCGAGCCGCGTTTATTAGAAATAAAAAAGTATTATAAAAATAGAAAATTGTGCCTTGATTTTTTTTTGCAATGTTTAATCCATTTCTGTGTTATGTATGACTATCAATAAGTGCTATTTAATATCCTAATTTGAATAAAGTTTTTTATATTTGACTAGTGTAGCACCAGGTGGATAGATCCTCCATAAACAGTGGGTGGGAAGGGAAGGTACCCGATAAACACAGGGTCGTGATGTTCTCTAGAGGGCCCGGATCGGCTAGTTCCTGATTGGCACCAGTTAAGAAGGTTCGAGGGTGGCAGTGAGTTGGAAGCTTAGAACGAGTATATACTGGGTGTTACAAAACAACCAATAAAGCTGAAAGGAGGTCAAGGTACTCATGAAATTGAACAACTTTCCCCATGGAACATGGGTCGAAATATGAAAAAAAAAATTGGACTTCCCATACAAAATTAACTCACTTTGTATGGGAGATTTATTGGTTGTTTTGTAACACGTTGTATAAGCAAGCTATAGAGCGCGCGGCGTACTGTCAGAGCGTAAGCAGTTGCAGACGTCAAATGTATGAGAAGTTATAGAGGTTCAGTAGTGCTGTCACTGTCGTTTTGCTACTGACAGACAAAGAGGTGGCGCCCAGCCTACTGCCGCCAGTTCTAACTTTTTAGGCGCACTCTATAGCTTGCTTATATATACTCTAAGGTTGGAAGTTAGAGTGACACCAGCTATGAAGGTTGTAGAATAAAACTAGTTCGGATAGCTCAAGAGTGGCGGCGGGTTAGACTGGCACCGGGTCGGAAGGTTGTAGAGTTGCTCCGGATAATAAAGTTCGAGACTCGTAGCGAGTACAAAGTTAGAGGCACTGGGTCGGAAGGCTGTAGGGTAGCAACAGCTCGGAAGGTGGAATGGGGTCGGAAGGTACAAGAGAGGCATCAAAATAATATCGGTAAACAAACTGTTTGTTGGATTATATTTCACGTGAACAAAAAGTAAGAAATAACTAATAACCCACCTCAAACAATAAGTGTGAAAATTGGTAGCTAAGTTCGAGGTTTCAGTAACAAAAGTGTTGATATGTCTCGATTAACATAACCCTCTTTCTGAAACAGTTGGGTAAGAATATGCTTTCTCTTGTCTTGGTATGAACTTGTTGACTGTTTTCATACAACAAATACGTCATAACAAGTCAATAACACATCAAGGTGGTAAACTTATTTATTTATTTAAGAATAACTATTGATATTTATCAATGAGAAGCATAAAGGTACAACTTCGTCAGGTGCGACTAAAGTGTATGGTGCCGCGTTTGAGGGATGTGGCAGACGCGTGCGACTGTGACACTTTCTAGCCGCATCAGCCGTACCTACGCGTCAGTCGCATGACCGCACCCGCGTTTGGCTGCGGTCGGCCGTACCTGACGAATTTGCACCTTAATAAATTGTTTGTTTGCGTAGCATTACGTTACGACATCCATACAAATGACTCGTTATTAAATAGCAAGGCGAATCACACATGCGTCTGACGATTTTGCGGTTCGTGATAGACGCCATAGAAATAAAAACCTGTGATAGCCGCAGCTTTCATGCGGCGTCGTGTGCAGTGGTAACAGGTTTTCGTATCTACTTTTACTAGTACTACTACTACAGCCACAACACTCCGCTACTAAACATGGACCTCCCCAAGTTGGGGGGTAGTGCAATACTCACCACGCTTGGCGGGCGGATTGGCGAGCGCAGTGCAAAGTGTTGTTGATTTGCTGCCCATTCACTGGTTCCATCTCAAATTTTACGACTCCCACGGGAAATAAATAAATAAATAAATAAATAAGACGTTTATTTACTCATTACAATAGTTACCATACAAACAGTGTTACATTTTAATGAGCAAAAAGGATAGAGTCTCAGCAATACTGCTGTTTTTCAGTCTCCTCCCGTAAACATGACAATACATAAAAACACAAATTATTTACAAGGTAAAACAATACAACACATAAATATCTTAGGCTATATTATTATAATTATACTAGCATTATACCTACTTATTACAATTAACATTATTTACTTATTTATTCAAATTGTAAAGTAAACTATCACATCAAATTATACCTATCAATTGTGTTCCACTACCATGCTCCAGTTACACGACTCTTTTTGGGTTTTTAGAAGCCACTCTTTGCAGCATCTTTTAAAGGTAAATAGAGACTGCTGCTTCTTGATCGATGGTGGTAGTGCGTTCCAAGATTTGGCTGTAACATATTTGAAGCTACCCTTGTACAAAAGTAAACGCGGCCGTGGTGAGATAGCTAGAGAAGGATAGCGAATGGATCGTGTTGTGTCCTCAGATCTATCATTCCAAATTAACTTGCTTGCCAAATATGACGGCGTAGAGGTCTTTCGTAACTTAAAAATAAATGAATACAGTTTTAAAAGACGCCGGTTTTCCATACTTAGCATATTGTATGTATTCAGAAAAGGACTAATGTGGGATCTCGGTGGTACGGTATAGCAAAAGCGGACACACGAATTTTGAACGCGTTGTATCTTGTTTGCCGTTGTCTTGGTCAGACATGATCCGTAAACTATATCACCGTAGTCCATATTGGACAGCACCAGAGCCTCCACCAATCTTTGCCGCACCTCAAGAGTCAAAAATGGCCTCAACTTATAAATTTGATTTAATGCATAATAGCATTTTCCAATTTTTGAATTAACATGCTGTTCAAACTTTAGGGAGTTATCGAAAAGTAAACCCAAATTTCGATTTGGTGATGTTTCTGTAATTTTTTGTGAACCTACTACAATATTTGGGGAAACACTTTGCACTGTTTCGACCTGGTGTTTTGTACCCAATAATATGTAAGAACATTTTTGCGCATTTAGCACTAAATCATTCTTCAAAGACCATTCTACAATTGATGTTATGTCTTTATTTAGATGTTCAACGGCCTGCAAAATACTTGATCCATCCAAAGCAGTATGCATTATGAGTTGGGTATCATCAGCGTACATGTGGGCAGATCCATACTTTAAACAGCTCAACAAGTCGCACGTGTACACTGAGTATAGCGTTGGACCGAGCACTGAACCCTGCACTACGCCCCTATTAACAGGTAGAGCGGTTGACTTAATGGTTCTGCCAGAAATATCCGTGCATTCAACTACCTGCATACGATGCTCAAAATAACTTCTAAACCATGAGCAGACTGTTTCATCACATCCACAATATTTTAGTTTTTCCAAGAGTATATTCCTATTGAGGCAGTCAAAAGCTCTGCTAAAATCTAGTAATACTAAAAAGGAGGCTTTTTTCTCATTGGATGCAGTGAGAAATAATAGGGTGACGCTATTCTAAGCCAGTGATTTTCGTATCGACTTTTTTAACTCCTTTTGTCTGAAAACCGGATCCGGCAAAACATCGGAAAACCATGCAGCATGTGTGAGAACCGGCTTTGTCACTGCATATAAAATAGGAATTGGGATTTCGATGCGATATTGTCACCCACTTCATCAATCGTGTAGGACGAGTCGGCAAACGAACCGATGAACCATATAACAAAGAAACATAACACATGACTGTAACATAGAACAAAGTTAACACCAAAAATGAAGATTAATTTTATACCTCTACTAGCAATTTTGGTAAGTCAATCATTTTTACCCGACCGCCTCAGAAAGATTTAATTATGTTTTTCGAGAGTATGCATGTAGATACGTACAAATATATACCTATGTGGGTATGTTTGTATGTATGTGGAGAAGAAGTTCTTTTTCACTGGCTTCAGCCCAAACTCCTAGGCGGATCTAGAGCAATTTGGACATAATGAGCAGCGCGAATCACGTTGGCTATATTTCAATTTTCGTAAATTCAAAACGGCGGATTGCACATTTACGCATGCAGTTTCGCTTCCTGGTAGTTTATGCAACAAAGCAATATTCATCAATATTCAGTCAATATTTATAACTTAGTTATATTATACAACAGAACACAAAGTTTTAATGGAATATATTTTTTCAGTTGATTGCAGCTCGGCGCTGCTCGGCAGTTCTGGGCAGCGACGATGGCGGCGTGGCACCTGTGCCGTATAAAAACGCTGGTGTTCCCGTCATGATGGCGGGGGCCTTAACTAAATCAGATACGAGCGGCTTACAAGATGTGGCTGCTGGGACTTCACCGCAAAAGCAACCTGTGAATCCGCTGTGATTTCTTCAAAAATGTTAAAGAATATAGTTTGTTATTTATCATAAATATGACTTAGATATTAAAGTTTATCGTAATAAAACGTTAACATGAGGTGTTCTTGTTCATTACCTAATTTGACAACGATTATTTAGATAATGCATGACAATAAAATGAGTAAAGAACAGGCCATATTTGACAACTGTCATACCCATACTAAAATACATGTTAACAAAGAAAAACAGACCTTATCTATGTCTCAGCATTTACTTGATTTTGACAGCTGTCAAATATAGCCTATTCGAATGATGGTACTATAGTTCGATTTAGGGCATGTAAAATCGGAAGGACATCAAAACCGGGTTTGATTTCCGATGTTAGAGGTCAAAATCGGAATTCCGGTTTTGAAAACTGGAATTCACACTTTTTTATACAAAAAATGTTTTGGTCCAGTTTTTTTATTCGTCTTACTCTTAATTCTATGCATAATAATAGAGAAATTTTTTGTGTAATAATTTTACAGGTTACAGCAGTCCTTTAATTCACTTACAATATGTACTAAACTGAATACTTACAAGATTAACAATAGTTAGGTTTAACGATTTTTTTTCTCTGAAAACTGGAGTTGAAACATCGGAAATATCGGTCCGATATTCCGGTTTTATGATGTTCTGGTATTCCGCTTTCCATACCCTAGTTTGAATAGCTCAAGAATGGCACCGAGTCGGAAGGAGTACAAAGTAAGAGGCACTGGGTCGGAAGTCTTAGGCTGCTCGCCCACGTCAGTCTTTTTGTCGGCCGACAGCGATTGACAACTAGAGCTGGTTTTGATCGAGTCACTCGAGTTAAGCTGCGAACGAGTCAACTCGAGTTGCTTTTTCTACGCCACCGAGTCAATTTAGAAATGTTAAGAAAAAAATATTTTGATTGTTCCCATACATGTGAAAGGGGGGAAAAAAAAATTTTTTCACCCGTAATATTGAATAGGGTATAGGTTAATTTTGTTGCTGGTTTGTTTGCAGCTGTATGGTTACCAATCGCAAATTGAAAAATTTTATACAACCTGTTACATAACTAACCAAAAAAAAGAATATTTTTCATTTTCATCAGTCGATAAAATAATCACATCACTAGTCTAGGTCAGGTGCTACACTACCTGGCGAACAAAGTCCGCTTCGGCATACATTGCTGGTTGACTTAGTTTCTTGTATTGATGACATTCATGTAATAGCCAGCAATGTAGACCGAACTGCATTTCGCCGCGTCGGGAACTTCATTTGAACTTTGAGCTGTCAAAATTAGTGTTGCGATGCCACGATTAAAAATAAGTGTAATTTAATAAAAAAATATTTTTTTCGTAGTTTTCAAAAACGATACTACGGCTCTAATATTTTGTTAATTGACTCTTTGCAACGGACCTTTCCACACCCTTTTAGCTTTATTGGTTGTTTTGTAACACGTTGTATATCCTTAATCTTTAGTGGTACAGTATCCTTCATAGTTTTCATGGTAATTTCATACTACGAACTGTATTCCATATTTTTTTTCAAATTTTTAGCATGCGTACTTTAGAAGTTACAGCTGGAACTAATTATGGCTAAAAACGCCCCTTTTAAAAGCAAATATCTCAAGACACAAACATTTTAGAGACTTTGATAAAAAGAAATCTCCCCTTAATTTTAAAAGACATATGCAACGATACCCTATTCAATATTACCGGTGTAAAATTTTTTTTTGCTTCCCTTTCACATGGGAACAATCAAAATATTTTTTTCTTAACATTTCTAAATTGACTCGGTGGCGTAGAAAAAGCAACTCGAGTTGACTCGTTCGCAGCTTAACTCGAGTGACTCGATCAAAACCAGCTCTAGTTGTCAAGCGCTGTCGGCCGACAAAAAGACTGACGTGGGCGAGCAGCCTTAGGGTGACAACAGCTCGGAAGGTTTTAGACCTGGTCTAGCATGGGGTCGGAAGTTTCAAGAGAGGCATCAAAATAATATCGGTAAATAAACTGTTAGTTGGATTGTACTTGACGTGAACAGAAAGTAATAATAACCCACCTCAAACATAAGTGTGAAAATTGGTAGCCAATATCGAGGTTTCAGTAACAATAGTGTTGATAGGTCTCGATTAACATAACCCTCTTTCTGAAACAGTTGGATAAGAATATGCTCTTGTCTTGTAGGTATGTACTTGTTAACTGTTTTCATACAACAAATACGTCATAGCAACTCAATAACACATCAAGGTGGTAAACTTATTTATTTATTTAAGAATAACTATTGATATTTATCATTGAGAAACATAAAGGTGCAAGTTTGTCAGGTGCGACTAAAGTGTATGGTGCCGCGTTCGAGGGATGGGGCAGGCGCGTGCGGGTTACACTTTCATGCTACGACTACGACTCTAGTCGCATTTGTTGGCCGTACGCGTCAGTCGCATGACCGCAGCCGCGTGCGGTTGCGGTCGGCCGCACCTGACGGACTTGCACTTTAAGAAATTGTTTGTTTGCGTAGCATTACAAGCCATACAAATGACTTATTATTATATAGCAAAGCGAATCACACACGAGTCTGACGATTTCGCGGTTCGCACTGTCACTGCATATAAAATAGGGATTGGGATTTCGAAGCGACATTGTTACCAACTTCTTCAATCGTGTAGATCAAGGAGTCGACAAACGACCCGATAAAATAATATCACCATATAACAAAGAAACATAACACATGATTGTAATATAGAACAAAGTTAACACCAGAAATGAAGATAACTTTTATACCTCTACTAGCAAGTTTGGTAAGCCAATCATTTTTACCTGACCAAAAACATTAAATTATTATATTATTAAAACATTATCATATTATCAGAAACATGGTTATGTTTTTCGATAGGGATACTAAGAATAACGGTAAGTTATTGCAATTTATTTTCAAAATATACAAAATTACAGTTATAACTACGATTCACTGCAAGTTTCGTCAAAGGCACCAATACAAGTGGGCAAAATCAGCAACACGCCTCGTCTGAAATAATTGAAAAGAAAACAAAGCGCTTAGATCGTTAACAGATAATTGGACTTTGTGGTTATGTTAATAGAGTTTAAACTTGCTAATAATAAATGCAACCGTTCGGCCGCCGCAAGAAAGTTTTCGCGTCGACTGCAGCCTGCAACCTTGGTTTTTATGTTTTTTTTTTCAGTTGATTGCAGTTCGGCACTGCTCGGCAGTTCTGGGCAGCGACGATGGCGGCGCAGCACCTGTGCCGTATAAAGACATCGGGGTTCCCATAATGCTGCTGGAGGCCTTAACTAAATCAGATTTGAGCTTCTTAAAAGATTTGTCCGCTGGGACTTCACCGCAAGAGCAACCTGTGAATCCGCCGCAAGAGCAACCTGCGGATCCGCCGCTAGAGCAACCTGCGGATCCGCCGCTAGAGCAACCTGCGGATCCGCCGCTAGAGCAACGTGCGGATCCGCCGCAAGAGCAACCTGCGGATCCGCCGCTAGAGCAACCTGCGGATCCGCCGCAACAGCAACCTGCGGATCCGCCGCAAGAGCAACCTGCGGATCCGCCGCAAGAGCAACCTGCGGATCCGCCGCTAGAGCAACCTGCGGATCCGCCGCAACAGCAACCTGCGGATCCGCCGCAAGAGCAACCTGTGGATCCGCCGCTAGAGCAACCTGCGGATCCGCCGCAAGAGCAACCTGCGGATCCGCCGCTAGAGCAACCTGCGGATCCGCCGCAAGAGCAACCTGCGGATCCGCCGCTAGAGCAACCTGCGGATCCGCCGCAACAGCAACCTGCGGATCCGCCGCAAGAGCAACCTGTGGATCCGCCGCTAGAGCAACCTGCGGATCCGCCGCAAGAGCAACCTGCGGATCCGCCGCTAGAGCAACCTGCGGATCCGCCGCTAGAGCAACCTGCGGATCCGGCGCTAGAGCAACCTGCGGATCCGGCGCTAGAGCAACCTGCGGATCCGGCGCTAGAGCAACCTGCGGATCCGGCGCTAGAGCAACCTGCGGATCCGGCGCTAGAGCAGCCTGCGGATCCGCCGCAAGAGCAACCTGCGGATCCGCCGCTAGAGCAACCTGCGGATCCGCCGTGATTTGTTCAAAAATGTTATATCTAGAATAGTTTTTTATCAAAACATAAATTTTTCGTTATTTTTTTTTTAGTTAAATGCAGTTTTTTCGAAAACTAGCGTGTAGATTTCTTTAAAAGTTTGCCTAGTACATGCTTATATTTTATTTGATCTGCCTCTAAAATATATGCAGTGAATTTAATAGGACCTTATATATTAAAGTTTATATCGTAGTAAAACGTTAAAATGTGGTGTTCTTGTCAATTAATTTGACAACGATTATTTATACAGGGAGTAACAGAAAGGGTATAACAAGCCGAAAGGAGGTCAAGGTACTCATGTAACTGAACAACTTTCCCTATGAAACATAAGTCGAAATATAAAAAAAAAAATTGGGCCTCTCATACTAAATCAATCAGCTGATCGGCAAATTTGTATGGGAGGTTCAAATTTTTTTTTCATATTTCGACCCATGTTCCATAGGGAAAGTTGTTCAGTTTCATGAGTCTGTGACCTCCTTTCGGCTTGTTATAGCCTTTCTGTTACTCCCGGTATAATGCACGATATGCATCAGTAAAGTACGGCCGTTCGAATAGGCCATATCTGACAGCTGTCAAACCCATACTAGAAGACATGTCAACAATGAAAAACAGACCTTATCTATGTGACAGCATTAACTTGATTTTGACAGCTGTCAAATATGACCTATTCGACGAGCAAGGAAAGACGTTTTGGTAGTTAGAAAATGCATTTAAAAAATGGCTTTGGTTTAACTGTTTACCAAATTAAATAAAAATCGCAAACCAAAAAAATGAATTTTCAACCCAAAAAAGGTAAATGTCTACCAAAATATGACACCCTATTTTATACTTAAACGCATACATTTATTTAATTTTACGTTAGCCAATTAAAGTACATGACACCAAAAATAATATAATTATCTAATAAATAGTAAATGTTTACCAAAATTTAAACTCCAATTTATACCGAAATGTTATCTAAATACTACTATTTAATTACTCTAATAAAATAAATGCTCCTTAAAAAAGTTTTGTTTTCCCAAAATAAGCTTAGTTTGCCCACATTTTCATATTTTCATATTTTAAATTTATGACGCAGGTAACGTGTCGTTTCTGGCACATCGCCGGCCGCTGCCGCGGCACGCTCGCTCCGCTCGCTCGGCTCGTGCGTTGTGGTCAAAGTTCTAACCTAACCTAAGCTAACCTGGCGCTTTCCGCGCCAGGTTCGGTTAGGCTATATCTAACGGACCTATAAACTAAGATTTTTTGGGTACACCTCTAGTGAAGTTCAATGACATGACACCAAATTTATACCTACGTTTTATTGCAGGCGTTGTAATTTAAATTGGTAGCATTGGCGCGTAAATTGGGCGTACTGAATTTGGTAGACATTTACTAATTTTGGCTTTCGATTACATTTTAAAGTATGTGCATAACTTTATCAGATAAACGCACTTTTTAAATTGCGTTGCGGATATACTTTTTTACGCATTTGTTTTTTGGTACACTATTAATTTTTTGGTATACCTTGTCGTTTTAAGGTAAAGGTGTTTAGGTATTCAAAACTGATTTTGGTATACAATATATTTGTACCCTTAAAAAATCATAGACCATAGACCACACTATTACTAGAACGCTAGTTTTGTTATCCGATGATATAAGTACCTACTAGGTTTTTAAATGCTGTCAAGAAATGTCCTTATTAACTTTGGCCGATTCGCTATGCTGTCTTGAACTCTTGATATGAATAACATACAAATAATATAAAATTAACAAGACAATGACATAAGAATAATAAGAAAAATTACATAAGAAAAATAACTTGTTTGGTACAATACATACAACAAAGAAAACCTATAGGTAGGTACTTATACTTCTTTCAGAATGTATAAATACCGTATTTGGTATTGAAGTGACATTATCATTCAGGTATCATTATTATTGACAACATGAAGAATTTCATCGTTCTGTTGATGTTGGTAAGTTTAATTTATACTATAATTTTAGTTTATAATTTTGTGGAAACCGAATACCAAATTTTAAAACACTTCTCGTGTTAGGTAAACAATTTTTGGAAAACTTGCAAAATTTTCACCGCAGGCAGGATTTGAACCTGCGACCTTCGGCATCAGTACTGCCGACGCCCTGACCAACTAGGCTTCCGCGGTCTACCGCTGATGCCGAAGGTCGCAGGTTCAAATCCTGCCTGCGGTGAAAATTTTGCTAGTTTAAAAAAAATATGTGGAAACCATTCCACAGCACAGCCACACACTCTTTTCCGACACAATACTGGCACAGCTTTGCTGGTGGTAAAGCCTTACCTTTAATTAGCCCTGTCACTTTCCGTCAAATAGATTTAGAAAAGGTTAGCCTCTCCTCTGTGGCGCCATTTTTTATAGGTAGGTAGTAGCAAAGTCCTATATAGGTAGTCCTATATAGGACTTTGCCACAGACGAGCGATTATGAGATATTTAAAACTTGACAAGTCTTGATTGACAGAAATGCGCGTTATTGGTCAAACAAGGCGACGATGAAAACCATAGACAAATGAAACCTTTTTCGCGCAGCGCCGAATGACATTTTGGTGCTCTGTGATGAAAACCAAGGTGACTAAATAGACTTGAAATGGCGGATGATGACCCATTGACCTATTTTTAAATAGTATGACACGACTTAGACAACTCCTATCCTTCTAAGGAACCTAACTAAGAGAATTGGAGCCAATGTTTAAAATTGCTGCAATCCCCTCCTCGATTTTCAGTTCCTGACAGCATACTCGGCAGCAGTGCTCGATCATATCATCGGTGGATTAGGACCAGCGGCGAATGGTGTCCTCGGAGGGCTGCCTCAGTCCGAGGGCTTAGGCGGACATAAGTCTGAAGAGAGACACTCGCCGTCTGACCAGAACACAGGAAAAAATATGACACTTGTTATGAAAGATGATGACAGAAAGAAACTTAAAGGTGATAATAAAATGCCCATACAAGTTTAGGCCCCTCACAAACGCCTCGCAAATCGAAATGTATGGTCATGAAACTCGTAGTACATATTCTAGTCAGGGAATTCTGGAAATTCAATGTATGGCGGCAGTTGAAGCACGCCTTTACAGCAATTCTTTTGTGATTAGATACCACAAAAAAAAATTGCTGTAAAGGCGTGCTTCAACTGCGGCCATACATTGAATTTCCAGAATTCCCCGACTATTCTTGTACTATCTAGATTCGGGGTGGACCTAAAATTGATTATCACATTTAAGCTTTTGCCTCACGATTTAAAAAGCGAATAAAAGCTCTCGTCTATAAATTATTTTATTCCGATCAAACTGTATTATTCTATTTCATAGGGTTGAGCCCCGGTCGATGCATGATATTTTTTTCAATTTCTTATTTTCATTTATGAAACTGTATTACTACTAGAGATGGGCCGAATATTCGGTTCATGTTCGGTATTCGGCATGTTCGGCACGTTTACCGAATATTCGGTTTCGGCCGAATGTTCGGTGAATTTTGCCGAATATTTGGCCGAACAAAAACGCACCCTTTTTATGTATGTCGCAGTACGATGGCAGAATTAGGATTTTGGCCGGCACATGGCAAAATCGTAGATTTCCTTCGGCCATCTGCCTAAGTTGATCCGGTTTGAAACAGGATTAGTTTATGTAAGGTGAAATTTTATATGTGACCGATAGCGAAAACTTAGAACCGGCTGGTGTTAAGGAACAACTTTCCCAAAGGAACATAGGTTAGGAACACTAATATGAAAAAAAAAACTGGACCTCCTTCCTATAAAAAATTGGCGATCAGCTGATTTGAGTTACTATGGGAGGTCCAAATTTTTTTTCGTGTTTCGACCTATGTTCCTTGGGGAAAGATGCTCTTTATCACCTGCCGGTTCTGAGTTTTCACCCTATAATTGCGTTGTAAATTGGTACGTCAAGACAAGCAGTGATGCAGTTTTATTTTTTATTTGTTGTCAAAGTTTCCATTGTAAATTGTAAAGGGCGGAGTGGTTTGGTGCGAATCAGTGTGTAATTCGTAAACAAGTGATGCTCCTAATTATTTTATATGGACATCAATTCCTGCCGAATTATTCGGCCGAATATTCGGTTCGGCAAACTTTTTACCGAATATCCGGCCGAATATTCGGCTTCGGTGAAACCTATGTTCGGCCCATCACTAATTACTACCTAAGTTGAAAGGAAAATGATCATTCCCGGTTTAAACAAGCTTCGCGCATAACAATTTGACATGAGACGTTTTTGTTGTTGATTTGTTTAAAAATAAAGATGATTATTAATCAAGGTCGGCTTATCAATTAATTATTCTACATACCAGTGTTCCACTCGAAAAGAAGATGTCGGTCGGTTCTATAGGTACAACTGCTTTTTATCGTGATTTCGAGGTTCTGATTTGTTAAATGAGAAGAGCAAAGGAATAGATAGGGGTCGCCTTAATCAAGCCTTAATCGTATACAAAAGAAATTCAGCGATCCGTAAACTTTGACAAGGGTTCAACACGTCTGTATTCAACCGCAGGCTCCACTAATTACCACTATTGGAGTATTTGTGTTCAGGTAGCCTTAAGGGATCTAGAACCTCCGTCAAATGATCAGCTGTACGGTAAATACTTGTTTACGAATATGCTTATAATAAGGCATCATGTGAAACGACTTTCTTTCCCACTCAAAGTACAGATTCATTCTCGACTTATATCGACAGCAATAAAACCACTGTAAGTGTTTCATACACTTTATTGCTTCACGGATATTATTCTCCATAAAATCTCAAACAACCACGTTTATAACGACGAAACGAGCGGGCTCCAGGCGGGGCCGGGGCGCGCGTAGACTATACGAGGCACTGAGAGACAGGAATCACAGATCGACAGAGCTTAGAAGATAGACGGACATCAATATAGGAAGCTGGAGGGGGGCGGACGCGGGGAGGGCGCGGGACGGGCAAGGCGGGGGTGGAACGCTCCCAGAGCAGCCTCGTTTGTCGACGATGGCCTCTCCTCCCTGACCCGTAGCTGCGGTATGCGCCAGGCCGTACAAGCCGCCGTCAGCGCATGCCGGTTCAACACCCAATACGCTGCTGCGTTGATCGCTGAATGGGCATACCCCAACAGCAGAGCGTAATGAGCTAAAACGAACGGCACGCGAAGACCGAACGAGCTGGCAATGACTATAGCCGCATGTGGGCACCAGCACGCGGCGAATATCCCAGCGATGCCCATGAGGACGTTGCCGAGCCGTCTCCGCGAGCGTAGTGTTGACATCTGTGGTTGTGGTCCTAGCAGGCTCGGTTGGAGTTTTTTCCGTCGGACGTCACCGACATCGACTGCGTCGCGACGTTCTCTAGGCCCGACGCCTGCTACGATGATGACGTGTGTCGGTCTTCTCATCAGAGGGACTGGTAGTGGCAGTTCCCCGTGGGCTGCTCTAGCAGTCAGGGACAGCGCAGTGAGTTTTACGCGCACTGTCCAGTGGCACTTGGCGACGGCTATCACTGGGAAGCAGTACGTGAGGACTGCGTGGGCAGCTGCTATAGGAGGGCAGGCCAGGCATATCGCGGTTACCGCTGCCGTACCTGAAATATAAAGAACTACTTCAGACACTTTCCTGACTAACAGAAAAAACCATTCCCGATCCATTTGAAGGATCAACTTATATTGGATTTCCATACGGTAAATTACCTGCCCGTTATGTTAAAATGGTTCGTTTTTCACATTGCAGACAAATAGGAGTTTAATTTAGTTTATCTCATACAAAGGAGAATTGTTTGCGTCGGTCGACCGACCAGCCTACACAAAGCTACATTACGTAACTGAGTTTATCGTAGTTTGCACCACAAAGGCGCAAATGGACCACTCAACAACATTATGCATGAAAAAGTTTAATACCTCGTTTAGTTTGCTTTTGTTGTGGTTGGCTTTAGCATGAAATGAGCGGGCTTGTTTCGATTTATGAATATTTTTTCACAGGGGAAATATTTTCTTGGGTCGTGGTGGCATGAATTGGATGGATATAGTCGCTTTACACATTTAACGTCTTTCGACGTTAGATACTTTTGCGCTGCGTAGTTAACGCATGCGTTGGGAAAATACGAATTTCGACCTTATTCTTATAAAAACATGGTTTATGTCAAATAGTTTGACAAATGCTGCCGTCAACGCAGCGTTGTGCGATATTTTTGCGCTGACGGATGCATCAGTCAAACCGTTTACATAAAAATAAGGTGAAAAACGTATTTTCCAAACGCAATGGATAGCTCTGCTCAAAAATAATAACTGACGTTGCGTGAGTTTCTCACCACACCTACATACACAAATAACATCTAGCCCATAAGAAGGACTTTTGCTTCACACTCAAAACTTTTGTCCGTAGGCGTATGCACATTGTCATGTTATAAGAAATCTTAAGCTGTCCTAATAAATTGTCTGAAAGACGAGAATCACACTTGACATCTGTTGCAGCAGCATTTTAAGCGCATCCATAACGCGTGCGTCTATCAGATGCAAGGAAGTTTCGAATTTCTCATACTAAAATCGGACGTCGGCTCATAAGTTTGTGTTGTTCAAAAAATAAGTGTGATTCCTGCCTTAGTTTGTTTGTAATATAAAGCGTACCGAGCAAATAAGAACGCGATCCAAACATAAATAAGTAACAGAAAATGACGAATGAGCACATGACTTGACGGCTGCTATTGGTATAAGTTGTCATTTAGACGATAGTGATGATGGTGGTGAGAATGCTGATAATGTTGGGGATGATGGTGAAAAAGATGATGATGATGATGACGATGCACCTTCCCAGCAAAAAGGCCGCTTTCCAGACAGAAGTGACAGCTAAGAGCGGATGAGCACACACTGCGTTGCACCTTCCTCTTCTCACTGCTCCTGATCTGTCGGCTGCTATCAGCTGTCATTTAGACGATGATGATGATGGTGATGGTGATGAGGATGCTGATGATGATGATGATGATAATGATAACGAAGATAAAGATGATGATGAGGCACTTACCTAACAACAAGGACGCGATCCAGACAGAAGTGACAGCGAACAGCGGATGGGCACACACTGCGTTGCTCCTCCCTCTTCTGACTGCTCCTGATCTGATGGCTGCTATGAACTGTCATTTAGACGATGGTGATGATGGTGGCGAGGATATTGATGATGTTGGGGATGATTATGATATAGACGATGATGATGATGAGGGACCTACCAAGTAACAACGACGCGATCCAGACAGAAGTGACAGCGAACAGCGGATGGGCACACACAGCATTGCTCCTCCCTCTTCTCACTGCTCCTGATCTGTCGGCTGCTATCGCTACCAGTGACAAAGTGCTGGCGGCTACCGGGAAAGACTGCAAAGAAACAAGGAGACTTATTTGAATCTTTCGTATTTGTTATATTACTAAAGTATATCATCTATGTAAAAACTCGTCTACAGCTTCTAGATTAAATCGTTTTGTAGTATTCTTTTGTCTGTAGTTTAAAGTTGAGAATTCTTTTTTGAATTTTAATGCAGACAGTGATAATGAATGATAGGTAGTTTATCCTATGTAGACGCTGTTAGAGGCGCATTGGGGTAATACATCAGCAGTCCAGAACACTCCAGATATTTATTGGTTGGTAGTGATGCATTGCGAAGTTAAGGGTCGCTTCACGAAGCTTACTAAACTCACTTCAATATAGAACGTCACAGTGTACTTGATGTATACTTGCAGTCCTGGTGGCTGCTAAAGGCGCACTGGCAGTACACACCAGTAAATCAGGAGCATACGCACTCAGGAGTTAGAGGTTGAGCAATAATGTCGTTGACGATGCATAAATGCGTAATTCATTTACCTCAATATAGAAGGTCACGGTGCAGGGCAGCTGCTGTATGCTCGCAGCCCTGGTCGCTGCTAGAGGAGCACTGGCAGCACACACCAGCAGGTCAGCAGCACATGCGCTCAGGAGTTGAGGTGTGCGCAGACGTGACGCGCCAGCAGATGCCAGCGCTGCCATTAGGCTTACATTTCCTGTAACAAAATATACAATGCGTTGAGTCGTCTTCTTCGTGGCTTGTGGGATACCGAGTTAAAGAACCAGTCGGTGGCTTAAAAGATACTGGATGTACAGATTTTGAAATTCATTGAGACATGGTGACCATACCTAAATGGTGATTCATTGAAAAGTCTTATATTATAATTATGGTTAAGGCGATAATGATTTCGAGGGTAAAAGTGATGTTGATTAAAATGATAGTAGATAATGATGATGCATGAGCATATCCAGATAAACATGATGATAATTATGGTGATAATATTAACGTAACTTACTAACAATGCCAAAGAAGAACACGAACACTTTGAGTGGTGTGAGTTAGCAGTGCCCGATTCTTTTCTCCGCCGCGCTTGCTTCGCTTTTATTATACATCAGCATCACTTATTGGTGGCTGTTAATACGCTGTCTAATGGGAAAAAGATGAAAGTAATGATAATAGTGATTTAGCCAGTATTGAAGAAGTAGAAAATTCACGAATGATATCAACAAAGTCGACAAACACATAGAACGCAGCGTACTGACATCGCATTACTGACTGCTGTGATGACTGAGCTGACTTCTAGCTATTATGAAAACGATAGTGATGGATGATTTTGATGATGCAAATAGTGATGATGATGCTGATGATGTTTATTAGGACGATGTTGATTCATACAGTAACGTTGTCAATCTTACCAATGATGCCAACGAAGGACACGAGCATGTAGAAGGCGATGAGTGGCGCGAGTTGGTAGTGCCCAATAGTTTCCTCCGCCGCGCCCGCTTCGCTCTCATTATACATCACGATGCATCACATGCTGCTGGCGATGATAAAGATAATGATACAGATAATGAGGATGATGATAGTGATGACGATGATGAGGATAATGAAGTAAAAGACGTTACCAATGATGCCAACGAAGGACACAAGCACGTAGAAGGCGATGAGCGGCGCGAGTTGGTAGTGCCCAATCTTGTCACTTGCTGCTGGCGATGATAATGATGATAAAAATGATGAGGATGATGAAGCTGATTTAAATGAAATAAAAGACGTTACCAATGATGCCAACGAAGGACACAAGCACGTAGAAGACAATGAGTGGCGCAAGCTGGTAGTGCCCGATCGTTTAGTCAGCCGCGCTCACTTTGCTATCATTATACATCACGATGCATTACTTGCTGCTGGCTATGATAATGTTATAGCTATCGAGAATGATGATGTTGATGATAATGATATTGAAATAAAAGGCGTTACCAATGATGCCAACGAAGGACACGAGCACGTAGAAGGCGATGAGTGGCGCGAGTTGGTAGTGGCCGATCGTTTCCTCCGCCGCGCCCGCTTCGCTCTCATTATACAACGTGTTACAAAAGAACCCATAAAAATTCCCATACAAATTGAGTTCATTTTGTATGGGGAGGCCATTTTTTTTCATATTTCGACCCATGTTCCATGGGGAAAGTTGTTCAGTTTTACGAGCACCTTGACCTCCTTTCAGGTTTATTGGTTGTTTTGTAACACCCAGTACGTCATGGTGCGTCACATGTTGCTGGCGATAATAATGATGACGATGATGATGATAATGAAGTAAAAGACGTTACCAATGATGCCAACGAAGGACACGAGCACGTAGAAGGCGATGAGCGGCGCGAGTTGGTAGTGCCCGATCGTTTCCTCCACCGCGCCCGCTTCACTCTCATTATACATCACGATGCATCACTTGGTGCTGGAACAAAAAGAAAATATTTATAAAAAAAAAAGTAGAAACTAAGATAAATTGAAGAATGAGGAAGAATCCCTTAGTCCCGGTATGCTACAGTCCCGTTATGCTACCTTAGAATAGTCTTTCTAGGATCAAATAAACAAACTGACGACTTTGTCGCTAGGGTTGGTTGTGGGCGTTACTAAGTAATTACTAAGTTATTTAAAAATATGATATAGAAGTTTTCTTTTCCGAAATCTCAGCGCGTCTCCGTGAGGCGTCTGGTGATCCTAGGGCTGGCAGCTACCTCGCTTAGCTATTCAAATAGGTAACGCTGTTAGTCTGCTGGGAACTTTGTCTCGCGGAGATGCGTTAGAGGGGATTTTTTATTTATAATTAGATATTTAAGTTTTGTTTTTAAGTTAACTTTTGTATTGAACTGTATTCTTACCAGTCTTTATAAAGATAAACCAAAAATATACAAGTTTTTAAATGATGGATGAATGAATATAACAGACATATTATTATATCTAAACATTGTTGTGAATGAAATTTATATTTTGCTTAAAACTAAAAACATGTGCCGTAGTAATTTGAATCTTAAAATCGTTGAACGACTATTCAAATGATACAAAAGCCCAATTCGACTGCCACAATTTGCATGAGAGAGCATGAAGAGAGCTTGTAAATTGCAAACCATTTAGGTTCATTGCAATTAAAAACACAAAACCGATTACATATGAAACTGTTACTGCTCCAGTTGTATTTTAATTAACAACGCTCATGTCAGACTGTCCGACATGCTTTGAGGGAAATGTGTTCTGGATGTTCGTTTTCGATTAATGTTAAAATTCACCTGCGTATTCAGTCGCTTTTAGATAGTATGAGATATGCCAACTCGTGTGAAAAGTCTTTGGTGATGTCATATTATATTCAAATACAGTTCGAAATTCTGTGATTAAATTTCTAGTTGAAGCTGGCTGAACACATTATTTTAGTCACTCTACCATTCAAATATGTTCACGCTAGTAGTGAAAAGAATTCGATTTTTAATGGATTGGACAATTATAGGAATAGTTAGTTCATTCGATGCTTTAAATTATTGCAAAAAGTGAAAAGTTACGATTGTCTGTATTAGGTAGGTATATAATCACGATTTATCTAGCAGGTATTTCAGGATTTGGAAACATCAAGTCGCTTTAGCGTTCGTGCCAAAGCATAAAACTCAAAACAAAAAAGTTAGACAAGCGTTGATAACGTGTCTAGCATTTTTTTTTTGTATGAAGGTTAATATTAAACACGAGCTCAATGCGCGTCTATCTTTTTGTGGTAAGGCCCTATAAGTAACTAGTTTCTTTTCAATTAGGTTTCCCCCAATCGGAGATTCTGTAACGATATCGCCTGAACTGGACCTCGCAAATAAAGCCACTACGCCCAAAACTTGTTAGACCGGGACAAAGAAATTTCGTATCAAAGACAAACTAATAAAATACCTGGATGCTTTTCATTGAAAACTACACGAGCGTGGCATTTGGACTTTTGAAGTACGATATCTTTAACTTTTAGCACATCATCATTGGCTTCATATGTCTGTGACAGACGATTTATTCAGAGTCTGGCTTTTCATGGCTATATGTATAGTCGGAAGCAGCATAACTTTCCGCACAATTTATATTATTATACTAGGTATCATAATTCTCTACAAGTGACGGTGGAGACTGGCATGTATGTTTAGATGTCATTCTGTCTTTTAATATCGCCCGGTGTCCTGCGGTGACAATTAAGAATTGTATCACGAAACGGAATACACGATGGAAAATTCACATAAAATGTTTCTAAAAAAAATACTTATGAAATTAATAGTAGTTTATGCAACTGCCTAATAATGAGAGGCTTTAGGATGAGAGTGTCTGTTTATCACACGAGGCGCAGCCGAGTGTGATAATAGTTTGACACGAGCATTCTAAAGCCTAATTATTTGCAGTTGCATACACTATTTTATCTACACTCTACAAGAAAAACTATGAAAAATAATTCAAACCTCCGCACTGCACTATGGCGATTGCAAGCCTATCTACTGAAACACCAACTGAACGACTTTTATACATAAGTAACTTTTTAACTAAACGTTAAAATGGAGGCTCATGAAAACTGAACAACTTTTAAAATTAAATAGCATTTATCGGTGAATTTTAATTCGAAAAATGATTTGAAGCAAAGATTTAATAATAAATAAGTCCTCATAATTTCAAATGTCGTCCCGCCGCGGGTGACACTTGTTTTTTTTTTCATTCGACTTACTGATGGCCAGTGTCAAATTAGAACAGATTACAATTTGGTACGCGGGTCAATTATTTAATTTTTTTTCAAATACTAGAAATCGAGTTACTTTATGTAGCTGCCAGTAGTATGAAAGTTTTTTTTTAAAGGCTGTATATTCGTAATGCAGTTCATTACATTCGTACTTTCGATTCTGTAAAACGAATATTACGAACTGAGTGTAGATAATAGTAGTTTATGCAACTGCCTAATAATGAGAGGCTTTAGGATGAGAGTGTCTGTTTATCACACGAGGCGCAGCCGAGTGTGATAATAGTTTGACACGAGCATTCTAAAGCCTAATTATTTGCAGTTGCATACACTATTTTATCTACACTCTAAAAGAAAAACTATGAAAAATAATTCAAACCTCCGCACTGTACTATGGCGATTGCAAGCCTATCTACTGAACCACCAACTGAACGACTTTTTGTACATAAGTAACTTTTTAACTAAACGTTAAAATGGAGGCTCATAAAAACTGAACAACTTTTAAAATTAAATAGCATTTATCGGTGAATTTTAATTCGAAAAATGATTTGAAGCAAAGATTTAATAATAAATAAGTCCTCATAATTTCAAGTGTCGTCCCACCGCGGGTGACACTTGTTTTTTTTTTTCATTCGACTTACTGATGGCCAGTGTCAAATTGGAACAGATTACAATTTGGTACGCGGGTCAATTCGTTTAATTTTTTTTCAAATACTAGAAATCGAGTTACTTTATGTAGCTGCCAGTAGTATGAAAGTTTTTTTTTAAAGGCTGTATATTCGTAATGCAGTTCATTATGTTTGTACTTTCGATTCTGTAAAACGAATATTACGAACTGAGTGTAGATAAAGATTTTTATACCGCAGCTATCATATCGTTAAATTCCGCACAGTCTTTAACTTTTTTGCCGTGTGATGCCGGCTTAGAATAGCATCACCCCATTTCTTTCCTGTGGGTGTCGTAAGAAGCGACTAAAGGACTCGAGGGTATCATGTGTATTGCAATTTTAGGCGACAGGCTGACAACCTGTCACTATAGCGATACACGACAATAGCTAAAAACGGCCCTCAAATACAGGGTGTTAGGGAAGGTGTACCGAAAACTTTGCATGCATGATCAGACCACCAAACTGAACAACTTTTACTATGGAGCCAATGGTGGGAAACGAAAAAAAATTTCCGATCTCCCATACAAAATTCACGATCAGCTGGCTGACTTTGTATGGGAGGTCGGAAAATTTTTTTCGTTTCCCACCATTGGCTCCATAGTAAAAGTTGTTCAGTTTCATGGTCTGAGCACGCCTGCAAAGTTTTCGTTACACCGTCCCTAACACCCCGTATGTGTCAGACGTGGCGATAACGACCGTACTTTTACGGCCGTTGACGCTCTGCCTACCCCGCAAGGGATAAAGGCGTGATATATGTATGTATGTATGTCTTTAACATGTCGGAGTATTTCACAGGTCTCCCCGACTCTTGAAAAATATGGTAAAATATACGTAGTCTTTTCAGATGCTCAGTCTATGTTCTGTGGGTACACAATCTTTTGTCTTGAAAGGTTTCGGAGTTAATCTCCAACCTTTCGGTATCCGAAAGCCCAGCTTTTTCCTTTAACCGCACTCCGCTTTGGTAAACTTGGTTTTTGTTCAATTGATTTCTTTTTTTGGGAGTATGTATAAACTTTGCAAATCACGCAAGTTTATCGTCATTTGTTAGCATTAAAATATGTTTGTTTTAAACATTATCGTAGCGATAAGGGATATACAAAATGATATAACGCTTTCCAACAAAATAAATTTCAACTGATTTTGATAAGTTTGTAGTCTCTACAATCCTGAGACTTACAAGCAGATGTTTTAAAAAACAAAAACCTAACTGCGGTATTTTCAAAGTTCTACTTTGTGATAAAGATTCGCCATTTCGAATTTATGAATTTTTAATATAGCCAAGCCAGTGTCACTCGCGCTGCTGAGACGAATCATACGATGTCATATTCCCAGTCCAAAGAAGATTGAGTAATCATATTATACAGGGAGTAACAGAAAGGGTATTACAAGCCGAAAGGAGGTAAAGGTACACATGAAACTGAACAACTTTCCCAATGGAACATGGGTCGAAATATGAAAAAAAAAAATTGGACCTCCCATAGTAAATTCGTCAGCTGATCGGCGGTTTTGTATGGGAGGTCCAATTTTTTTTTCATATTTCGACCCATGTTCTATGGGGAAAGTTGTTCTGAAGTTTTCGCTATCGGTCACTAGTAAAATTTCACCCTATAGACCTAAAAAGGATTTGGAACGGTTGTGGTGGAACTCATGGATGCTTCGGGAGCATCTGTCGTTGGAAATTGAACGACCATTCTAGGCATTTCCTCCGAAATTCAAAAGGATATTTTTCTTAACAAAGATAATTCTGAACGTACTTAAACCCCCAGGGGGATGGTCGCCGAAAAATAATTTGATATTTTATACGGTTTCGTAAATTACGATGTGTAGGTACACGCCATGAATGCGAAAATAAGTGGCCAGGAAAAAATAAATATTAACTATATAGAACCAAGTAGGTAGTAGATGTAGATAATAGTCCAAGAACTAGTCATAGCTACAGTAATGTAGCCCGAGACTACTCCGCCCACAATCTGAAGTCTAGACGACATTTCTTTATGCTTTACTTTACGCCCTACTTCAATCCTAAAAAGAGTGAAAAGCGTAAAAGCTTTTTTTTTAAAAATTTTCAATCCTATTCATATACCTACGTTACTCATTTTACTTCTTCACCAGACACGACAGTCCACTGCTGGACATGGGCCACGCTGTATAACATTGCACACATCACGCCATTTTTCCTTGCGAAGTAGGCAGAGACTCACACTGTCGCCAAGTTTGAGGATAATTTTAAAGTATTGTAGTTACAAGTATTGTTGTTTTTTTTTTTCATTTATTGAGTGTTTTGAATAAATGGATGAAAAATTTAATTATTGTGTACTTTTAAACAATTTTAGCGAACAACGTATGTCATTTATTTATTTTATAATATCAACTTGTATTTTCGTAAATTGGATTATGAGATTTACTTCGACTTAAGTCAGACCGAAATCTTTTCTTCGGTAACGAAAAGCAAATAAACGGAACGGGGACTTATTTATTGTTTTTTCAGCCTTTTTTCAGCCATAAAAATACTGTTATAAAACTCCGTAAAATAATACCTATTTAATTTTACGAAGCTCATTGTTCCAGCCGACAAAATCTCTTCCTAACAATTTAACAAATGAAATGTCACTAAAAAAGGACAGAGATTGCATTAAAATGGAAATCCTGAAAATTGTGAATGAAAAAGTATTTCGTGGTAACGAAATTACGGTAGAACAGTGACTACAAAACAGTGTGACTGTGCTTCCTAAATTGAATATTACACATGAAATGATTTCATTGGAAAAACCGTAGAGGAGCAAAGTCACTCATGTTATATGTCGCTCGCTATGATGACTTTTCTGGTTTGTGGTATTTTTTTTTTTTTGATGTGGCTGTGCCACTGGCTTTCACACCTCGTGTGAGGCGTATTTCGCCATTTATGTAAGGTTATGTATGAGTCAAGTCGGTAAGGTTAGTCAAAGTCAAGTTTGGGCATTACGCCGAGGGAGAGTCCACAGCACAGAGATCCTAGTCTTTCGACTAGGGGCTGTGCTGCGCAGTTTGTGTGGCAACAGAAACGTGATAGTAAAATTTCTGCGCCACGTGGTAATTCGCTCGTCACTATTACACAATGTCAGATATATGCTTTAATTACGATTTTCTATTTAACGTTCACTTTAAGAATAGTTTACTGTATAATACACTATCAGAATTATTCACTAAACACTCAAATAAACGAAAAAAACAAAATTATAACCAAATCACATCCGCCATTACGGAATAGAAGCGAACGACTGGTTTGTGGTAAAAACCTTGCGGAAGTTTGACATATAGCTACGAGTAAACACAGACTTATGATGTAAAAGAGATACACAATGGTATAACAACATTAAAAACCAGAAAGGAGACCAAGATACATATGAATGAAACTAAACTATTTTCTCCAACCCACCGTACAAAAACAGTCCGAATTTAATAATTATAAATAGTTTTGATTTTAAGGTAAGTAGTTCAGTTTAAAGAGTATGTACAGACTTTTATTTATATTTTGTTAAAATGTATGAAGAGCACCTGTAGAGCCGTCCTGTGTTTCAAACGGGGTTAGATTAGAAAAGTATGCCCAACCAGTCACCCTGAGCTAGGATGAATACTTAACCCAGGGTGACTGGGTGGATATAGAATTTACCCTAGGGTGTCCATCCTACGGCGGCAAATTGGAATAATCCTTCCTAACGTAGTTCACGTGCTGTTCAGTCTATGCGATGGGATTTAGTGGGCGCTTGTTATTAACTCCGGAAACGTTTTAATTTGCGCAGACTTTGTCCAGATTTCTTTTTCAATATCGTGTCACAGTAAACTTTACGTTGTCACCTACCGGTTTTCTTCATGTCTTTTTAGGTGGGACCCACACGTAACATTTGTTGCTAACTGCTAACAACCGGCGTAAAATAGCGCAAGGCGGGATCTCGCGTTTTTTCAATGTCGGATTTTACAACATAGACCATAGTATATTTTATGCGAGGTAAACGAGTAAGTAGGTAGAGCGTTAAAGCACAAAATAGAGAGTATACAGAAAGTTCATTAGGCCCTATTTCGGATTTTCGCGATTGGCATTTGTTACATAGCCAGGGTTGCTACTGTCAAAAATCTCTAAGTATAAAAACGTCAAAACAGCAAAATCTGACAAAGAACGTCGTATGATTCTGAGCCAATTATAGATCCAATAAATATGACATTCATGTCAACCACCTTCTTATTTACCTTGACTTTCCCTGAGATTCCGGTTTTTCCAGTTTTCGTCAGTAAGCGTCAAAATCGTCGCTAGTAGGTACTGAGTAAGCCATCTGGGTAAAAGTCTGTAAAACGGGTAAATGTTGGAGAGTCATTCAGAAGACTGTGTACCACCAATATAAGTTAGAGGTTGTCAGCCTATAGCCTAAAATTGCAATACATATCAACTATCAAATCCGGCACCTATTCTAAGCCGGCACCACACGGCAATCCGGTTTTTAGTATGGGGAATTAGAAATCGGTATGCATCTGACTGCGCTAAAATAGCGCTGGCCCCGCTTTTCCTAGATTAATTACAGTTGTAGCTCAGAACCTAATCTAACGAGGAAAAACCGAGTCTTCGAAACGGATTGGAGGTTTTGGGCTTAAGGCGTTCCGTTTTCCATACAAAAATTCAATGGAGTTATGTATGTAAAGGAGACAAGAGTCGGTTTAAAAAACTTGATGGGGAGTCCCGTGGGTATATAAGATTGTCGCAAAACACTAAAAAGAATTTTTAAATCATCAGATTTCCCCGTAAAAAGCGAGTCGCCACTTTACGAAAATAGATGGAGCTACTGCTGCAATAAATACGTTTAATTTTATTGTGCAGAAAATACTGATTATCTTTTAACTATAAGTAGTTTTGCGACAAATTTACGTGTGCCTTCATCATTCAGAATACAGTTTCTTTAAAAAGAAACTCTACAGCTCATGTGTAACCCGACTGAAGTGCAGTTTTTCGTTTGTATGACGTAACGAACCACCTTAACTGAGCTCGAGCAGGATAGGAAAAGTAAATCAATAAAAGAGTCATTTCTTAATCTAAATATTTAATTATTGACTGTCGTATCTACAATTAATTCACTAGTTAATTCAGGTGTTATCTTTATTAATTAGTCAATAGGTACGACATTTATTTATAAATAAGGTTTAGGTAATATTTCTTATCAGTAACCCAACAGATTAACAATGTCAAAGATAAATAGGTCAACCAAATAAAATAAACAAAACATAACTCCGCCGTGACAGTGTTCTCACTGCCGTGACCAGGATTCGAACCTGGGTTACTACGGCCACAACGTAGGGTCCTAACCACTAGACGATCACGGCTGTCGGAGCGTTGACTCTGCCTGCGAAATTGTTGATTACATTCGCAGCTGATATTACATTACGAATTAAAAAGACAGCGATATTGCCTATTATGTTGTGAATGAGAGTGCGTCGCGTTTCAGTCGGATTTTAAATGGAGTACTTTCTCTCGCCCGAGGCGACGAGATACGACGGTGTAATAAGTCCGTGTAATTAATTTGAAACGCAATTAGCTTAAAAGGGTGTATTATCATGATATTCTGTGGTTACATAAATAATTAATCAACCTAAATAGGTATATCTATGTATTTCAGCTAAGAAGGTTGGCTAAAGTCTCATATTTAATTAGAAGGTCGTGAAAAAAGTAAAACATCATTGGGTGTCCTTAAAGACTGAGCTTGAAGCGACGTGGTGCGCCGTCGAAATAACTGGTTTGTATGGGGATGCCAGAAAGATCGGGTGACATGCCGCGGCGCGCCCTATATACTATCAATAGCGCTGTCAAGTTGACGGCGCACTACGACGCCGCCACGCTCGGTCTTTATTTTGACCTTTATTCAAAACAAAAAAAGCGATTTTTTTGTAGAAATATTTAATTTTTTATGATTTTTTATTCAATACAACTTTAAAGGTTAAATAACTCGGAATTTACAACAAATTGCGGAACATACCTACCTACCTACCTACCTACCTACTTACATGGAGGTATTTTAGATTCATCAAGGCAGTAGAATATCTTTGGACGTCACCCCTGTATAGTAGTTACTAATATCTTATGTTGTAACTACGCTGTAAATTCGGTGATTATTATTAATCAATCAATTAATGGAACATAATCAATCATTTTACGTTAATGTAACGTAATTATAATACATTAATTACGTATCCAATTGATCAATAATTTAAGGTGGCCGTATCTAATTAGCTATCAAACTTTTAGAATACAGGGTGTTAATTTAAATGCGTGCCATAGCTTCAGGGTAGGTTTAGTATCGATAAAGGATGCCGTAAAAAACATTTAAAAAAATCCCAGTTAAGATTTTTTTTTTACTTGTCTGACATTTGATTCAAATTCCTATATCTCAGCCGAAATTCGTTCAATCTCAAAGTTGTTTAGACGAAAGTACTTGTAAGGGCAATCTCTAAACAACAACAGGGTCAAAAATTGATTTAAAAACAGTTTTTAGTAAACCGAAAATAAATAATTTTTAGACTGGGATTTTTTTCAATACTTTTTACGACATCCTTAATCGATAACTAACCTACCTTGAAGCTATGGCACGAATTTAAATTAACACCCTGTATAGTATTAGGAGCACGCGTGGTCTCAAAGTTTTCATACAAACATACCTACCTATTCCCCTGTTTTCTTCCCGGATAATACATGTAGAGCAGCAGCTATAATTCTTTTTTATTACATGTAGATGTAGGTCTGTTATAGGCATGCCAAGAATTATAGCTCTTTATGCACTATTCGAAAAGAAAACAGGGGAAAACGTTTTTATGAAAAGGCTGATAACAGGCATCACTCGAACCAGATATCTACAATTCCTACAAAAACATAATTTAGGTTACGTAGGTACCGACAATGATGTTTATTCCATTCAATATTTCTCAAAAATCTTAATAATGAAAACCAACCCAACCCGCCCAAACTGAATAAAATTATTAGAATTTGAAATGAAATTAATATTCGAAGACATCTTATCTATCTTTTCAATTTTGATAAATTGAGCAGTGAAATATGATAAATAATTAAAATTCATTCAACAATTGACAAATCTAATTGTTTTTTGAGTTTATTTGATTTGAACTGTGTGAACCGTGCTGGGTTTGTACAATCAGCAGCAATTCAAACTACATTTTATGGGATCAAATTTATACTGGTTATTCTTAGTCACAGTTTCATTACCAGTATAAATTAATCCCTTAAGCATGATTTACAGTGTAAACCGTGTAAACTTTACACGGGTCGATTAAGGGCGCACGACAAAAATTAACAATCTAAACGGTAGATGGACAAAGTTGGGTGCTATCCGACTTTTGTAGAAAGACGCGAGGCGGTTCACAGAAATCGACCTTGTGAATTGGTGGAATTAGGTGCTGACATTACTATATTTACCATATGAACCCTTTTTGTGTGGGTCTGTAACCAGAAGCCATTGTGGTAGGTATTAAAGAACGCAAATATCCTCTTGTCTAGAATAGAATTGTAAAAACCGCATCATTGACCGCTTGTCAAACTAAATAAGCCTGTAAAACATCGTTACCTTCCTATTGTTCGCCTCTGTAACGAACCAGATTATCTGTGAAGAGATTTGTATTGTTTTTCATATCGTAACACCACGTAAAGAAGAGAAATCACTCATTTCACGAAGGGGTGGCCGCGGCGGGCGGGTATGATGACGTCACGTATTGGTTAGTGAAAAAGTAGAGTAAATCATAGTTCATATACAGAAAACAGATTATGTACCTATGGGTTTTTTTCAGTATTTGGAATTTTGGACCTATATGCTTCTTCGGCTGTTTTGCACCTTTTAATTTAATTATGACTCCGATATTTCGGCTTTAGTTTCTTCATGGTTTTTCATATTTTGGACCTAAGCTCCTTATAGTAGAGTCGTTCAGTTGTATGCACTGTTTGACCTCTTCAAATTTATAAAAAATACTATGTAGGTAATCCAATAATCTCTTTTCCTTGCCAATTCCTCTTGATCATAAATCATGCAGTACCTTCGACCACTGTCGACCTCTGCTCCGCTAATACACCGGCGGATATGATCCCGGGATTGGGGCCTTCTTTTCTTTATATTTTGATGTATGGGCTTTACGCTATGTCCTTAAATTGAATATTCGTTTCGTAGATATAGCTGTTTGGTGCTCTACAAATTACAAAAAAGCAGTGTACAATATTTACTCTCTTTTCCTTGCAATTTCTCTTGATCATAAATCATGCAGTACCTCTGACCGCCGGCCTCTGCTCTACTAGCACATCGGCGGATATGATCGGGGCCTTCTTTTCTTCATATTTTGACGTATGGGCTTTACGCTATATCCTTAAATTGACTATTCGTTTCGTAGATAGCTGTTTGGTACTCTACAAATTAAAAAATACAGTGTACAATAAAATCTTTTTTCCTTGCCAATTCCTCGTGATCATAAATCATGCAGTACCTCTGACCGCCGACCTCTGCTCCGCTAATACATCGGCGGATGATCCCCGGATTTGGACCTTCTTTTCTTCGTTGCCAAGGCCGGTAAGATTACAAAAAGTTTATTTAGGATTCTATTTTCAATAAAAGATTATTGGAATACCTACCTACTTACAAATTTCTCCATCGCATGCAAGATTTGAGTCTGCAGAAATTATTGTAGGTTCATTCGACCCTATTTATATTAGGATTTTTTTCGATTGTCACTTGTTACATAGGCAGGGTTGCTACTGTCAAAAATGTCAAAGTATAAGAATATTCAAACAGAAAAATCTAATACAAGAACGTGATATGATGATTCTAAGTCAGTTTTAATCTAAGAAATATGACGTTCGTGGCAACCATGTTCTTAGTTATCTCCATTTCTCTTCAGATGTCAGTTATTTCCAGTTAAAGTCACTAAGCGTCAAAATCGACAGTAGTATACTGACTAAGCAAGTTTTTCTAATTTGTGCTTCTACCGACTGGGCTATCGCGGCTCAATCTTAGCCTGCGATAGACGGTAAGTGTTTTATACTTTGATTTTTATTCAATAAAAAAATAATTATTTCAATGATTTTTCCAATTTAAATCAAAAAACCACTGATCAATTTTATTTCGAACGTTAACAAACATTAAATATTCTGAGAAATCGATTTACATTATGGAAGTTACAGAGAAATGGCAAAAATCACGGGCAGTACGGAGAAAAAAGCTAGAGGCGTATTTTTCTTGGTTTTGTGGAGACAAAGAAAACATTATTTCTCATTGGTTTGTTTCTCGGTAATATAATTAGTTTCTTTCCCTTTCATGTTTTGTTTTTACTGAATAAAGAATTAACTTTCCTTGTTTTACTTCATCGAAGTTGTGTATTTAGGATCCCACCCAACTAGCTATAGCAGGCACTAATAAATAATAAACAAAGAGTCATTTTATAAGAATTCTTGGCTCATGATTCTGGGTATGAAGTGTCACACTTATCTTTCCCTTAAGTAAAACAGGGACAAAAAACTTTGTAACACTCATAAACTCATGTTTTATTGTTTTTTTCCTAATAATGTTAATGTTCCCTATTTGTGGGCGTGTATGACACGCTCCCGGCCGTTTTTTGGTGTTTGCATCATGACATGACATGTTTTTACTAATTATATGTGGTGTAGTGTAAATGGTTGCATGGCATTATACCGACATGGCAAAATCTGAAAGTATCCCTAAAAAATGAAAAATTCAGTCAACCTCATAAACGCCGACCGTAACAAATCCTTCGGTGATATGAAAATCACGAGCGTTTTTTATTCCACTTTCAGCATGAATTCACCCTAGGTATAGGGACATAAAGCCATAAATGCTCTCAACGAAGAAATCGGATTTTTTGTCGTACTTAGTATGTTATCGCCTTTATATTGGCGCTTGCTTACCCGACCTATCTACCTATTTAGAATTATGGAGATTAACTGCGAATTGATGTCATCTATCAATGTTTTAAAATTAGGACTATTTATTGTTTCGTCATAAAAGTTATGTCATCAAAATTAATAATAAATTCAGTTTTGAATCGTTATGAATAGTTAGTATGACTGCCTGCCACGCAGAAGGTTCCGGGTTCAATTCCCGGTGGGGTCACTCACAAAGTTGATATTTATCTCTTTGTGAATTTGTTCCCAGTCTGGTTAGGACATTACAGGCTGAACCACCTGATTGTCCGAAAAGCAAGATGGTTCCGTGCTTCGGATGGGACTTTAAGCCGTCGATCCCGGTTGCTGTCTATGATGGTGGTCGTTACACAACAATGTCAGAGGCTTGCTACTTGCAGTAGGCGGTTGAAAAACTCTGACACTAGGCTTCATCGGGTCGTTGAATGACTCGGTGTCCCACACTAAGAGAGAGAGAGAGAGAGAGAGAGAGACCACCACAAATTAGGGAAACGGCGCGTGGGGCGGCGCCTTAACAGACGGCTCACTCACTCAGTTTCAGCGGCGATTTTTACGTTTAATAACTGGAGTCTCAGAGGAACTAAAGGAAACGCTAAGAAGATGGTAGGCACGAACGTTTTATTCATATTTCTTGGATTAAAATTTGACAATCATTATGAAATTCTTGTGTCAGATTTTGCTGTTTAGGTACTTTGAGATTGTTGATAGTAGTCAAAGTAGTAAAGTGCCTTATGTAGCAAGTGACAATCACGTAAAATTATAAATATGGTTGCATGACCTCTATACTTTCTATTCAGCGTGCATTGCTGGTATTTCATAAGTGTCACCTGTGGACCGAGCTCACTCGGTTTAGATATGTTTTATTGTGTTAGTTTTAAAACAGCTTACAAAAACGGTTAATACTATCTTACTCACCAAAAGATGTCGTCGTTAGTTTAAAAACAACTTCCCAATAAGTGCGAAGCAGCGATTTTTGTAAAATGTAACTTATCTAGATCGAGTTATCACCCCCCGAAAACTCCTATTTACGAAATTTTGTGAAAATCGTTGGAGCCGTTTTCTAGATCCCAAAAATAATTAAGTATAAGTACAATTCTTGCTTGTTTAAAGGTATAAGATGACAACAAACTACGACCAATGAAGGCTGAACTAGAGCCACTTGCAGAGTAGCGTACTTTCTCTCCAAGAGACGAATATTTTCCTCTGAAAGTACTGAAAATAGCTGCTTTATTCTCCGTGGCTTAAAGAGCTTTTATTGTACCACGCGGCTGAATTCAATTTTAATCCAAACTAAGCTTTGAAAGCAGTTTGCTGTTGTCATCAAATTGGTTTTATATCGCCTCGAATCTTTAGGTAAAAGGCAAAATGAGGTACAAACAGAGTTATTGACATTTTGCTAGAACACTAGGTATATCGGTTTGTAAATAGAATAAAATATTATTGTTTGTTTGTCAATTTAGTTATGCTGTTGTTCACGTCTTCTATGCCTTTCTTTGTAAATGTCTCACTTCCGTAGATCGGCTAGAAGAAATTTCTACATAGAAATAAGCTGTACCTGTTGTTTCGTATGTCTTTATGTTTTGTCTTTTATGCGATGTTCTTGTGTGAAATAAATTGTAAAATAAATAACAATAAAACAACCCCTGTAGCAGCCTGTCTTTTTAATCTATTTGAGACCAACAAAGTTCACTTTTGACTAAATATTATTAGGAATGTACATCAAAACAAAAGTACAATTTGATTAATTTTCTTTTACGCGCTTTATTTTTAAAAATGGTTTTCGCTCTCAAAATACAATCACAAATCCTATCCTGATTCAATAACTCCCCAAATTGGCTGAAGTCTCAACCGTTCCGCAGATCACAGAGACCGACACTTGGGTTCTACACACTCTACACAGATTTGCGGCATTTTACAGGTCTGGTTATACTGAAGACAGGAATTAGGTAAGGCGAAGCTCCGCAGACAAGTGATCATCAGCCTTCATCGATGCAACGCAAGTCTCACGGGTGTAGCTTTGTCCCTTTTGTTTCATACATTTTATATGGAAACGGTTTCAAGCATCGTGTCGTGATGTCGCACGTCTCCGATGATTGCTTGTCTGATAGATGTAATTTTGAGCCTGGCGTCGCAAGTCTCATCTGTGGAGCATGCGTTTATGAAACCACAAACGAAGGGCACACAACACAGGCTTCCATTTGCTTACCTTACCTTACCTTTACAGCCACAGCTTATCTAGCTAGTTGGCTGTCAAATACAGCAAGATCTTACGACAGATGTGTAAACCGCCGTACAGTTTCAGAAACAACGCGATTGCCAGTAAATAAGTTGGACAAATGGGATCGTCTAAACCACAAAATGGAGGTTGGCAGAACGATCACTCCAGTTATTTTCGTAAATGCCATTCGTTGTATTGAATTATGACTTGTAGCCGTAGAACACACATACACAGAATCGGTCATTTAAAGGTAAATAGATCTAAAACCTTTAACATAAATCTTTTGAAATTTATAGTTTTAAAACTCAATACAAAAACAATACAAAGTGCTTAAAAAAATATTGTACTGAAATAGCCAAATGCTCTGCAACTAAGGATTTTGTTTCCTTGAAATTCGTTAAAACCACTGTGGACTTGATGATAATGATGATTAAGTTCTCATCCCTAATTATTAGATAGGGCTTTCTCATATTTAGAAATCGCATCAGCAGACTTGGGCGGAGCAATATACAGGTCAGTGGGTTCACAACAAAATGAAAAAAAACTGGGTCTCCCATACAAATGCCTGGGACTGCTGGTTGGGGGCATTTTGTATGGGAGGTCCAATTTTTTTCATATCTCGGCCTATGTTCCTTTGGGAAAGTTGTTCAGTTTGGCGCACTGTAAATTCTGTGACGTGGTGCATACCTACTTAAATACTCGTACGTACATACAAGTACGTGAGAACAATGACAGTCAGATACGAAGTGAACTCTCTGTATATCCTCTGTCTGTACCACAAATTAGGAAAACGGCGCGCGGGCGCCTTTACCAGATGGATCACTCAGTACTAGCGACGATTTTGACGCTTACTGACGAAAACTGAAAAAAAACCGGTAATTCAGGTGAAGTCAAGGTAAATAAAAAGGTGGTTGTATTGTATTGTATTGTATTGTATTGTGGGCTCCCTTTTCCGCATTTAGACTCAAAGGTGGTCCTTTATGCGTTGGGTGGGACGGTTGACTATGTTAGCCAACCCAGCTCCTTCCAGAAGCTCAGAAGTCTCCTGGGACGTTCACAGGCTTCTTGAAGCGACCCCGGATTATCGAGGATTTCTGCCCGGTGGATTGCTACTCCCTCGCATGCCAGGATTACGTGAGAGGCCGTTTCTTCCGCGTTCAGACAGCCCCTGCACAATGGGCTGTCTGTTGCGTTGATGGTGAAAAGATGCTTATTTAGTTGGCAGTGCCCTGTGAGCATGCCAACCATTATGCGCAGGTCTGATCGTTGAAGGCTGAGGAGTCTTTTGGTCAGTCGCGGTGATAGTGCAGGGACCGCTTCTTTTGACTGTCTACAGGTGGTGATTGATGCCCAGCGGGCATTGTGTTGGGTCTGGGTTTGATGACGTATCCAGGTTCTTATTTGATTGAAGGGGATGGGTAGGTAAGGTGTAGGACCAGCCACTTCCACCTCCGAACCTCTCCTAGCGAGTTCATCAGCCGCATCGTTGCCCAGAGATCCGCTATGTCCCTTGATCCATTGCAAAGTGACCTTGTTATTCGTGGCTATGGTTTGCAATGCAAGGTGACATTCATAAATTAGGCTGGAAGACATAGTGTTGCTTTCCAAGGCCATGAGTACAGCCATGCTGTCGGAAAGTATTCTTATACCATGGTTTTCCATTTTCCTTTGCATGACTGCGTTGGCAGCTAGGGTGATAGCTACACATTCACATTGGAAAATAGAACTATGTTCCCTAGCGGTTGTGATAATTTGATGTTGAGATCCAAGGAGAACACCCCAGCACCCGTACCGGTTTTGGTTTTAGAGCCGTCTGTATATATACGGACCTCGTTGACTCCTGATTGGTCTCGCTCGGTCTCAGATAGCCGTATTTGATACAGCTTATCAAACACTAGTGTTTTAGGGATCCTATCACAGGGCGCCTCAATAAGTGGTACGTTACTCAGCGCTCTGTTCCATATTATGGTATGATTGCCCCTAGGATAGTGCCATAAGCCTGCGTGCTTAAGCCTGACAGCAGCCATACTGGCTTCTTGCTGAATGAAGAGATCCAGTGGCGGCAGGCCAAGCAGAATTTCCAAGGCTTCAGATGGCGTCGTTCGCATGCATCCAGTGACGGCCGAGCACGCCAGACGCTGGAATGACTGCAGTTTTTTCTTGGTGGTAATGAGTTCGGTTCTGGGCCACCAAACGACTGCACCATATGTGATTATTGGCCTGATAACAGCTCTGTAAAGCCATTGAGTTATTTACGGCGTTAGGCCCCAGGTTTTTTAAAAGGTGGTTGTCACGAATGTCAAATTTATTGGATTTAAAATTGGCTCAGAATCATACGACGTTCTTTGCCAGATTTTGCTGTTTTTACGTTTTTATACTATATAAGTAATTTTTTGACAGCAGCAACCCTGGCTATATAACAAATGCCAATCGCGAAAATCTGAAATAGGGCCGAGTGAACGTTCTGTGTGTCTGTTTGCGCCTCTACGCCGACGACCCAATGACATTTCTGGAACCGCAATTGGGTTAAAGATTGAAGGGGATTCTTCCGCGAAGCTATTGAGAAACGAGTAAACTGGATCAATTAGATTTATCTCGTCTCTTAGATAAAGACCTTGATTTTGTCTTGAGGCGTCTTCTAAAATTGATGTTTGGGAGAATTTTGTGGTTCCCTATCCATGTGCACAAAATGAATTGACATAATATAGTTTGGTACATTGTAGATAATTTAAACTAATGATACTGATCCTTACGCATAATTTATAAATAAATTAATATAAATTATCATATCCATAAAATCAAAATATTATGCATAAACATCTGATTCAGAAGAACCCCAAAATTGTATATAAATAACCTAACCTAATCAAACCCAACCTAAACTGACCTAATATATCTTTAAAAATGCCAATTAAAAGGAAGCCAAGCAAAGATATTCTACGGTTTGGTTCCTATCAACCCCACACTGCGGTGTATATAGCGATGGAGAGACATTTGTCCAGCAATGTAGTTCTTATGTATATTTTTCTTCTTCTTCTTCTTCTTCAGTGTGGGAAATGAAGTCAACAAACGAACCAATGAATGACCACCAGTATCAGAGATTTTAAACATGATTGTGTAACGACCGCCAGTATCATAGGTAGCAAACAGGAACGATGACGCTTTTATGTGCCCTTTGAAATAAGACACCATCTACAGAGTGCCCCGGTTATCGTGGTCCAAAGAAAAAATCTAGACTCTGGACATCTTAAGCTGCCATAATAGCAAGTCTAGATTTTTTCTTTGGACCAAGATAACCGGGACACCCTGCCCTGTACACACCTGTTGATGACAATGCCAATAACAGTTTCAGTAACTCAACCAACAAGACCTTAACTCAACAAGTCTGTGTAGCTTCTCCCGTTGTTGGCACTCAAATTTCGACGTTAACTTGAGAGAAGAGCATGCAACAATAGTTAGTCGGTGCCAGTGAGATCTTGTTCGTTTCGGAGTGTACAGTAACTTGAGTTTGGGGATTCACTGCATAGAACCGCTGCAGTGCAAATGCAGTCTTGAACTTTCAACGTACAGTCATCGTGTTTCAAACATACCTACAATGTCTCATGCTTGGGGATTTGCTGAATTTCTGAGAACTGTTGTAGCGCAAATTTGAAATTTCAACGGAATTATACGTCCGTGTGCTGTTGGGTTTGGGTATTAGATTAAAACAGATACAGCGGCCCGTAAGGGGTGCTTGCTACCCGCTGTAACTTAAGTAGCTTCGCCGATATATAAGCCGATAACTAAAAATTCTTATCTTCTTTGTGCTCCTACCGCGCCCAGCCTCCGAGAATGGTAGGCTTATAAACCAAGCGTCGCGACAACGACGCGCGTCAACGACGCCGCCAAATTTTGACGGCGTCGTTGTAGCTGCGGTTTTGTAGAAAAACCCGACCGCATCCCATACAAACCCTGAGCTTCTCAGCGCGCTGTCAACGTGACGGCGACGCGGCGGCGTCGTTGACGCTGACGCCCGGTCTTTCTGGTAAGTATCCCCATACAAACCCATACAAACCAGTCATTTGACAGCGACAACGCCGCCGCCGCGACGCCGCGACGCTTGGAAAATAAGGGTACCATTAGGGTAGTTAAGTATGATTGTCTTCCTATCCTAATATAATAGCCCAAATAAAGATTCGTCAAAAAAAAAACATTTTACAGACGGATCACTCGACCTTATTTAGGATTTTGGCGATTGTCACTTGTTACATCGCCAGGTTTGCTAGACTTAATACGAAGACGAAATACAGCTAAATCTGACACATGCAATATTATTCTGAGCCGACTTTGATGGAAGAAATATGATATTGATGGCAACCATCTTCTTAGTTACCTTGAGTTCCTCTGAGATTCCAGTTCATTTCGGTAAAAGTCAGTAATCTCAAATTCATCGCTAGAACTGAGTGAGCTATCTGTATAGGCGCCCCGTCTTGTGGTTCCGTCGTATTTTGTAGCTCAGGTTTTTCCATCTGGAATCATATACCACTTTATTTGTCAACTAAAAGTTAACTGAGTTGAAAAGTACTTACATTAAATTCAGTACTCCACGTTTTCATGTAGTATGCTCCAAATAGTGTTCGAATCAAGCGGATTGTTCTCGTTAGTGTACAATTAGTGTCCCAGTTGGTGGTGAATTAATTTGCTCCAAATCAGCTACAAATAAAGTTCCGTGCTCTAATTCGAGTCTGGCAGTTTCATGAATACCGAGCAGTATTTCTAGTGGCAACAGTACGGTCGCTCAAATAAATAGGCCATATTTAACAACTGTCAAAATCATGTTAATGCTATGAAATAAAGGTCTATTTTTCTTTGTTGACATGACATGCCTTCTAGTATAGGTGCTCCAGGGTTCGTATGAGATACTTAATGATTATTGTACCAACTATACAACCTACCATATGATTGCAAATAAATAAATATGAAATATAGGTTTGACAGCTGCCAAATATGGCCTATTTGAACGACTGTACTGTAGTAAATTATTTAGTCTCAGGATTCTACTTACCTAGTTATCTACTTAAAAAAAAAACAAAAATAGATATGATACAAAATACGATACCAAACATAATATTTATCTGTAAATGATATCGAAATATGACAGCTGGCTGACAGAACTGAATAAAGGATTAACGATTAATTTTGAATATAACCACCGTAACCACCATATTTATAATCCTTATTATTGACCCGCAACATGTTATTAATCACTATCACAGATGCTCAACACTTGACTGCAATATGATGTGAAATGTGAGTCTTTTATTGCATTTGGATTTATATAGGGTGAAATTTTACTAGTGACCGATAGCGAAAACTCAGACCCGGCTGGTGATAAGGAACAACTTTCCCCAAGGAACATAGGTCGAAATATGAAAAAAAAAATTGTTGACCTCCCATAGTAATTGAAATCAGCTGATCGGCAACTATGTATGGGAGGCCCAAATTTTATTTTCGTATTACGACCTATGTTCCTTGGGGAAAGTTGTTCTGTTTCATGAGTACCTTGACCTCCTTTCGGCTTGTTATACCCTTTCTGTTACTCCCTGTATAACTAAAATTGACAGTATTGACTGTGCCACTCTGTCATTCGATTCGTAAGCCGCTTACAATGCTATCCGTCATCGGAACAGAGGCTTTTGAATCCGACAGTTTTAATATAACGGATTTTAATTGGACCTCTTCTCTACAATTCTAAAAGAAAAATGTGAATTTTCATTTTGTCTTTCCGAGACCAAATCCAATTGTTTTGTCATCTACACTAATATAATAAAGAGGAAAACTTTGTTTGTTTTTTTGTTTTTTTGTTTGTTTGTTTGTTTTTTTGTATGTATGTAATCGATAAACTCCGAAACTACTGGACCGATTTCGAAAATTCTTTCACCATTAGAAAGCTACAACATTCCTGAGTAACATAGGCTACTTTTTACCACGGGAAAATTCCTCATTTTCACGGGAAAACGGTTAGCAGCAGGAAAAGCGGGAAATACAGCGGATATTACCCAAATAAGCCAAACCGCTTTACCGATCTTCGCGAAATTTGGCACTGATATTACTAGCATAGTAAAGATGGACATGGACTACTTTTTGTCAGCCCTCGAGGATCTGGAGTACGAGTACCTGATGAAGACCACCAGCATCCCATCTAAACTATAAAAGATACGGTCATGGCTTCATAGAAAAAGTTGTTCACCACGACGGGCCGCTTCTGCTGGCACATGGTCATCGAGGATCTGGAGTACCTGATGAAGACCGCCAGCATCCCATCTAAACCATAAGAGATACGGCCATGGCTTCATAGAAAAAGTTGTGCATCATGACGGGCCGCTTCTGCTGGCACATGGTCATCGAGGATCTGGAGTACCTGATGAACATCACCAGCATCCCATCTAAACTATAAGAGATACGGTAATGATTTTTAAGTAAAAGTTACTCAGCATGGCAGGCCGCTTCTGCTGGCACATGGTCATCGAGGATCTGGAGTACCCGATATAGACCACCAGCATCCCATATAAACTATAAGAGATACGATAATGGCTTCAAAGTAAAAGTTATTCAGCATGACGGGCCGCTTCTGCTGGCAAATGGTCACGAGGGTCTGGAGTACCTGATGTAGACCACCAGCATCCCATATAAACTATAAGAGATACGGTAAAAGCTTCAAAGTAAAAGTTATTCAGCATGACGGGCCGCTTCTGCTGGCACATGGTCACGAGGGTCTGGAGTACCTGATGTAGACCACCAGCATCCCATATAAACAATAAGAGATACGGTAATGGCTTCAAAGTAAAAGTTATTCAGCATGACGGGCCGCTTCTGCTCGCACATTTACCTCTGCTGGATCGGAGTAATGGACTTTTTACTACGGGAAAAGATCCAATTTCTACGGGAAAACAGGTAAGTAGCAGCGGGTGAAACCGCTGGGCGGGCTGCTAGTTGTAAATAAACAAAAACACAGTTACAAAAGTAAATATTTATCAACCTCTTTCAGTCTCATACAATTTCGCTTTTCGGCATAGTCCCCGTTTTCTCCACTGAAAATACCTCTCAGAAAACTTGCAGAGAGCTTATCTCGGGCGAAATTGGCTCACAACCGCAGTGAAAGGGGATTTCTTCCACCAAATAATAATAAGCGAGGAAGAATTTCAAAGAAAGTTTTCTGTAGGCAGATTTCGGGTTGCGTTTGAAATTATATCAGCACAGCGAATCAACCTACCTAAAGGGACCGCATTATACTGGTTTTTCTCAATATTTGTATCACAAAACAGTTTAATTTGGTCCTTGAAAGGGGTAGGTTGATGTGGACAGTCATGCGGAATTGCAGTCGCAATTACTGAATATAACGACTAACAAAAATTATATATTTATCATGTAATTTAAACTTGAATGAAATATACGCAGATAAGATTCATCCCAAGTTCTGAATGCTTTTTACAAAATTAAAATTTGGATTCGTCAATCTTTGTAAATCAAAATTACTTCACAAGATATTCTAGAGATAATAGCTCTTTTAATTTCCGTTCCGATCCCGTATCAATACTCAGTGATCAGTCCGTACCTAGTATCATTTGTGTTCAGTTGTACGATTTTGTAAACGTTGCTACATCAAGAAAAATATCAATTATTGCTATAAATATGCTACAGCGTAAAAAAATAACCTTTAACTCTGGATTGTTCATGAGTGAGTATGAAAGACTGTACCTACCCGAACGTTCGTTTGTTCGTTGTTGTTTCTCTTCTTCTTCTCTTCTTCTTAGTGTGACGATTCTCTCTGCGTAACGCATTCGTTGGACAATACGAATTCCGACGTTATTCTTATACAAATAAGGTTTACGCCAAACGGTTTGATAGACGCATCCGTCGACGCAGCTATCTATCATGAAAAATTATGAAACGGCAGAGACACGAGTGACCGCCGACGATTACTTGTCTTACAGATGTCATCTTACGTCTCGCATCGCACGTCTCACGTGTGAAGGCAGTGCTTTTAAATTCAACGCAATACCGATCCAGTAAAATACTATGAAACTGGACTCTGAACTGGCAATGTGTCACTTTATGAACTACTCTACTCTGTGTCACTTTATGAACTACTCTGCCAATCAACCAGCCTTGTTTATTTCAACTACTGCAAACTTGCATGTCCAATGAAGTTATCCTGCTTCATCGCGCCATTTGCACTCACTACACTCTTCGACTTTGTAGCTTTGAAACAGTATGTGGCTATTTCATCCATTTCACATTGAACTAACGTATGGGTATGAGCTATTGCTAGCAAAAGTGCCGGAATTCTAACCCTTTGTATAAATGGATCAGGTGGCATTCATACTCATACTGCATCGATACCTTGTTCTCCTAAAGGCGAGGTAATGTACAAGAGACTTATCACGCGTGACTTCAGACGGGTCAAATCGTAAGGATTTTATAAAATTACGTTAAGAATTTTGAAATACAGGTGTAGATAAAAAATCGCGGTGCTTATCATCAGTCTACTGTATTCTGGAGGTAATTCCCTCTCTATGTCATTTCAGGAACTAACTCTGTCTATCAACCAGCCACGATTATTCCAACTACAGAGAACTAACACGACCAATGAAGTTATATCCCGTTTCACTTAGCTCTTTGACTTGGTAGCTTTGAAACAGAATTGTGGCAATTTTGTCCATTCGCTCTGACGTCAACTAGGTACCTATCTAGCGGAACTGCGAAAAAATAACTATTTCTTTCGACAAAATGTGAAAGTTTTAAAGGTTTGAAGGTGGAAAAACTGAAATATCGTTTCGACCTTGGCTTTTTTATTTATACAGGTAATTTTAATTTCATTCTTTTGGTGCAAAGTTGAACAAGAAAAAAGACATGTAGTTCTAGATAATACTGACAGTATTATTGATTGATATTCTACCTCTTCGGTATCGGAAAACGGGATGTTGGGCCTCATAGCGTGCCCTAGGACAGTCCTACGTCAAGCAATGGACTACTAACGGAAGTTATTGAAATTATTATTGTGTGATTCAATTTTTTTATATAATTTAGCATAATACCTAAAACTTTCTTTCAACCTTCAGTTAGGAAATGCCTTTACTTAATTACAAGAGAAACTTACTAGCCTAGTAACAAGTAATTTATTCTAAAGCAAACATCTCTAAAATTCAATCAGGGCTAAACTAAAACTTGTCTCGGGGTAAATTGACGTGATTGTGAGAAGCCAAATTGAAACACACACTTTGGTAACACTCCAGTTTGTGTAACGTAATAAACACTTCCAAGGACAACAAACTTTACTGTAATGAAGGTTTCGACTAAAAGGATAATCGTAAAATATAGCGGCGAAAATTTGTCTTAAAAATTAGTTGAAATTTTACTTGTGAACGATTGCGAAAATGCAGGACAGTCTAGTGATGAGGAACAATTTTCCCCAAAGAACATAAAGTCGAAATATGAAAAAGAAATTGGGCTTCCCGTAGTAACTCAAATCGGCAATTTTGTATGAGTGTTCCTTGAGGAAAGTTGTATTTATCCGACTGCCTCAGAAGGAGGGTTATCTATGTTTTTCGAGAGTATGTTTGTATGTATGTGGACAAGAAAATTCTTTTTCATGGGCTACAGTCCAAACGGATAGTTGGATTTTGACCTAATATGAGGTAACGTTAGATTTGTCTCAGCAGCACGAGTGACACTGGCTATATTTAAAATATAGATTCAAGATGGCGGATTTTTACAGCAAAATACTACTTTAAAATTACCGCAGTCGGGTTTTTTGTTTTTTAACACATATACTTGTTTCGCTATCGATCACTAGTAAAATTTCACCCCAATTTTATGAGAACTTGAGGACATGATTATTGCGACTGGACTTTCCGAAGTTTGCTAGCAATATTTTTAATGAATATTGAAGTAAAAGGGTAAGAAGGAAGGAACATAAAATGTCGTGGGATGAATATATTTGCGACCACTCAAAATGGTAATTTTTAATGTTTTTCCTTAACACGTGCAATTTATTTTCCTTTGCATTTTATTCATCCGTTCCTTAACTTACGCCCAGAAAAACAGTTGAGTTATTATTTTAACAGATTATTTGTTCGGCCGATCACGATCGAGCCACGAGATGGATTGCATATCAAATATGAGATGACATGCAGAATAGGTAAAAACTTGTGACTTTTTACATTCTTGAACAAGTTAAAATTAGGCGCCCATCATCATCCATCATCATCTTCCTGCCCATATTCTAATTACTTGGGGTCGGTGCAACATCGACGGTGTTGTTTGATCACAAAATCATGTTGCAAAAGGCTTAATTTTACTACCGGCCGCCTGCCTGACGTCAACCATCTTTGGGAATGCTATCGTAGGTGGAATAGAATCCCTGAGTAGAATCGGGGTGGCGGAATTCCTAGCCGCTACCACTAGGCGCCAATCATGAATAGCTAACAGACATAAAAATTCAAGCATATTTTTCCCTGTACCTTTTATACAGCAGTAGGTGCATAGTGAAGCACTTAAGTGAAATAACCTCGTTTCCCGTAGAGCACTTTTCAATATTGATGAGGGTGTTTTCAGAAAGAGATGCTAATCAGGTTACTCACAAGGCTGGAACGCAAAATGAGACTGGCGGAAAAGTAGTTCTGTATTTTTCACAATAATCGAGAAATTACTAGATGGAAGTCGGCGTGATTTTGTCATCAATTTTGTTTGCATTACAGATGACACACTTCAGCCGAAATTCCGTCGCCAAAATTCCATCGCCGAAAATTCCGAAGCTATTTTCCACGTGATTTAGGCGTAATTTCGGCGCTTTTAGTGTGTCATCCCAACCGAAAACGCCCGTAACCGACAAAACGGATACCTATTCAGCTGCCGAATTTCGGTCGTAATTTTGTCTAGTCATAGCACCGCATGAATTACCGATGTTTGTCACGAATGTCACGTTTTCTCATACGCTGAAAATATTATTTTATTGTGACCAAGGGTCGTAGCAACTTTGTCACAGACAGCAGACAGTCTGACTGAAGTTTCAATTTCAGTTCCAGTTGGTTGAGCAAAGTAATTCAAAAGTTTATTGCTACATTCGCCATGGGGTCTAAAACGCTAATTACGTCCTATCTCCGCCAGCATGTTTTGTATGGAAATCCATTCCGCAGGGCTTACGTACCAGTTCCGTCCCAAGCCCTGACGAGATGTCAAATAGAGTTTGACAAGTAATTTCTATAGAAAAATAGAAAACATGTAACGTCATCGGATTTTTTGTTCCTTTCTACGATTATTTTGACACTTTTGTCTATGCTCGGTCGAGCTATGACAACCGTGTGTACGACAATACTACGACAAAGAGCAGTTTCAACAATCGGTGCCTTGTTGGTGTCGTAACTGAATTACTTTTGAAAAATATCGAAAAATAAAAACAACTATAACATTTTTGTGGGTTGTTATAAATCTTGAGGATATTTGAGACAATGTGGGTACAATAAGTACACTTGAAAAAGTAGTTATGATAGTTTATCAACGCACTGAAATTAGGTATAAATATTACCACTTGCTATCTATACTTGATCATCGATTAGATATGCAAAGTACTTCCAGGGTCAAGATCAAATTGTAGATGTTTGCGCAAATAATCTTGAATTTGTAAAAAGTAATATGGTAATTTATTTTTATTATATTTTCACTCATTCAGAATGATAATATTATTTGTTTTCGTTGTTTAGGTAAATTGGATAATATAATTAATATTTAGGTATTAGGTATTTATTACATATCTTCTAAACTTTTTACTTCTTCAGAATGTCGATAGATGGCGTTGCTAATCAAACTATTGGAACTAATATCACATAATAAGCGACCGTATATTTTACTTTTGCTTGATATTATGATTGCAAACATCATCAAGGCGAGCCTATTGCCACGTGATATTCTCTATAAGTAAAAGCTATTACTAAAGATAGAGAACCAGAGGATAACAGAAAGAAAATGATACAATGTACTTGGGTGTAAATTCCCCTTCATCATAACAAATTGTAACTATTTACCACTTTTAGGAGGTAACAATCATCACATCATACCCATCAGTCAAAAGAAGTGAAAACTTATATAAAAGATCCTATTTGTGCCGATTTTTACAGATATATAGGTATACCAGAATATTGTTGTTATAAATAAACACAACTTGTAATCATTACTACACTATTTACTTCATATTTTAACATAAGCAGAATACAATTTCAATACAATTCAATTTAAAAAGTTTATTTCAGAAAGATTAGTTCCATAATTACATAATTTGATTAATTGTATTAAGCACTTGATATCTAACATTTTCTTAACTACCTACCTACTTCATGTTTAAAAATCTGATATCACTCCTGAGGATTTATTTTTATCTGAAGGTTTCTAGCAATTCTTCCTTGTATTTTGTATTAGTGTTTGCAACAGTTTTTCTTTCAGCAATAAAAATACTTTTGATCTTGCGCTGGAATATAAACGATTATATTGAGCAGTACAAAATACAGTTATATCCATGAATGACGCCTTGTTACTTTTATGGGAGTGTGGAGATATAACATAAATATAAGGGATTTTCGATTATTATTTTCTGCCGGATTAGAATAGCGTCGTAAAAGGCGAATAAGGAATGAATCGAAGCCAGTATTGGATTGCTGTAGGTATCAGTAAAACATCATAGGTATGTGATTTCGCAAAAAGCATTGTAGTACCTATAATTAAATTTTAAGGACTTCACATAAACAGGCATGCATAAAATCACGCCTTTTCCCCGGCAGGAAGGTAGGCAGGAACTACATCCTACTACTTGCTACGATCTTGACACAACACTTTCGCTTCCTCCATATTCATCAATCTCTTCATACATGCTCGTCGATTTAGGGTACTTACTCTTTAGCACTTGATTTAATCGAGGTTGGTACGTTTGTCGAGATATTCTCCTTCCTACATTCCCATCCACGTTTTCCAAATATTTGTTTTTTCATCAATATTATCTATCATCATCAGGCAGAAATATTATTATCATCATCTTCAGCACAGAGTACCTTTTTATCTTCAGGTATGTACGTTAGCATGTAGAAACCAGCTTAGGAACTGAAACACTAGCAGAATATCGATTTAAATGAATTATTTTATATAATTATCAGTCACATATTTGTTTTGTGTTTGAGACTGTTTGAGGACTAGAGAACCTTCAATTTCAGTGTCATTTTCGTGATTATATTATATACTTTTTGGTGATTTTATACGAGTGACATAAGGAGTGACATGTGTCGGACTCTAAAGCTGAACGCTCACTTGTAAGCACAGCCGCTCCGTACGCGCCGCATTTTGAATTATTTGTATGAAGTTCTACATGGTATAATAAGATACGCCTGGTATTCCATTCCGAGACTCGTGAACCACGTGACTAACACAAGCCTACGTCATCATGCTTGTGGGTTACCAGAATTACTCACTCTTATGATTATTTTTGTAAATATATAAGATACTGTTAACTGATAAATACAATTCAAGTGTTGTTGTAAAGTTCAAGTTTTTTTTTTTTTTTTTTTCGTGTGGGACACCGAGTCGTTCAACGACCCGATGAACCCTGGTGTCAGAGTTTTTCAACCGCCTACTACAAGCAGCAGGCCTCTGACATGGTTGTGTAACGACCGCCATCATAGACAGCAACCGGGACCGACGGCTTAACGTGCCCATCCGAAGCACGGAACCATCTTACTTGCGGACAATCAGGTGGTTCAGCCTGCAATGTCCTAACCAGACTGGGAACAAATTCACAAAGTGATAAATATCAACTTTGTGAGTGACCCCACCGGGAATTGAACCCGGAACCTTTGCGTGGCAGGCAGGCATACTAACCACTGCGCCACATCGGTTGTCAGTTCAAGTTAATACACACGTAAAATCTAAATTATAAAATTATTCAGAAATATTTTAACTCATTTTTCTGAGATTGAATTTATCGTATTTTATTGAAATAAAGTGGCAATACTAGTGACGTAGGCTTGTGTTTCTCTGGGAATGTAAGACCATGTTTTATTAGACTATGAAGTTCTATGGAACCTCGCACATCTGTCAGCACAGCCGCACCGCACAGCCGCGTTTTGACGAATTCCCTAGTCGACTCTGATGACGTCTTCAGCACTATTCGGTTAGTGTGACCATATTTAGCAGTATTATTCTTTTTTAATAGAAGAACTTTAGCATATTTTAAAAGCTAAGTTTACAGATTTTGGCAGATTTCAAGGTTTTAAGTTTAAGTTCAAGGATTTTATACAATTATAAGCTCGTTTAGCTTACTAAATAGGTCAAAATAAAATATTAACATATTTTGGTAGATTGCATTGTAGATTGTAACCGAGATAGGTATCATAACAATAAATTAATATGGTCACATGTATGCCTTGATCTCGTCTAGAACTAAGTACAAGTTCTTCAAAGAAACTGGTAGTGCAGCATGCACAGTTAACGAGTTGAAAGTTTGACAGCTATCACCTAAAATGTAGATCTAGTCCAGACTTACATACATCATTCGTTATTCTTTCATACATACCTACAAACATTCAAACATACATATATACTCTCGAAAAACATATGCCTCCTTCTGAGGCAGTCGGGTGAAAACGGACGGTGAACAGCAAATTTTACTGGGAGGAAAAGTTAATGGGACAGTCTGGCAGCACCGACAAATAAAAAAAAACTTCTTAAATGGTCACACTCTCCGCGCGCGCTGTTGACGTCATCAGCACTATAGTTTCTGATCAGCTCGCTTAGAAATCTCTATGAGAAATTCTCGATTCGGAGCGTGCAGCTCGGCAATATTTTCGAGGCTCCATAGATTTTCACACAAAGAATACGGCTAAAAGTACTTACACCTTATACCTTTTCTATTAAGGGCGCTACATACCGGGCGCGTATGCATCACGTGCACGTCATCACGCGCGTAGAGATGACGTTGTATCGTATGGGATTGTATGAGAGGCTTCACACTGCTTGCGTTACGTAGACGTGCACGTACGCGTAATGCGTAAGGTTACGCACAGCTCACACCAGGAGACAAAAGGGTTGCGTACTCTACGCAGACCTGCACGCGGTGATGACGTTGTATCCTATGAGATTCCCTATTGAACTTCATACCGAACAAGTTCAACACGCACAGCTCAGTCCTGAGCGTAACTCTACGCACGTGCCTTCGGACATGACAGTTGTAGCGTTGCCAGACCTTCTCAATACAGATCATTTGACAGTGACTTTAACAGTGAATTTGACAGTGATTTTGACAGTGACTTTGACAGTTACCTTGACAGTAAGTGACTTTAACAGTAACTTTGTGACATTGACAGTGACTTTGACAAACACCTTGCCAGTGACATTGACAGTCATTTTGACATTGACTTTGACAGTCACTTTAACAGTGACTTTGTGTCATTGACAGTGACTATGACAGTAAACTTGACAGTAACCTTGACAGTGGCTAATTTACAGTGACTTTGATAGTGACTTTGACAGTAATTTTAACAGTGACTTTGTGACATTGACAGTGAATTTGACGGTTACCTTGACAGTGACTTTGTCAGTGATTAAGACAGTCACTTTGACAGTGACTTTGACGGTAACTTTAACAGTGACTTTAACAGTGACTTTGTGACATTGACAGTGACTTTGACAGATACCTTGACAGTGACTTTGACAGTAAATTTTACAGTGACTTTGTAACATTGAGAGTGACTTTGACAGTTACCTTGACAGTGACTTTGACAGTGATTTTGACAGTTACTTTGACAGTAACTTTAACAGTAACTTTAACAGTGACTTTGTGACATTGACAGTGACTTTGGCAGATACCTTGACAGTGACTTGAAAATTCAGAGAATCGTGAATATCAGAAACGTAAAACAAACACCAGAGCTGTGCATGCAACTACGTAGTCTACGCAACAGACCCCTTGCGTTGCGTTCGCAGTACGCATCCGTAGGGTTACGCGCGTAACCCAGTGTGAAGGGGTCTACGGCCGTGATCACGCCGTAACTACGCCGTAGTGACGTGCACGTGATGCATACGCGCCCGGTGTGTAGCGCCCTTTATACCTTTTCTATTATACTTAATACCGGGAGTAACGGAAAGGGTATAACAAGCCAAAAGAAGGTCAAGGTACTCATGAAACTGAACAACTTTCCCCGTGGAACATGGGTCGAAATATGAAAAAAAAGTTGGACCTACCATAGTAAATCAATCAGCTGATCGGCGATTTTGTATGGGAGGACAATTTTTTTTTAATATTTCGTCCCATGTTCCATGGGGAAAGTTGTTGAGTTTCATGTGTACCTTGACCTCCTTTCGGCTTGTTATACTCTTTCCATTACTCCCTGTATTAATGCAACCTCAATAAAAAAACTCTTTAGATGCAAAAAAATATCCGTCACTTGTCAAATATTATGTGGGTAACCACACTAACCACAATGCACGACATACTCAATGCACAGCAGGTTAAGGCACGGCAGCGTATTGTACAGCAGATCATTGTACGGCATGATGGATTGATGGTCTTGAAATACGGGCCCGGACCGATAATGTACAGGGGTGGAAATGGAATTAAAACAAATGATACGTCACAGCGGATGTAGTAGTGATGTGACAGTGTTGACTTTGATCGACTTATCGATTAATTATTCGAACATGACATGCAAGGCAACCCACGGAGGGGGGACGGGGGGGGGGACGGGGGGTAAAAAAAACACATTCAACGCAAATCTGACACAGTAGGTTAGGTTAGGTTAGAACAGTGACCCCCTGGAGCGAATGAAGTGAGCGACCAAGCTTACTTAAGAACATATTTCATGTAAAAACAATATCGATTAAGCTATTAATGCATATAGTATTATCGATCTAGTCACATCACTATTCTATCACAACACGTGATGTCTCCAACCATCATGTCGTGCAATCCACCCCCGTGCACTTTCGGTACGGGGTGATGGATGGCGACATTGTTTTGATTCCATCCACCATGTCGTGCTTCATCGCGTTGTACATTACTCTGACGGCCAGTATTATGGTGTACAATACTATGTTGTACAATGTAGGGACTCTATTGTTTGACAATGATTTGTTTACTTTAAGCTTTGCAAATTATTTTACCAATATTATACTGCTATTTATAATATTATGTTCAATTTATATTGTTGGTTACATATTGCTGATACTTTATACATACCACCAGAAGCCCATCTAAACTATATAATATAATAAGAGATACAAACAGACTACAAGCATGTAAAAATAATAAAGCAAAGATACAGAAATGTATGTACCTACCTAATAGCAAAAGCTATACAATTATAATGAGTCGCTTGAAAAAAATGGACTAAAAAGAGGGCACATAGATCTGCGGACAAAGTTCGAATTACCACGGGAAAACGGGTACTTATGAAACCTGCTGGGCGGGCCGCTAGTCCATTTCGTATTTACCTCATTTGACTTGTACTATTGTTGAAAATAAATTTTTGTAGTGATTTTATTCATAATCGAGATCCCAGGATTGACCTTTCCACACCTCTTCTAGCCGGTGGGATAGCTTTACTGTCAGGTCAGGGTCCAATTTTCAGCCTCGTTCGTCATGACATGACTGGTGAGACGCACTGATGGAATACTTTGAGACAAGGGTGACTCCAGAACATGACGCAACTACCCAAATCTTGACCGGCGGATTGCATTGTTCTGGTGATTTCAGTCTCTTCCCCAACTAAAAACTTTTGGACAATTTAAAATCTTCGACTTTGGGGATGACCTATCGGTTATTCAGCTTTTCTATTACTCTCGTAACTCATTTGTAAAGTTTTTAGATTCCTTTGAAGATACCTGTAAAATCATTAATTTGTTAGTTGTTTTATTAGTTTATAAAGCTTAATTCTAGAAGGGGTTCAGACAAACTCGGGCTCTACGGATAGTATGCGAATGTTGCGCTTTATAAGTACAAAATCACACGCACAGCCTACGTGGTGACCACGCGCAGCTCACGTAAGCGACCGGCGCGCGGGGGCTGATGTACACAGGGGGCATCTAGTGCAATTTTGGAAAATTTTGCTCCATGGTAAAGGCAACACCATTAGAAAACGGTAGATAGGATAGGTCAAACAGAAGACTGTGATAGTAGTAGAATTTCCTCTGAAGAAAACATCCTGCACTGCGCTTCGCAATAGTGGTAGGTATGACAACTACATTTCAATCGGGCCTGTGTCCAGCAGTGGACTATTTTAGCTGCTGAAGAACAAGATAAGACATCCAATCATCCAATATTAAAAGTGAACTAGAAACAACATTTTGTTTACTTACATATCAAACGAAATTTTGTTTGCATATCCAATACCTATGGTAGGTACATTTGTTATTTTGCAGCAACTTACCGGCAGATAAAAATCAATTACTTTTATAAGGTTTTTTAAAATTATCGGTAGGTAATGTATGTTTTGTTCTATAATTTACCTACATAGGTAGTTTGACGTTGATCTAAGTCAAAAATTATCAACAATATCAAAATTATATAAAAGTCTGTTTGTTTGTTTATTTATATTTTCTGCTCCTGCACGTCGTCGTACCCGTGCAATTTTATGTTACTTAAGTGCGATTTATTGAGTGTAGTTATTAAAAAACTGTAGAGCGATACCTATATAAGGAAAATAGGTCGAAGTATAAAAAAATATTTGGACCTTTTTTTTTATAAATAATGGGTAAGCATTTGTCCGCAATCTCACCTGATGTTAAGTGACGATGCAGACGATGATGGAACATGCTCGCCCAGATAATGCCTATTCACTCTCGCCTTGAAAAGGCCCAGGTTATAACGTTCCGGAAACAGATCCGCAGGCAGGGAGTTCCACTCCTTAGCAGTTCGCATTAAAAATGTAGAAGCGAAGCGCTTTGTGCGAATTTGCGGGATGTCTACGATATAAGGGTGGAATCCCAACCGGCGTCTCGTGCACCGGAGATGGAATGGTGACGGAGGTATCAGGTCATGGAGAGACTGTGCACACTCCCCGAAATGTATCCTGTAGCAAACCGACAAGCAAGCTACTTTGCGACGGTGTTCGAGGCTCTGTAACTTTGCGTCAATAAGTGCTCTATCAGCGATGAGTTTCTTGGCGCGCTTCTCAATCGAGTCCAGGGCTGCCAGCTGGTATTTGGCAGACCCGTCCCACAGGTGTGTGTGTGTGTGTGTGTGTGTGTGTGTGTGTGTGTGTGTGTGTGTGTGTGTGTGTGTGTGTGTGTATGTGTATGCGCATTGAATTGAGCTAATGTATGTATGTAATCGAAGTTTATCGATTACATCAAGATTACATACATACATTCATACATATGTACATACATAAAAACAAATCTTTCCTCTTCATTATAATAGTGTAGATTTACTCGGTCTTAAATTTAAGAGTTCGGCTATTTGATAAAACTAAAATTTTATGTTAAAATTAAGGTGCAAAACTGAAAAAATACGATTTTCATTAACAATCGATGTTTTTTTAAGTATAAATCGATTTATTTTAAATCGATTTTTTGCGACTAGGTGTTGGAAAGTCTTCGTAAACGTAAAGCAATTTCAATTAGTATTGTTTGTATGTATATGTAACATGCTTTGTAAACACACCATAGCTGTCACTATCGAATTTTTGAGTTTGACACTTCTTCTTGTCAGCTGATCTAATGTACGAAACGGCCAAGGAAATATTTAAATAATAATCTCTGTTTTTTTGGTGAAATCATCTTTTATTTTGCCTAAAACCCATCAGGTTACGGGCCTTACGCGTTGTTTCTGTGTAGAAAACGATATATTTCCGAGGAATTTGTGAAAAATTGTCAACAAAGAAAATTGAAATTCATACGACAATTTACGTGACACAATGGCCGGCAGTAACGGAAACTCAAGTTTATCGATGCCAGTGGAGAAATTACGAGGTATTCATGATTACCACAATTGGGAATTCGCTATGCGGATGCTTTTGGTGCATGAGGACTTGTGGGAATATGTGGAAACAGAAGAAAAGTCGAAAGAGACCAATAAGAATAGCATGAAAGCTTTGGCAAAAATATGCTTGTCAGTGCATACATCAGCGTATCCTCACGTTAGAAACGCGAAAACAGCTTACGAAGCGTGGAAAAACCTGAAAAATGCGTACGAGGACAAAGGATTATGCAGACGGCTGAGTCTTCTTCGAGCTTTGTTTGGCATGAAACTGAGTGAGTGTGATAGCATGGACATATACTTATCCAAAATCACAGAAATAGTACAGCAGCTAGCAGACATTGATTCTAAACTGGATGATGACTTCGTTGCGGTGCTGATGTTAAGCGGGTTACCACCAGACTATGACCCCTTAATCATGGCAATGGAGAACACGGACAAGACTTTATCAAGTGAGGTAGTAAAGGCAAAATTACTACAGGAAAACCAGCGACGTGATGACAACCATACTGAGACGGTGACAGCTCTAGCAGTGAAGAAAATCCTGAAGTGTTTTCGGTGCAAGAGTCCCGGGCATGTGATGAAGGACTGTCCCCAGAAGTTCAACAAGCATCGTGGCAAAAAGGAGCAGTCGTTTAATAGGGAAAAGGCATTATTGACGGCTCTCTCCGTGTCGGTGAAGACAGACTGTTGGTGTATTGACTCTGGAGCGACAAACCATATGTGTCATAACCGTAGTGCCATCAGTGACTTTGTCGAGGTGAAACCTATAGAGGTGAACGTTGCGAATGGTGATAAAGTAGCGGCTGTAAGGTTCGGCAACGTGAAAGTCAGCTTAAAGGACAGTGTTAAGACAATTAGCGGAGTATATTATGTACCTAAACTTTTAGCGAACCTTTTGAGTGTTAGCACAATGTGTAAAAAGGGTTTTGATGTACTCTTCAGTAAATGTGGAGGGTGTTATATATTTGATGGAGATGATGTAATAGCTACTGCTTCTCTGGTGAACAATGTGTATCAACTAGACACAATAGAAGCACTTGAAAGAGTAGTAGGTAGTGCGGTATCCGAAAGTGCCAAATATTCTTCGTGTTCTGTGTCGGATTCTGTAGCGATTTCACAGGAAACTACTGAAGGATCCGGTGTGTCTGCGAGCACAGCTGAGGTGGAGCTAGTAGAGGCAACCTCTGGGGCTGTGGCATCAGGTTGTAAGGAGACACAAGAAACATGGCATCGGCGGCTTGCTCATCTCAACACCAGGAGTATGTACGTCATGAAGCAAGGTATGTGTACAGGCATAGATTATGATGAAAATAGTTTCAAATCTTGTATCGCTTGTGTTGAGGGGAACAAACTAGACCTCCTTTCCTAAACATTCACAATCTAGGTCAAATGAGTTACTTGGGCTCGTGCACACTGATCTGTGTGGTCCATTGGCTCAGGCTTCTTTTGGTGGAGCTAAATATTTTTTGACGTTTACAGATGATTTTTCTAGAAAGACTTTTATTTATTTTTTGAAGTCCAAGGGTGAAGTTTTTGAGAAATTTAAAATTTTTAAAGCTTTAGTAGAAAATCAGACAGACAGGAAAATAAAAATATTAAGAGGTGACAATGGTTGTGAATATGTGAATAATAAATTCCAGGCATACCTGAGAGAGCATGGCATCGTGCATCAGACTACGGTTCCGTACTCACCTGCTCAAAATGGAGTCAGCGAGCGAGTCAACCGTACAGTGATGGAGAAGGCAAGGTGCATGCTTCAAGATGCTGGTTTGGATCAAAGGTTCTGGGCGGAGGCAGTCCAGACAGCGGTGTACATCAAGAACAGAACACCAACTAAAGCTGTGATGGGTGTAACACCGGAGGAGAAGTGGACAGGCAAAAAGGTAGACGTCAGTCATTTAAAAATTTTTGGTTGTTTAGCTTATGCATTGGTACAACACAGGAAGAAATTGGATGCCAAAAGTAAACAGTATATTTTTGTTGGCTACTGTGAAGAAAGCAAGGGCTACAGGCTTATTGACCCGGAATGTCCTACTACATGCATAAAGGCTAGGGATGTAACTTTCTTTGAAAATAAATTCATTTCAAAAGATACACCAAGTAATAATATGTCAAATGATGATATTATTGTTTTTCCCATAACATCAAGTACTGACAGTACTGACCCAAATAATGAATCAGTACAGCCGTCCGACTCATCTACAATGTCGGAGTCACTCAATGATGGTAGTCTCGCTGAAGATTCTACTAATGAAAACGTATCTGATGACATATCAACTATGCCAAAACAGAGGAGACAGGAGTTTTATACATCGAGTGACGCTGACATGGGAGATACAACAATTTTTAGTACAGAAAATGTGTTGGATTCTACTTACGTTCCAGGAGATTCGTCATGCATTTCTGAGGACACGGATACAAGTTTCCAGAGCACAGAAGACTCCAAGGAGTATGCCAACATGGTGTCCACACAGAGCTGCGATAGTGACGAGCCACTGACAGTACGAGAAGCGCTGAGTGGCAGGGACGCTGAACAATGGCGCGAGGCCATGCAAGATGAGTATAACTCATTTTATAAAAATAATTGTTGGACTTTAACAGACTTAAAGAAAGGACAGAAAACAGTAAAATGCAAATGGGTTTTTAAAATAAAACGTGGGCTTAATGGGGAGATAATAAAATATAAGGCACGTTTAGTTGCAAAGGGTTTCACACAAAAATATGGAATCGATTATCAAGAAACATTTGCACCAGTAGTCCGGTATTCAACAATTAGGATGCTATTTGCTATAGCAGCAGAATATGGTTTGGATATAGACCAGTTAGATGTCAAAACTGCATTTTTGAATGGCGATCTGCGTGAAGATGTAGTCATGGAACAACCAGAAGGATTTATTGTAAAGGGGAAAGAAAACAAAGTTCATAAGTTAAATAAATCCATCTATGGTCTGAAGCAATCTGCAAAATGTTGGTATGAGAAAATTAATACTGTTCTAACTCAGAAAATGCTTTTCAAAAGGTCTTCAGTAGCACCATGCGTATATTTCAGATCACAACAAGGCAGGCTGACCATCATTACTCTCTATGTAGATGATATTTTGCTAATGACATCATCTGAAGCAGATAAGAAGGCTATTAAAGATCAATTAATGAAGGAATTTGAAATAAAGGACTTAGGTACAGTTCATGAGTTCTTAGGGATGAGAGTTTGTAAGGAAAAAGGTTTCATAACTCTTGATCAATCTAACTACATAAAGAATGTTCTGCACAAATTTGGTATGGATGACTGTAAACCAGTAGGTACTCCGATGGAACCAGGTCTTAAGCTTAATAGGGCTGATGTTTCGGAAAATTTTGATTACAGGAATTTGATAGGTTGTCTTATGCATGTTGCAGTTTGTACGCGACCGGACATCGCTCATGCTGTGAGTTTTTTGAGCCAGTTTAATAACTGTTATTCGGCTGCACACTGGAAGGCTGCAAAACGTGTACTAAGATATCTCAAGGGCACCATTGATTATCGTTTGGTCTTTCAAAAATCAGGTATGGATGTCTCTGGCTTCGTGGATGCTGACTGGGCGAGCTGCGAGGTTGATCGAAAGTCTTACACGGGTTTTGTTTTCAAAATAGGTAACTCAGTAGTTTCCTGGGAAAGCCGTAAGCAAAAAACAGTCGCTTTGAGTAGCACAGAGGCTGAATATATGGGACTTTCGGATGCATGCAAAGAGGCATTGTTTATACGCACTTTTTTCAATGATTGCTTAAATTTGAACTGTGTCATAACATTGTATAACGATAATCAATCCGCACAAAAGTTATGTGAGAACTCTATGTTTCATGCCAGAACAAAGCACATAGATATAAGACACCATTTTATCAGGGATGTGATATGTAAGAAATTTGTAAATGTTAAATATCTTTCCACAGATGAAATGCCAGCAGATATTCTCACAAAACCTTTAGTAAAAGATAAATTTGTGAAGTTCCAAGATCAGTTAAATTTAAGAAAAGTTGTATAATCGTTTGTATGATTTATACTGTATAAACTTTTTCTTTTCATGTGTATGTAAGGGTATTACAATGTATGTGTTAAACTTGTAATGGTTTTTGAACTTGAAATTGTTTTAGTTTAAGGACAGGTGTTGGAAAGTCTTCGTAAACGTAAAGCAATTTCAATTAGTATTGTTTGTATGTATATGTAACATGCTTTGTAAACACACCATAGCTGTCACTATCGAATTTTTGAGTTTGACACTTCTTCTTGTCAGCTGATCTAATGTACGAAACGGCCTAGGAAATATTTAAATAATAATCTCTGTTTTTTTGGTGAAATCATCTTTTATTTTGCCTAAAACCCATCACTAGGAATAATCGATTATAAAAAAAAATCGATTTTTCATTATTCAAGTCACCTCCCTATGGAACAGAGATCTACGGCACACTCCTTTAGCCGACCTGGCTCCGCGCTGATTTGTCTTTCCTGAATATCAAGGGGGGACACAATGTCACTCAGCTCAGATGCGTGGATAACAACACGGGAAGCGGCAGTCACCAGTTTTAAGTCCGAGCAGTTAATAAACAGTAAGGTCCTTCTTGTTTGGTTTCTTTACGATGTAGTAAACACCTGATTAATACTGGATAATCGGCACCGTTATCTACTTGTTACTTAACCTACAAAAAGCAAAAACCAAATTCTCCGACGAAGGTTTTCTATACGTGAAACAAATTAAGGCATGTAACGAACGGACGCATCATAAACGACCAAGATGTCTGGTTTGAGACCTTGGCAGTCAGAAGGTTGAGGCAGCATCAAACTTCTTCCACCGTCAATACCAACCAATATACCTGCAGAATGTGTGGCAGAGACTACCGCTATACCTACCCACAAAATAACCTGTAACCCATCTTGACACTTGACATGACATTCTTTAAAAAGTCTAATAGACAGATTAAGACTAATGATGATAAAAATGAGTGTAAAGCCGCGGGTAATCGCTAGTCTACATATGCATATACGAAGTTTTAATAAAACCTCAATCAATTGGTAAATCTATAAATAAAAGTAAAAATTGTTTGTGGTTATATATCTTGCCTTCCCTTCTATCTGCCCCCTCGTAAATAATTTAAGCATGTTCGCTTGCATACGACGCCTTAGAGGTGGAAATCTATTTTCGCAACCTCTCCGTGGTTCAGACCTACCAAGTAGATAGACTAGTTCGAGAGCCCAGGGGGTAAGTGGCTATCTCATAAGGTACCACGATAGGCTAGGTTTGGATCGTTAACCAAGACTTAAACAAGTCGTATGACCCAGGTCTGCCAGAGCCAATCCTGCCGAAACATAAAAATAATCGATATTTTTCAGAGTCATTTTTTCGTAAAAAATATGTCATAAGGTACCACAATGAAAGTGCTGGCATCAGTTAACCATTGAAAAATTATGTAAAAAAAGCTTGGTCTGCCACTGCGCACCCTGCCGGAAGTGCTTGCCAGACCTCTCCAAAGATGCCCTTCCGACACCCCTAAACTATCTCATCGGGTACCACGACGCGACCACCACAACATAATAGCCAAGATCACTCTGACAATAGATCACAAGGTCTGCCAGGCCTAAACTTGCCGCATCCTAGTGTTTCAGACATTTGAAGTTGTAGGTCCAGTGTATGAAAAATGACCTATATCTTTTTCCCCCCGTGTTTGATTTTGATGGTGCCTTAATACAAAATGCTCTCCATAATAAGGAGCTTCGAGTCATATAGGACAGTTGGGTGGAGGGTTTCAGTATTGAACGCAATCCTGTCAAAAAGTTTGAAATGGAGGTTTGGTCTATGAAAACTGGCCTATATCTTATTCCCCCCGGGTTTGATTTTGATGGCGCCTTAATATGAAATGCTCTCCATAACTAGGAGCTTTGAGTCATATAGGTAAGTGAGGAGGAGGGTCTCTGTATTGTACACAATCCTGTCAAAAAGTGTGAAATTGTAGGTAAAGTGTATGAAAACTGGCCTATATCTTTTCCCCCACTGGTTTGATTTTGATGGTGCCTTGGTATGAAATGCTCGTAATGATTAGGAGATTCGATTTGTATAGGTCAATTGGATAGAAGGTCTCTGTTCTGTGCACAATCCTCCTAAATATGAAAATATTCGATAACTTCTGCAGATTTTATCAATTATAATTGTCATATCATAAGGAACTCGAATAAAAGTGCTTGCATCAGCTTACCATTGACAAATTATGTTAAAAAAACTTGGTCTGCCATTGCGCACTCTGCCAGAAGTCCTTGGGAGACCCCTCCAAATATACCCTTCCGACACCCCTAACCTATCTCAACTAAGGACTTCCGGCTGAGTGCGCAGTGGCAGACCAAGTTTTTTTTAACATAATTTGTCAATGGTAAGCTGATGCAAGCACTTTTATTCGAGTTCCTTATGATATGACAATTATAATTGATAAAATCTGCAGAAGTTATCGAATATTTTCATATTTAGGAGGATTGTGCACAGAACAGAGACCTTCTATCCAATTGACCTATACAAATCGAATCTCCTAATTGTACAGACAACTGTACAAGTATATTTTTTATTTTTATATTCATTTTGCAATTATGTCGCGAGGCGCGCTGCTAAATCATCATTTTACTCTATTGGCAATTTCATGCAAAATCAGTGAAAATAAAGCACTCGTCGCAGGAGGTTGTGTTTTTTTATCATACCATTATTACGCAATCTTCTGCCCCTAAATATCATCCTTATCATACAAATCAATCTATATCTGTTGAAACACACAACAGTTTTTGGTCCTTCGAACTATTTGACCCACGCAAACGGGCAATAGTGGGACCACGCGGCAGTGCAACGTGACGTGAAGTGTACCATCAGCAATCAGGTCGAGTTGGACATTGCGGACGTGGTTTCTGCATACGTATTACCCCGTTTGGATTGGAGTCTACAATCACTATCCACAATTATCACCTTTTTATCATCGATTTGGTGTGTTTGATGTGAACCTAGTGCATAGCGAATCGGTCCATCGGCCTCCCACCAGCGGGTCTCACCGATTGGATTTAGAAGGCGCAAAGACTGTGCTAGAGTTTGCAAACACATCAAAGTGCGACCACGATCAGTGGAAGCGATCCTGTATCATCAGCTATTATCATATCAATATCATTTGGAGGGGACACCCTGTATATCAAGCACTGACGGATTATTCGCCGTAACATCGCTATTATCAAGCAAATTACCTTTATAAACCAGGATTCACCAGGTATTTTTCATTCAATTGTATCAAGTTAATCGTCGACCATGACAGATTATGCAGAACTTTTTCGGCGCCAAAGCGAACTGTCGAAAGAGATTGAGTCAATCAGTATTAATTTCGGTAAAGATGGCGCTCGGAGAAACAATCCCGACTATCTAAAAAAGAGATTGGAGACTTTGGACTCCTTTTGGCAGGAGTTCCACGAAAATCATACCGAGTTATCAACTTATGAAGACAAAGAGTACGAGTATTTTGCGAAGAATATCTACGGTTACGTGAAGAAATTCTATGAGAAAACCAGAGAAACTATTTCGACTTATGAATACATCGATAAGCCAAAGATGCCGTCATTTACATTACCTACTTTTCAAGATTTTAACGTTCAAGATGAAGATCTGTTGAGCCAACAAGAAACCAATTTTAGAGCCCTTACTCGACTTATGAATAGAGTTGTTGTTGAAAACCTGCAAGAAAAGTGGGAAATAGAAGATGAACTTAATAATCTTCAAAATCTGTGGAAAATTATCGACGCTGTACATCTGCGCATTGATAATCAGCTCAAAGGTAGCAATAAAGCTTATGATGCTCAATTTTTGTATGCCGAGAAACACTATATAGACCTCAAAAAGAAATTGAACAGGAAGCTGAGTTCTACCACTCATTTGCAGCAAGTTACACCTAAACTGGAACTCCCAACGTTCACGGGAAAATACACCCAGTGGCCGACATTCTTTGATCTGTTCGTCGAGACGATTCATACTAACAACTGCCTCAGCGATGCACAAAAGATGCAGCATCTTAAAGGAAAGGTCAGGGGAGAAGCGGAGCGCCTAATTCAACATCTCAATATATCAGCTGAAAATTACACCACAGCTTGGGATATTCTGACACGTCGCTACAATAATCCTCAAATTTTGTTCTCAACGCAGATGGATATATTTCTCAATCAACCATCAATCCATAAGCAATCATCATATGCGCTTAAGAAGTTACATGACACTACGGCAGAGTGCATCAACAGCATTCAAAATCTTGGCATCGAAACTGTTACCTGGGATCCAATTTTGGTACACCTTCTAACCAAAAAATTGGATGACGAGACACTTACTGACTACATGGAGTCACGTACGTCACCTCGGGACCTAGCATCATACCCAGAGTTCATGACCTTTATTGAAAACAAATTTATGGCACTTGAATCTGTCAACAAAAAAGATAAATCAACATCATCAAGCAAGCAATTCAATCATCCTCAAAAATCATCAAATGTCAACAATTCTTCGCCGAAAACTCCATTCTTCAAAAAATATCACTATCAAGCAAACGCTACATATACCAGGAAATCTTGTCCTGTGTGTAAAGCTTCACACGAGCTTTTTCAGTGCAAACGCTTCCTTGCGCAATCAGCGGGAGAGAAGTTGAAGACAATATCACAACATAAAGTTTGCCGAAACTGCCTATACAGGCATTTTGATGCACCATGTATATCAAACAAGAGGTGTAAAGAATGCGAAGGGGTCCATAACACCCTTATTCATGACGCAATCACTACGTCCAGCCGTGAATCACACGCGCAAGATAATCATGCTACTACGTCATCAGCTCCGACTCAAAATTATAACGTGAGCCACGTTACGAGCAAAAACAGACAGAAACTACTGCCAACTGTACTACTTAACGTCAAATCAGCTGATGGCACCTACATGCAACTGAGAGCTTTATTGGATCAAGGTTCTCAAACTTCCCTTATCACGCAAAATGCAGCTCAATCACTAGGGCTGAAGAGGCAATATAGTCTATCAACTGTATCAGGCATTGGGTCGACGATTCAACAAAGTAAAGGAAAAGTGTCGCTCGACTGTGTATCACATTACAATGATTATCATTTTAATACCGAGGCTTTAATCGTAACACAAGTTACCGACTATTTGCCTAATGTTTCATTCAAGAAGCAAAATTGGCCGCATTTACAAAACTTAAGAATGGCTGATCCAGATTATAATATATCAAGGCCTATTGACATACTTCTGGATGCTGCTGTATATGCAGAAGTGCTCATGGACGGTCTCATAAAGGGTCCCACCGACGCCCCCATGGCTCAGAATACCGGACTAGGTTGGATAATATCAGGCTTATCAGGATGCGATAACAAAACTTTCGCCTGCCACGTTGTAATCAACAACATAGACAACATATCAAAATTCTGGGAAGTGGAAGACGTGCCCGAGGGATCACCTAATCTATCATCTGAAGAGCAATTTTGCGAGGAGTTTTATCAGGCAACAACTAAAAAACTAGAGTCTGGTAAATATGAAGTAGCATACCCGATGAAGCCAAATTACGAACAAAAAATTGGAGCTTCAAAATCGAAAGCTGTGGCACAATTTTATCAGCAAGAAAAAAGAATGAGCAATATCAAATCATTATCTGAAGCGTACCGCAAATTCATGCGGGAGTATGAAGAATTAGGCCACATGCGTAAAATCGAACATCAAGACTCGAAAGCAATCTATTTACCACACCATGGCGTATTGAAACCTGACTCTACTACAACAGCACTACGTACAGTTTTCAACGCAGCATCATTAATGTCATCTGGAGTGAGCTTGAATGATTTAATGTACTGTGGACCAAATCTTCAACAAGATCTTCTCACTCTCATCTTAACATGGAGACAGTACAAATATGTCCTTACTGCTGATATAGAGAAGATGTTTCGGCAGATTTTAATCAGACCTCAAGATCAGCATCTACAATCCATCGTGTGGAGGGATTCACCAAATAACATGCTATCAGAATATCATCTCACTACCGTGACGTATGGCACGAAAGCAGCCCCATACCTGGCCATGAGGACGCTCAAGCAAATCGGCATTGATAACGCTTACAAATATCCATTAGCTGCGTCAGCATTACAGTCATCTTTCTACATGGATGATCTCTTGGGAGGAAGTGACTCTATTGAAAACGCAAAGCAGTTACAAGACGAATTGTTAAAGGTATTGAAGAGCGCTGGCATGAACCTAAGAAAATGGTCCAGCAACGAACCCAAACTTATCGAAAACTTAGCACCTGAGCAAGTGAATGCTCCGTTCGAATTCAAGGACACCGAATCACGAAAAACACTCGGTTTGCGTTGGATACCGTCAAGCGACATCTTTACATTCGACTCTAAGATCGAATATGCTGACAGTGACAAACCATACACCAAGCGTAAACTCCTATCAGACGTGTCTAAAATATTCGATCCTCTTGGCTGGCTATCACCGCTTTCAATTAGAGCAAAAATGTTATTTCAACGCACATGGACTGCAAACCTGGAATGGGATGAACAACTTCCATCAGATCTATCATCAGAATGGCAGAAGCTTCGGCATGACCTGAGAAACATCAATATCATTTCTATACCAAGATATCTGGGTCAAACTGGAAAAAATATACAAATACACGGCTTCTGCGATTCCTCCGAAAAGGCCATAGCATGTGCAATTTACGTCGTGACATGTGATGATAAGGGCGAGTACACATCAAGACTCGCGGCAGCGAAAACTAAAGTCGCTCCAATGAATAAATCAGTTACACTGCCTAGACTAGAATTGCTAGGTGCATTATTGTTATCACAACTGACGGAGAAATTTATTCAGACACTACCAACATCAGAGCACACCACCATCCATGCCTGGACTGATTCAATGGTCGTATTGGGCTGGCTGAATGGAGACATATCTAAATGGAAGCAGTTTGTTGCGAATCGCGTGCAAAAAATCACAAATATCATCCCCGCTTGCAAGTGGCGCCACGTGAAATCATCGGAAAATGCGGCAGACTGCGCTACACGTGGACTATCAACAGAAGAACTAGCAAAGCATCGTTTGTGGTGGGAAGGGCCAGAATGGCTTCTCAACTTCGATCCAAACACAACTTCCACTGAAAAATATCCAAGCCCCACAAATGAGTGCAAGAAACCAAGTGTGCAAGCAGCCTTATGCAAAACTCAGCCAACACTTATCATTGAATTATTGAATAAATATAATTCACTTACAAAGACAGTACGAACAGTGGCATGGGTTTCACGTTACATTGCATGTTTGCGCAATAACAATGCCCGTCGCAACGCAAGTACATTGACCGTTGATGAACTACAAAATGCTACAAATCTAATTATCAAGCAAATTCAACATGTCGATTTTAATGAAGATATCATTCATTTGCAAAAACACGGCTCAGTACGCAACAGCAGCAAACTGTCCAGTCTTCTACCTTATCTGGATCAGCAAGGAATCCTGAGGGTTGGAGGGCGCCTGGAAAAAGCAAATATCACTTACGCTGCGAAGCATCCGATCATTTTATCAAAAGGCCGTCTGGCAGAGCTAATCATTCAACAATCTCACCTCAATACACTTCACGGCGGACCGCGACTTACCTTATCTCATATCAGAGAAAAATACTGGTTGATCAGCGGAATCAGCAGCGTCAAACGCCAACTCCGTTCGTGTGTCAGGTGTCGGAGGTTTAATCAAGAAACTTATCAGCAACTCATGGCCGATCTACCGAAGGCTAGAATAACCCCATCAAGACCCTTCACAAATCTAGGGGTTGATTTCACAGGATTTGTGGACATCAAATCAAATTCTGGAAGAGGAATAAGGACAACAAAAGGATACATATCAGTATTCGTCTGCCTAGCGACCAAGGCCGTGCACTTGGAATTGGTCTCTAATCTAAGCACGGCATCGTTCCTAGCCGCTTTCAAAAGAATGACCAACAGGCGCGGCACCCCTGAAAATGTCTACAGTGACAACGGAACCAACTTCGTGGGCGCGGCACGACTTTTGAAGCAAGAATATCAAGAGATCATGGACTCAATCAACCCAGATGTTATCAACCACCTGTCCAATATGGAAATCAAATGGCACTTCAACGCCCCTGTGTGGCCAAATGCAGGAGGTCTATGGGAGGCAGCGGTGAAGAGTCTAAAATATCACCTCAAACGAGTCCTTGGAGATCAGAAATTAACATTCGAGGAGTTCACTACGCTCCTCTGTCAAATTGAGGCGTGTCTTAACTCAAGGCCTCTATGTGCGCTCACTGAAAACCCAGACGACGTTTATCTCACTCCTGGTCACTTCCTCATCGGTGGCTCCATGATATCACGACCGCAGACAGATCCTGAACATATGAATCTACCAATTCGCTGGAAAATGGTCCAATCTATGAATCAGCAGTTCTGGAAGACATGGTCTACAGAGTATTTGCAGCAGCTTCAGTCACGGACAAAGTGGCGCACCGAAAAGGAAAACCTGAAAATTGATGACGTGGTCCTTATCAAGGAAGAAAACATACCGCCCGGCAAGTGGGCAATGGCGCGGGTACAAACTCTCCACCCAGGCCACGACGGGCTTGTGCGAGTAGTAACCTTGAAAACCGCAAATAATATCATCAAACGCCCAGTCAACAAACTTGTAATTTTACCAGTTCAAGAACCACAGAATGAAACTGAAAAATCACCTGAAAACAAAATTACTGCAAGAGCAAAACGAAATAACACAAAGTGTAGTAAGAAAAATCTGCTTAACTCTGCACTTTTGTTATGTTTCATGACATTAATATGCCCAAGCATGGGACAGGCTTCGGTGACTCACAACATTACGTCACTCGACCAACGGCAAAATCTATTTTTCGACAAAATATCGGAACTCCAACATATCAAAGATGAATGGAAGTTAATAGTCTACTATAATATGACTACATATTGGAATAGATTCACCGATTTGGAAATATACATTAGACATCTAGATCGCCTACGTAATCAAACATGTACTCAACAGTCAAAGATGCCGTACGAAGCTATCATATTGCAACTGGAACACGAACTAACTGAAATGCAACAATACAACCAAGTACTGCGGAACCCTAATAAAAGACACAAGAGAGGGCTGGTCAACGGTGTTGGCAACTTAGCAAGTTACTTATTTGGGGTTCTAGACGATAAGTTCGCCGAGCAATACAAACAAGATATTGAGCAGATATCTCAAAACGAAAATCATCTCCAGAATCTTATTAAAAATCAAACCCTCATCATAGAATCGGAATACAACATCATTCGTCGAAATGAAGAAATAATGAACAAACAGTTCATACACATGAATCGACAAATGAAAAGTTTATATCAAGAAGTAAACAACGTGAAATCTGACACACTGCAAGGACTGTACCTGATGTCATCCACTCTATCAGCATATGTTGTCTTATCAAATCTGCGTTGTATGCAACAAAGCTTAATTGACGTTATCACGGACATCTATCATGGACACATAGACACCCATCTCTTCCCGCCCGAGGAACTAGAGGCACAGTTGAACATCATAACTCGCGAGATACAGGATGATCTCACTCTACCTTTGGAACCATCCAATATTAAGGGCTTATACAGGCTGATGCGAGTTTTTGCACGAGTGTATGAAGACTACCTTATCATGGAGGTCAGGATTCCACTCATCACTACAGAAAAATATGAACTGGATAAAGTTATCACTCTGCAGAAATCAGACTCAGAGAAAAACTATCACGTTAAATCAACATATCAATACTTAGCATTCAACCTGAAGAAAGATCAAGTATTATTTTTCACAGAAAGTGACCTACAACCATGTATTCATGCTTCTCCCGAAAAAATATTATGTCCTATTGATAAACCTACTTACGATATACGAGCAGGACAATCAATATGTAACATCAAAATAAACAATCAAATAACATCACCCTGTACACTCGAACAATCCAAGTGCGAAGAAAAATGGATCAAGTTACATCGCGCCAATGACTGGATATTTCAATGTTGTCAACAATGCACCGTCCGCATTTTCAGCGCACGTGCTACGGAACTGAAAACATTATCAGGCAATGGAATAATCAGCCTATGTAAGGGATGTACACTAAAAGGGGAAGCTTTCCAGATACACTCTTATAAACAATTTAAGAGTCACGTGAACCATCATATAGAAGATGTTGAGCTCCCACAGCTGTCAATAGTAAATGATCTTATCAACACCAGCATGACTACAAGAGACGTCTTTGCAGCCGAAGATCACAGCATTATGTTGAATCAGCTGAAGACTCAAATAGAAGACCTGAAACAGCAGTCGACTCAAACGCTCAGCATACATGATGTACATCAATACAGCGTGCTCTACTCTCTTGTTGGCGGAGCGATCCTCACGGGCTTAGCTTTGATAATCATGTGGATAAGACGAAGAAAAAGGCACCAAGTAGAAATGGTCTCAGGCATCGAGTTGAGCCACTTAGACAACGTCCCTATACCTCGGCCCAGAGCTATAAACAAGAGCGTGTCTACACCTGACATTAATTCGATCAAGTTTAACATCCCATTTCGTGAAAGTGAATAATGTGCAGTGTGAAATTTATAAGTTTTTATTATCATATTATGTTTGAAATTTATAAGTACCTACTTAGTTTAAGTTACATTGAATTTTTAAGTTTATAATTGTTTTGTACTTTGTATCTTTTTCGCGCTCGCCAGCATGTACAGACAACTGTACAAGTATATTTTTTATTTTTATATTCATTTTGCAATTATGTCGCGAGGCGCGCTGCTAAATCATCATTTTACTCTATTGGCAATTTCATGCAAAATCAGTGAAAATAAAGCACTCGTCGCAGGAGGTTGTGTTTTTTTATCATACCATTATTACGCAATCTTCTGCCCCTAAATATCATCCTTATCATACAAATCAATCTATATCTGTTGAAACACACAACACTAATCATTACGAGCATTTCATACCAAGGCACCATCAAAATCAAACCAGTGGGGGAAAAGATATAGGCCAGTTTTCATACACTTTACCTACAATTTCACACTTTTTGACAGGATTGTGTACAATACAGAGACCCTCCTCCTCACTTACCTATATGACTCAAAGCTCCTAGTTATGGAGAGCATTTCATATTAAGGCGCCATCAAAATCAAACCCGGGGGGAATAAGATATAGGCCAGTTTTCATAGACCAAACCTCCATTTCAAACTTTTTGACAGGATTGCGTTCAATACTGAAACCCTCCACCCAACTGTCCTATATGACTCGAAGCTCCTTATTATGGAGAGCATTTCGTATTAAGGCACCATCAAAATCAAACACGGGGGGAAAAAGATATAGGTCATTTTTCATACACTGGACCTACAACTTCAAATGTCTGAAACACTAGGATGCGGCAAGTTTAGGCCTGGCAGACCTTGTGATCTATTGTCAGAGTGATCTTGGCTATTATGTTGTGGTGGTCGCGTCGTGGTACCCGATGAGATAGTTTAGGGGTGTCGGAAGGGCATCTTTGGAGAGGTCTGGCAAGCACTTCCGGCAGGGTGCGCAGTGGCAGACCAAGCTTTTTTTACATAATTTTTCAATGGTTAACTGATGCCAGCACTTTCATTGTGGTACCTTATGACATATTTTTTACGAAAAAATGACTCTGAAAAATATCGATTATTTTTATGTTTCGGCAGGATTGGCTCTGGCAGACCTGGGTCATACGACTTGTTTAAGTCTTGGTTAACGATCCAAACCTAGCCTATCGTGGTACCTTATGAGATAGCCACTTACCCCCTGGGCTCTCGAACTAGACGTAGTTTGATTGCAAAAAGCTTCAAATAATTCGAGATTTTGTAATTTGATGTTTAGATGATAGGTGATACAACGACCCGATTATTCCCAGCAGTACGATTTACTTTTACAATAACAGATTTACCTATTTATACTTACCTTCATTAAAGAATACTTCTTTTAGGAAGTATAAATTAGATAGAACCAAAGATTATGTGAAAAGAAAATATATCATCATCATCTTCCTGCCCTTCTCCCAATTACTTGGGGTCGGCGCAACACGTTTTGTTGAACACAAAATCGTGTTGCAAAGGATTTGGCTTAGTTTTACGACCGGTCGCCTACCAGACGTCAACCCTCCTTGGGAATGCTTTTGTGTTGGATTAACCGCCACCATACGGTTGGCCCTGGCTGTTGGGCCGGGTTTATCCCTCGGTCGCCTCTTACGACCCCCACGGGAAGAGAGGGGGTGGTGCTATTCTACTCTGCCGGCACCACACGGCTATACTCTGCCGGCACCACACGGCTATAAGAAAAGAAAATATATGGCTTGACTAATTGCTCGCTCCGCCGAAAAGGTGTTCATAGTCTTATTTGTATGCTTGTTAGAATCTACTACCTGACAGCAGCAGTAACCATTAAGGGGATCAACTTATACTGTTTTCCTTACTAACTGCATAAAAGACTAGTGTATATTGATATCTTAAGGAGCGGGTAAGTAACTCTAAAATGTGGCTGACCACGGAAACTGCCGGTGTTGGAGATGGCAACCCTAGCGGGTTCTCATCGCCAAAGGTGTCTGTTTAGACGGGTATACGTTTCGAACGGTAAAGCGATGTGATGTAAATTTTGGAAATAAAATAAGTTTTTTAAGTCGAATAAAAAAAATTCTGCCAGGATTTCGGATGGCCACCCATACAATGTTATGACCTCCTAAACATGATCTATCGTTGTAGCATACTTTCAATCGGTAGACTTATGAGGTAAGACTTTGTCAATGGGAGCTTAGTCTATCTTTTCTGTCTTTACAACATGTTTTATGTCTCCAACGACAATCTCGTGTGTCATTACTAGAACACGTGCGCGGGCTACTAACGGCACGTTCCCAGGCTTATTTACACACAAGATCTCTCTAAATGACGTCTATAAAGGTTTTCACTCATACAGCATGATTTTCCGGTATTTTACCACGTCCGGTTATTTGAAGACATTTCCTGTTCGCCAAATTAAGTACTTCCCGTTTTAGGTATCCAACTTTTGCAGAACCGTTTTAATAGCCGATGTGGCGCAGTGGCTAGTACAACTGCCTACGAAGCAGAAGTTTCCGAGTTCAATTTCCGGTGGGGACACTCATAAAGTTGATATTAATCAAATTGTGAATTTGTTCCTAGTTTGGTTAGGATATTGATTGTCCGAAAAGTAAGATGGTTCCGATGAATTCCGTGCTTCGGAGGGCAGGTTAACCCCTCGAGTGTTTCTTGTACACACTGGTGCACGCAGGGCTCTCAAATTTCTTGAGCACCCGTGTGCACAAGAAACACTCAACGGGTTAAGCCGACGGTCCCGGTTGCGGTCTGTGATTACTTACACGGCGGTCGTTACACAACCATGACAAAATCTCTCTTTCTCTGACGCCAGGGTTCATCGGGTCGTTGGACTACTTGGTGTCCCACTCAAAGAAGAAGGATTTGAACGGTTACTTTACGATCCGTTATATCGCTCAGTGCGTGTCCACTTTCATGTGAAGTTACACAAACTACCGCGCACTTCCTTTAAAACGAAGCAAAATAAACTCTTTTACTTAGAAATAAAGTTTAACTTAGCCATATACATTTGAAGTACGCGTAATGGCCGGACAGACCATAAAAAGAGACATTAATTAGACAAACGTGTGGAAGGGTGGCAAAGCCTCTTAATGTGCTTAAAGATGGATCACTTGAGACTTAAGCTAACTTGATGACGTCAGAATGTGGTCTTATATTTTTTCCTAAGACGAGAAACACACGGTAACGTTCGTTTCTGCGTTATTTGTGCGATTTTGCACCTTATTTACATACGAATACAGGGTGTTAGGGACAGCTCTACGAATACTGATAGGCACTCAGACCACGTAACTGAACAACTTAACAACAACAACAACTTCCCATAAGAAAATATTTCAGGAGATGTGAAAAAATAATTTACCACCCGTAGTAAAAGCAGTCAGCTGATCGTGATTATGTATGGGAGGTCAAAAGTTTCTCTCCTGAAAAGATATCTTACGAGCAGTTGTTCAGTTTAATGGTCTAAATGCACTGATAGGCAGTAGGTATTCGGGGAGCTGTCCCTTACCACCCTATCTACCAGGAGTAACGTACAAGATCGCCGATCAGCTGTTTGATTTACTATGGGAGGTCAAATTTTTTTTTATATTTAGGCCCATGTTCCATGGGGAAAGTTGTTCAGTTTCATGAGTACCTTGACCTCCTTTCGGCTTGTTGTACCCTTTCCGTTACTCCCGGTATACGATTTATGTCAAACGGACAGACGCATCCGTCGACGCAACATTGTGCGATGCCGTTTGACAAAAACCGTATTCGGTGGAGAATTTAATGTATAATGCCGAATTAATAACGAACAAACGGACGTTGCGTGACTTGCGTATGTTTTTCGGAAAATTCTCTTTCTTCAAGGAAAAAGAGCAAATCCCTCTAGTCCTAGTCACTAGAGCCTAGGTCATTAGTTAGAACGAAACGGTAAGATCAATTACTAAAGCTAATTAACAAAGTATAGGTAGGTACAAACCAGACTTCATTAATATTATCAAGGCTTAACTAGACAGAGGCGTAACCAAACAGCGGATAAAGGCAATTTCGTAGCGTTTCGCTACGCTAATTACCTATAGGTATCTACCTACTTGTATCAATGGGAATTATTTTGCTACAACAATGCTACACCGTAGAGCTGCAGCAACGCGCATTAAGTAAACATTGAGGGCTTTACCACGAAAAAAGTTAGACAAGTGTCTTAAAATCTTCAAACAAAATAACGCTAGAGATGCGTTCAACGCTCGTAATTTTTTTTGTTACAAGACTTATTATTTATTTTTTTCAATTGTGCTTATTATCACAAAAATAGAGAGTTTACAAAAGGTTGATTATCTATTCACATCTATCCAGGATTTTTGTGATTGTCATTTGTTACATAGCCAGATTTGCTACTGTCAACAATCTCAAAATAAAAGATTATCAAAACAGTAAAATCTTATACGAAAACGTCATATATGGTTCTGAGCCAATTTTAATCCAAGAAATATGACTTTCGTGACAACTAACTTCCTTCCCCTGAGATTCCGATTATTTCCAGTTAAAGTCAGTAAGCATCAAAATCGTCGCTAGTGCTGAGTGAACCATCTGTATAGGCGCCCCGCGCGCCGTTTCCTTGATTTGTGCTATTATGAATTTTAAAGATTAAATTGAATACCTACTAATCCTTTATTTTGTCTCCGCATACCATAACAGCCACAACAGTCTACCGCTGGAGATGGGCCTATCGGGGAGTATTGCCATACTCACCACGCTTGGCAAGCGGATTGGCGAGCGCAGTGCGAAGATGTTGCATTTACAGGGAACGCTGCTGCCCATTCTCTGGATGAATATCCCTTAGTCATGACACCCACGGGTAGAATTAGGGTGATGCTATTCTAAGCCGGCATCACATGGCACCTGTATCCGCATCCTTAATTTTATTCAGCTGCCATCCCTGCCATCTAATTATGGAACCCAATTTACTCGAAGTGTGAGACAATCTAGTGGCGTACGGTCATTGTCAGCAGGCAATTTGTCTGTAATCAAGCCAGGAGCCGTGTGATACACCCTGATTGGGTGCTTAATGGGTATCACACATTATACAGGGTCTTCCGATTTAAGAGGCCCAAAAATGTTTTCTTAGAATCTAACAAAAAATGCTGATAGAGTGTCCCAGACTCTAAATTATTTCTTTGGACTACTTAAAGCGAGACAATCTGTATAAAGGAACTTGAAGGATTACAAGCAAGCCATAGCCAAGAATACTTACAATTGGGCCATTTTTGGCTATGGCTTGTAAAGTATGTATATGTCGCCTCATCATGGATCCCAAGTGTGACAGGATCGCAAAGGTTCCGGGTTCAATTCCCGATGGGGTCACTCACAAAGTTGATATTTATTACTTTGTGAATTTGTTCCTAGTCTGGTTAGGACATTGCAGGCTGAACCACCTGATTGTTCGCAAGTAAGATGATTCCGTGCTTCGGATGGACACGTTAAGCCGTCGGTCCCGGTTTCTGTCTATGATGGCGGTCGTTACACAACCATGTCAGAGGCCTGCTACTTGCAGTAGGCGGTTGAAAAACTCTGACACCAGGGTTCATCGGGTCGTTGAACGACTCGGTGTCCCACACGAAAAGAGAAGAGTGTGAGACAATCTAGTGGCGAACGGTCATTGTCAGCAGGCAATTTTTCTGTAATCAAGCCAGGAGCCGTGTGATCCACCCTGATTGGGGCACGAATTGGGTACTTAATAGCTATCACATATAGACCCTAAAAGATCCGCCTTGGGTGAAAATGGACAAGAATTTTGGTAGAAAAAGTACCAATATAGCAAAGAAGTAAGTGAAACGTTCAAGTATTGTGTCAAGTAAATACAAAAATCAACATAAAATTATTATAATTTTTTGAAAGCGCATTTTAATTATAATATACCTACACATGTCAACTCAACGTACAATAATATATAAATAGTCAAACATATTACAAAGTAAGATACCTATCTAACATTTTATTTTAATAACTTGAATTGTTTTCAGAAAGTTAAAGCATCTTTCTTTCCTGCTATCCACAGCTTTCAACGTGTTTCCGACGATCAATCACGGAACTTTTTGAAAACGATCGAAAAGCTTTGTTTCGGAATATTGTCCAACCAAATACACTTGAAAAAACGTTTTAAACTGGATATGAAAATGTTTCTTTTGTCAGTAAAAAGCTTTTAGTTCTGTCGTGAATATAAAACGGCCACACGTTTTACTTTGAATGTACAATACTGTGCGTGTTTTTAACAGTTCTGGATAGCCACCATTAAAATGACATTATTTTTATTAAGTCAAAGGGGCAAGCTCCACAGACGCGCGGCGGGACGCACAACACGAAATCTCTCAGACAAATGATAGTCAGCCGTGATCGATGGGAAGCGCGTTTCACGTGTACCTAGGTATAACTTTGTTTCTTCTGTGTCATTCATTTTATATGGTAAAGATTTCTAGCGTCACAATGTCGCATGTCTCCGACGATCACTTGTTTGAAAGATGCCGTCTTACGCCTCACTTTTCCTCTCTGAAGTTTTCGCCTTACCTATAGGTATCCAGTTCGAGGGTATTAACGGTTGTTAAGGTTTTATATCCAGATTCAACAACACACTGGAAAAACACGCAGTCCCGCCTGAGTTAGTGAGTATATATTTTTAAAAGAATGACAGTAAACAAAAAAAACATGTTTGAAAGATGCCGTCTTATAGCCCGAGCGGCGACTGGTCTAATCCATACCTCACAAAAGAATAGAATAATTTAGCTATGTACGGGTAGAGGAGCTCGAGTACTTCGGATTGGTCGTGGTCTGCCGCGGCGCAGCTTGGCACGTTTGGCGGAGTAGCTAAAAGTTTGCCCTCTGAAAAAAGTTAAAAATATCTCATCGAAGAATAGAATGAGACATGGCTGTAGCGATAGGAGCAGTTTAGTAAAGCTTATAAATCTTGGTCTGCCTTCTGCTATCTTGGCACGTTTGGCGGAGTAGCTGGAAAACTGCCAGGCTGTGGTGGTTGCCAAGCAAGCTATCGGTACGACATATTTTTATTCTTTTATTCGAAGAGATAAAATTTTTACTAAAAAAAGTAAAAGTGGTCGGACCGGGAAAACTGCCAGGCTGTGGCCAGGCAGACCAGTATATATGTAGGCAGACTCAAGCAAGCTATCGGTACGATATATTTTCATTCTATTCTTCGATGAGATATTTTTTACTTTTTTAAGAGGGCATACTTTTAGCTACTCCGCCAAACGTGCCAAGATAGCAGCCGGCAGACCAAGATTTATAAGCTTTACTAAACTGCTCCTATCGCTACAGCCATGTCTCATTCTATTCTTCGATGAGATATTTTTAACTTTTTTCAGAGGGCAAACTTTTAGCTACTCCGCCAAACGTGCCAAGCTGCGCCGCGGCAGACCACGACCAATCCGAAGTACTCGAGCTCCTCTACCCGTACATAGCTAAATTATTCTATTCTTTTGTGAGGTATGGATTAGACCAGTCGCCGCTCGGGCTATTACGCCTCATCACTTCTCCTCTCTGAAAATTTCGCCTTATATCCAGCTTGTGCGTATTAACAACCGTATATCCAGATTCGACAACACACTTGAAAAACATGCAGTACCGCCTGAGTTGGTGTAGTTTTTAAAAAACTAACAGAAAACAAAAAAAAACATATTGTAACGTATTTTGTACTGAAACGTCCTGAAACGTAAAATAATAACTCAAAACCTGGCTACCTCAAACTAGGTCTAATATTGTATGTAAAATAATTTCGGGACACTTTCGTGAGAGCCTTTGTAGTTTAATATTTAAAACTAGTAAAATTTAGTAAAACTCCATTTATTACAGAATTTATTTCCGTTAAAATTTCCAGAGTTATTCATACATATCGGACTTCAATTTAAATTTTAATGGATACCTTTTACGTTACGTGATAGCACTCACTTCATAAAAAGTTAAATCATTGTAAAGTGAGGTACACTTTTATGAAAAAATGTCTACCTACCTTGTGATTTACTTACTCTGGTATCGAAATTATAGCACAAATGATTACGGCCGGTACTCGTTGTAAGAAAATATTTCATTCAAAACGAATGCAATTCAACGTTAGCGACACTAGCGCCGCTCCGTAAAAAATTCACTGACTGAATGCGCAAGTGATTGGGAAACCACATTATGAATTAACGACAATAACTAACAACGAAGAATTTTCAGAATCAGTAAAACCTTGGGAAAACTGTGCGCTTTAGTTATGTATGCCGAAATTGCTAAAAGTGGCCACTTTTAGCAATTTTGACATAGGTACATAACTCATGGATACTTATTCTTATCTATTTTATTAGATTTAAATATTCCTTGTATTTTTTGTCGGTAATTCATACATTGGCCTCCAGATTATTTTCCTGTTTGGGGGCGCCACTAGTCTGACGTTTAGCCTTAAGGGATCAATTGTTACTGGTAATAACTGTACAGAAAACCAGCATATTTTTATCCCTTAATTAGCTTACTCAAATCTGTTGGTATCCCTAGTCTAGTGGTAGATAGATAAACTTCGGTTATTTTATGTCCGATACCGGGTAACTTTTTCAATAACTTGTCGTGGACATTCATCGGACAGCTGTCAAAGTTCAACCTGTTCAAAAGTATGAAGGCAGTACCTTCCTTAATTGGAGAATTTCTTGCTCTCTAAATTATAGTCGCATTCCAGTTGCTGAATGTTCTGTCATGGAATCTGAATTATGTACGTATTTATTTTAGCTAAATAATAGCATTTATTTTAAAAGAAATATTTCAAAGACTTCTCAGCATATCTTAAGCTTACTACAATTCAAATATTGGTTGGTTTGCCTAATTTAGATCGTGATTTTTTGTCAAAGATTTTTATACGAAAGATTTTTGGACAACTGGTCAAGCAGTAACAAACTCCCTCCCAGCAATTTTTAAAAAAATAAGTTTGTATAACTTTTCGTTGAGACAGGTATTTTATTGTCTATTGTATTTTATTGTATTGTCCGTTTATGGGTTATTTTTACGCAACGTTATTGGAAGGACAAGGTCGTTTATGCTCTATCTACCCTGCAAGGGATATAGGCGTGTATATGTATGTATGTATGTGGAATAGTGCCTGAATAAGTAATTGATTGTTCCTTTCGTGTAGGTACGGAAACGTAGACGGGTTATAGGTATTATATATTCTGTGTTATAGGCTCGACATAGTTTTTTACCTAACTGTAAGCAAATATTAATTAAATGTACCTATGTACATTAAATATGTTTCTATGCATAAGCATTCAACTTACTTATTTCAGATTAAGCAGTACCTATCATATTTACAAGATACATCGTTAAAAGTTTTTGTTTGGAAAACTTGAGATACAACGTAATTTCAAACTTATACGTCTTATATCGAAACAATTTTTATTTCAACAACTTTTGCCGGGGCCAATTACGGGAATTATTGGTTTCATTTGGCTGTATAGGTACTTCAGTCACAAATTAGGGAGACGGCGTGCGGGGCGCCTATACAGATGGCTCACTCAGTACTAGCGATTTTGACGCTTATCTACTGATGCTTACTGGAATGAATTGGAATCTCAAAGGAACTCGGTAACTAAGCAGATGGTTGCCTTGCCACGAATATCATATTTCTTGCATTCAAATCGGCTCAGAATCATATTACGTTAGAGCTGCATTTCGTCCTCGTATTGAATCTAGCAACTGGTTATGTGACAAGTGACCAGGGGCGTATTTAGAGATTTGGCGCCCCGGGGCACTCACTTTTCGGCGCCCTCCTACCAGTAGTGGCGTTCTGGCGACTTTTAGAAAACATGCAAGATTAGCCAAGTCAGTGGCGGATACAGAAAAATCTCAAAGGGGGGCACCCGGTACAATTCACATGTACGCGGCGTGTTCAAGGGCGGATCGGAATTCGGATACATAACTTTCTGGGTTGGAGGAACAAGTCTTCTGTTAAAATAGTCTACGAGCTTTGGGCTGTATGTATCGCGAGCGAAGCGAGCACGAATTTTCAAGCAATAAACGGTCGTGGAACATCATCAATAGCTGCGAGTGTAAAAAAATTAGGAATGCATACAAATCGCGAGCAAAGCGAGCTCGACTTTTCATGCTACAAACGGTCAAGGAGGTTAAAGACGACAGTTACACAGACAGACGAGTACACGTATTGCGAGCGAAGCGAGCTCGACTTTTCACGCTACAAACGGGTGCTGAGCCGAAACACTAATACGCGGCAGTAAAACAGACAGACAACGCAACGCGTTTACGAGTCTGAGCACGACTTTTTACACCATAAACGGGCGAGGAGGTTAAACACTAGCAACAGCAGTAAAATACACTTCCCATCAAAAAAATCGAAACACCTCGGTTTTTCTTGTTTTCGGCCGAATTAAACACCAAAAAGTATTGTTTACATTAAAATAAATAAATAAAATAAATAAATATCCCGGGACGAGACACACAGCGCCATCTAGCCCCAAACTAAGCAAAGCTTGTACTATGGGAACTAGATAACTGATATAATACTTATATACTTTTTTTTGTAAATAAATACATATTATACATAGAAAACACCCAGACTAAACACAAATATCCGTAAATTGACTTTACGAATATTTGTGTCCGGTGGGAATCGAACCCACGACCCTCGGCGTAGAAAGCAGGTGTACTATCCACTACGCCATCGGGACAGTCAATTATATGACTGTGTAGCTGGCAGTTTTGTCTTTTCAGTGTGTATAAAAAAATTCAAAATTCAAAATTGGAACTTCAAATGTACAAAAGGTGGCTACTATTCCGTGGTTACCATTCAGTGTAATTCTACACTCAGCAGAAAAGAGGAATTTGATCCACTGGGTATACGACCAGTTTAGGTGCTCACTTGCGCTATTTTATTGTCTTCAGTTCATTTGGGCCCGTTTCCTGGCTATTGCGGTACCAGTCTACGTTGCTTTAACCTTCTTCTGATTGTAGAACCGCTTTCAGCCACCTTTTGTACATTTGATAGCTTTTGCCGCAGTTGAAAAGCGCTAAGGCGTCGATTTTGCAAAGTACTCATAACATTAATTCGATCATGTCGGTCAGAATTGACCCGATTTCCGACAGATTCTGAACGTCGCGTAAACAGACCAGTCTTCTGATAGCATTTGTAAGCTTTATGAACAAAGGTGAGGCTGAAATGCAAACATTCAGCCACAAAACGATGACCAAGTCCAAAATTTGGCAATATCACCACTTGGGCGGCTTCTACGGGCAAAATACCCATGATTCAGATAAAATCTAACTTTTTAGGCGATCCAAAGTCACAGTAAACAATTAAAAAAACAAAAGTTTTAAGATAAGATAAGACAAGCTCTAAATTTAAATGGTCAAAAATGTTATGAATCGTTAAAAGGCGCTAACTGCAAACGTGTCTCAGTCATTCATCTCATTTACAGAACAAACAGGTGGGGTTCCAATTTTGAATTTTGATTTTTTTATACACACTTAAAAGACAAAACTGCCAGCTACACAGTCATATATTTTTTTTAATGCAAACAATACTTTTTGGTGTTTAATTCGACCGAAAACAAGAAAAACCGAGGTGTTTCGATTTTATTGATGGGAAGTGTAGACACGCACACGTATCGCAAGCGAAGCGAGTTAGACCTTTCACGCTACAAACGACGAGGAGCAAAAAACACTAGCCGCGATTGTAAAATTGACAGACACGCTTCGCTCGCGATATTTCACAAACTGGATTCAAGATTCAAGATTCAAAACTTTTATTTCCAAGTAGATTCACAAAGAATACTTTTAGAAAGTCAATTAAATAAATCAAGTATATAAAAGTACATATAAAATTAAAATTATGATAGCGACGAAGTTGTAATTAATTAATTATGTCAATTTTATACTCCTTGTAAGTCCTGATTTGGTATTCAAAACGAGTGCGTGTTTCCTGTGATGTGCTGGAATTTCAGAAATCCACGCATTTTTGTCATTAATATAATCATCTAACTTATAATAAGCTTTATAACATAAAGTTTTCTTAATAATAGACTTAAATTTACTTTCTGATAGACTTAATATATCTTCCGGTATTTTGTTATAGTATCGTATACTTAGACCTTGAAATGAAGTCCTAACTTTAGCTAATCTATACTTAGGTTGATTTAATTCATTTCTACTCCTTGTATTGCGATTATGCCTTTCATAATTTCTAGTGAATGTATTTAGGTATATTCTTTCTTACGTACATGATATTTTCGTATATATATTGACATGGTACGGTCAAAACATTAATTTCTTTGAACAGTTCTCTAAGGGAGTCACGACTACAAAGTTTATAAATAGCTCTAATGGCCCTTATTTGAAGTACAAAAATTGTTTCAATATCAGCGGCACGACCCCACAACAAAATTTCATAGGACATAATGCTGTGAAAATAACTAAAGTAAACAAGGTGAAGTGGCGAGAAGCCTACGCTTAGCGAGCTCGACTTTTCACGCTCGACTGCTACAGAGACAGTCAAACACAATACGAAGTTATGCTAGCAAAACGAGCTCGTCATTTCACGTTTGAAGAGGAAAGAGAGGCACCACACCAGCATTGTGTATTGCGAGCGAAGCTACATTTGGGAAAGGTGGTGACTGAATGCAAGAGGGCGCTAGAGCTGTGCTTTTTTTTTACAGTAGAGAAGGGTGGCTAGTGCCGCCCCCCTGAGGCTTGCGCCCTGGGCATGTGCCCCACTTGCCCCTATGGTAAATACGCCCCTGCAAGTGACTATCGCGAACATTCTAAATAGGGTCCAGTGATCCTTCTGTAAACTTTCTATTTTGTGCTTCAGTCGAGGAATTTTGTATGGGCTGTGTGTGATATTTTTCTCCGAAAATCTATTTGATCATATTCAACTAAGAAATTCAAAATGCCGTGACTGGAATACATGCTGGTGTATTTCGATGCTTCTTAGTTCATTAAAATACATTTATATAGGGTGAAATTTTACAAGTGACAGATAGCAAAAACATCTGTAGAACTGGCTGGTAATAAGCACCAACTTTCTCTAAGGAACATAAGTCAAACATGAATATTTTGACCTTCCATAGTAACTCAAATCAGCTGATCGAGAACTTTGTATGATAAATGTCCGAAACTTTTATCGTTTTCGACCTATGTTTCTTAGGGAAAGTGGTTTCTTATCGCCAGCCGGTTCTGAGTTTTCGCTATTGGTCACTAGTTAAATTCAACCCAGTATTGTGAAAATTTATGTAGGTAGGTATGTCTGTTCTGTATTCTGTGAAAAATGTAAGTGTAGGCACCGTGCCTACATATTTCGAATAATTGATGAATCCTCAAAGTGAGCTAGAACTTAATTCTGAACTTGGCAAGAAGCCAAGAACGGTCAGACCAAAACTTGTGGCGACTACTCAACTCAGTGCCTAGTGCCTTGAACTATCTACAGCACCTACACTTATCCCTTAAGTCATCAACATACAGCGTGTAAAAAAATAACTGCAAATATTTTAAGGGGTGAACCAGTCTATGAAACTGAACAATTTTCCCTAAGAAACATAGGTCGAAAAATGAAGAAAAATGACAAACTGAACAAACTAACCCGACCAGTGAACTCCTTTTGTATGGAAGATCCAATTTTTTTTCATATTTTGTCCTGTTTCTTAGAGAAAGCTATTTAGTTTCATGGACTGGTTCACCTCTTAAAACATTTGCAGTTATTTTTTTTACACTTTCTATACTGGAGTCCCATCAACGTAAACGTATGAAAAACTATTTTAAGTACTTAGAATTCTATAAGAAGTAATGTGAGGTGCTGCTGATAGTACCAACTGAAAGCTTTTCGGTCCACTCAGCTACCGACAATAGTTGAGTTTGAAACTTGTTGTGACATTGTTTTAGTTCGCCTTTCCCATGTAGAGTTCTTGGAGTCAGGGTTTAGTAAAGTTTAGGCCTATTACTAACGCCGTGTTATATCGCCTTAATATATCTACCCATTTCTGCCCGTTTGTCTTAAAAAGCGACCAAGAGATAATCATCCCGAGAATGTACAGCACCGTTTCCCGTAAAATTCAACATCTTGCATTGCACTCGCCATTCGCCTGCCAGGCGTGCTATGTAGTGTGTATGGCAACAAACCCACCTAGGGGAAGACCCATGCCCAAAATTGGCCAGTTGTGGCTGTAATATTGAACACAACCGCTTATGGTTTATGTTTTACCTGTACTTCAACCAAATTCCTTTAATAAAAAATGCAAAAAAGAAACGCTCCGCCGTGACAGTGTTCTCACTGCCGTGACCAGGATTCGAACCTGGGTTACTACGGCCACAACGTAGGGTCCTAACCACTAGACGATCACGGCTGTCGGAGCTGGTGTTAGAGTCGCCGAAATAAGCGTATGCTTTCGGCGAAACTGGACCACTTTCATTTCTTGATTTGTCACGGTTTGCGCAAGCGCTCGCAAAAAGTGATTGAATAACAACAATCTATGCAGTCAAGTGCTCACCCAATGTCACGCAAATAAAAATAAACGGTGTGGCGAAGAGATAAGGAGGTACTGATTTAAAAGTACAGACGAGATGTGATAAGAGATAAGAGCCAATAACAGATTACTATGTGTTATAACTAAAACAGCGGTCTTTACAAAACCATGTTAGAGGCCTAGTTAGTAGTAGGTAGTAGTAGGCTAGGCGGGTTAAAAATTTTGACACTAGAGTCATCGGGTCGTTCGTTGACTTGGTACCCCACAAAACAGAAGTAGAAGAACAACAATGGCTGCCTGACTCGACATAATTTCTTATAAGTATACCTACTGTTACTACTGATATTATTTACGATGTGGCCCAGTGGTCCAATATATTCTACCTCTGTCGTTCATTTATCATTCATATACAATTTATGACTCCAAAGTGTCTCTGAGACTTGGGTCTAGGTCCAAAAAGCAATGATAAAAGCAGTAATTAATCATCATATCTTACATTAAGATTGCCCAGCCCAGTCCGTCCTTACAAATTGTAATATCGCCCAATATTAAAACTTATCTGGATGTTACGCGGACAATTTCAAATAGGTAGGTACGTAATAAAAATTCAAATTCTTTTAAATGAAATCCTTATTCGATTATGAGTTGGAATATTGTAAGAAATGTAGGTCAAAATCTTCTAAAAATCAAAATATTGCACTCCGCCGTGACAGTGTACTCACTGCCGTGACCAGGATTCGAACCTGGGTTACTACGGCCACAACGTAGGGTCCTAACCACTAGACGATCACGGCTGTCGGAGTTGTGATAAGAGCTCCGAAATAAAGCATGTCTTTCAACCAGTTGGCAAAAAAAATGTGAAAGTTTTTGCTTTTATTTTGTCACTCGTCATATTGCCTTCACGGTTCACTGGCCCACGTTTTATTTGTAGGCGATGAACACACTCAACGTCGGTTTGTGCGTCGTTCATTCGATTCTCCACCCTACCTGCATATGAATACGGTTTGTGTCAAATGGCATCGCACAACGCTGCGTTGTCTGTCAAATCGTTTGACATATACCGTATTCGTATAAAAATAAGGTGGAAAATCGAACAAACGACGCACAAACCGACGTTGCGTGTGTTCCTCGACGTAGGTAATACAAAATGAATCAAATAAAAAGCATGCAACAGTTTGAACAAACAGAATTTCGGATCGCTTTGATAGATAGATACAATAAATATTTAATTGCAAATAGTTCACATTCTCTCGACGTTTTACTTTGACATGAAGTAATTGCTGTATATAAAAAGATCGCATGAATATGACATACTAGTCACATGCTAATGCAATTTGGTATTACAAAAGTAATGCCCACACACATAAATTGTCATAGGTACAACGTTAGTACGTAAGTAGTGTGTAGTGCAGTCGATAAAGGGTGTATTGAATTGTTCGCGGTCTTTTGAGGACATACCTAGTACCTAATACAGTGTAAACGTACGAATACCTATAGATTTCTGTAAAGCAATGCACGCACGCACACGTCCGTGAAAAGACAGTTTGACAGAAAATAGCAAGATTTAAACCACGAAACGTCCATCTTTTTATTAAACTGTCTTTCTTTTACTACGCAAAGTGAACTCTACTTTACCACGCGTCTCCCTAATTTGTGACTTCACTGATTCCTACAAAAAACTGTAGGTAAAAAAGAAAGAACATATTTTTTTCTACTGACTATAGACAGCATACAATGTGATTCGTACAATGTATCAGCTTCACGACGCAGAAAGCATTTCCTTGTAAGTAATGAGGAGTAAATTGAGAGGTAATAGCCGAGCCACTCGTTCATTTGCGCCTTTGCTCTTTTTCTGTGACTATTTTTCCTTTTTGATTAAGTATTTTTGTGGTTGGGCGTAAAGAAAAGAGATCTTTATCATTATGTATAAATTATTCGTATAGGTATACTATAAAATGAAATGAATAATAGAGTGGCACGTATCACAATATCTAGTGTTTCAGTAAAGTGAACTCTCCTGGTACTGATTCCAACAAGAAACTCTAAAAAAATAACGGAAGGTTTTTTTTTACTATGGATGGTAAAATGGGCGTCCTGTAAATACTCTATTTTGTGTACCTAATCAAGCGATGTCAATCCAATCTACTTCCAAGTCCCGAAGCTAAGGCTTAATTCCGTGACCATCGCTCAACGTCCAAATCCTACGAGACCACAGAATTACCCTTGTCAGTGACGTAGAAAAAAGCTCATATTTGGTACTATCGTCAGCAAATCTACCAACCTGTCCATTTCAGGGACCAACTTATTCTGAGTTTGTGTACAAATAATAAGACAAAATAGGAAAAGTTGATCCCTTAAATGGGTAGGTGGATTTTCTGTCGATGATACACTCTTATAAAACATTTGAAGAGGCAAGCCAACTCTTGAAACTGAATAACTTTTCAAGAAGAACATGCAACAGACGAACAGAATTGCAGATTTGCAGAATAAGTCTATTGCTGCCTCTATTGCTATGTGCTGTATCTACTGGATCTTCTTGTACATTCTTCTTGTATCTCTTGGACCTTAAGTGGTAGATAGAAGATCCATTTTTTAATTCATAATCCGTCCTCTGTCTTAACTTTAAGAGCCACAAGCCACCTAGCAAGCAAATGTTTTTGGACATTTACAATATTCTAAGAATTTCCTTGAATATTTTAGAATACCTACAAATATAAATTCAATACATAATAGGTATTAAGATGTACCCTATCTAGTGGCTTAAGGGTATTCAAGGGCTTAGGTAAATACGGGTTTCAATAACTTAAGGTTGGGTCGAGAGCATTATGTGCCCCGAACGACAATGAATCTTCAGAATGCGATATCAGATAATATTAGCACCTACAATGGCCTGACCCTTGTCACAAGTTTATTTAGGTAGGTATGGATTTTACTTAAGTGTACGGTGGTATAAATCAACCGTAGAATTTTCGGTTGGTGTAATGATAACTTGCGAAGAAAATAGGTTGTTGCTAAAAAGTTATTTGAATAATGATTCAAATATTGTCGAAATTCTTGACGGTATCTATCCCTAAATTATGATAATGACTGTGAAATTCAGTATTTACTTCTTAGTTGACCTAGGTTCAGAAGTTCAGAGTTAACCTACTTAATAGTAAAGCTAGTTGCGAAATTTGTAATTGTAGGTAGTATTGGTACATTATATGATATCTCACACGAAAAATCATTAATTTCAGCTGGTTTGTCGACCTTATAACTTATGCTACGCTGCTATTTCTATGAGTACATATTTTATCATATCAAAAGTGAACTTAGAAGTTGTTTACACACAAACAAACTTTCTAATACTTCGCGACTTCTAAAATCATATTAGCTCAAGTTAGATGGAAAAGTGATTTAAATTCTGCTCGAAGCGTCGCTACAAGTTTTCAATCTATAAAATGAACAAAATGAGTTTCTTTATAGAACAGCAACTAAGTACCTACACAGAGTCGTGCCCTGCATGGTTCTTCGAACTTTTATTAGAAATAGAAAGCTTATAATAGAATCTTAACAGAACTAAGTAACACAAGGTCATTTTTGGATAAAGGTACGTAAACTTTGAAAAGCGATTTTACTTATCCATAAAGTTCTTAAGAACAAGGTTTATTTAGAGCGCCCAGTTTTACCATCTAGAAATCACGAAAATTTACTTCTCGTAACTACAAGAGCCTCAAAGGCTTAAGGTTACTTTCAGAAACCGCCTCTTTCTTGGACATCCACCTATACACCAATTTTTGGAGGATGATATGCATTAAATTGGGTGTATTTTTGGGCATTCTGCTGATATTTTTTGTACCTTGGGACCAATGCTCAAAAACGAGAGAGCAAATTCGACCTCCCATACATACAATGTTTATACACCGCGTTTCAGAGGAAATGTATTAATTGGCACGTTGTTCACGGTATCGTACTGAACAGTTCTTTAGTATAGGAGCTATGGCCGTGATGGCCACAAATAATAAAATCAACTTCTGTCTTCGACTCACCTTTTTATTGAAGCATAGGAACCCTAAAATACAGGTACAGGTTAGTGCCTAGTTATGATGGTATGAAGATAAATGGGTGAATATTTGATAGCAAATGTATTACCTTTTACGGGTTCCTGTGGTTAATCCAATACGGTACGTGGATTCACTTGGTATATAAGATTTAAAACAGAATTATCACAACTCAACAGTGAGTATAAAACAGGAATCGGACTATGCACTATTATATAAAATTAGTAAATCTGGACCTTTCTGTATAGATCCCAAGAACTGAATGCGTCAAAAAAGCCAAGAACGGTGACGTTTCGGTGCCGTGTTCCAAATTTAAGTTATAAAATGATTCGAAAACAGGAGATGTGAGGGTGGCTTAGGGAGGATGTCAATGCAGAGTTTGCACTCTGCTACAGAGCTATACCGAAAAAAGTGAAATAAAAATTTGCTCCTCTCATCCTAAATTCAAGATTAGCTGACCAAATTTACATACTGAAAATTGTTCAGTACGATGTAAACAACGTGCCAACTTAATGCATTTCCTTCGGAACACGGTGTATAAACATCCACTTCATATTTGCTTGTATTCAGGTACATCTGACTTATCTGTCGGTCGTTTCGGTATTGGTTAGTCTGTAGTTTAGGTGTCCCACAAGTCAGCGCTTTAATCTCAAAACCGAGCAAGCAGTTTATGGTAGAGCGAACATCCATTAACAGCTATTAGCTAAAGATGCATAGCATGTCCCAAAGGTACATCTGTTAGCTTGTTGGCATATTAAATAAAACAAATATTTCTGCAAAACTGACGTCACTTTTTTCTCTCTGTCATGGATACAGCGAACTCCTCCCTGAAACACGCAGTGGATTTTAATGGGTTTGTTTTAGAGAGTGATTCAAGAAGAAAAAGATTTTTCCTACGGAAAATCAACTAGCAACGGGTGCAGCCACCACTAGTTATAAAGCAACTGTTTTTCCGTGACAAATCAAAATCTCAGGTTGAGATTAAATTCAGTTTCGTGCATAATTTATCTGAGTACACTCTTCTGTCCTCCGCTACCTCATTATAAACGATGCTTAAGTCAACAAGATCCCTGTAATTGAGTCACGGTCTTTAAGATTTGTTATCGAAGGCACTCGAAGGTTCCAGATCCCAAGAGTGGGGATGCGGCTAAGCCAAAACCTTTATTTATTAAATAGATTTTATTCAATGAACTTAATCAAATATCAAAACAATACTAGACTAGACTATTTAAGTATAATAAGCAATACCGTCAGAGCAGTGGGACTGTTCCCTACGGTCCCGGGTTCAAGTCCCGGGTTCAAGTTTAAACTTGTGAACTGAATTGAATGAATACCGATGTCAAAGCTTTGCATTCGAGTTGTCATAAATATTTGCAATCACTTTTGCAACCGAAATACACGCAGATACTACCTATTACAATTGTCAAGCGGTTAAATTAAGAATCCCAAATCGTGATATTCATCGTGGTTAACACCTATTATATACATACCTATACCTAAAGTTCCGGATGTTGATTGAAATCACCCTTAGAAACAATATTGACATAGTTACCTTCGCAAGTAATTCCTTGCTTCAAAGATGACTTGAATCCTTGATTACATTTAAGGTTTCAATTTTGTTACTCATATATTTACTTCTATGCCGCGTTGCCACTCAAAGAACAAACATGAAGTAAACCAAATATTCTGTATTTCAACTCGTATTTGCTCTTTTATTAAGTTTAGTCTGCTATAAATTTTGCCATCATATTCCTGAATTTCATTAGGGACTTTTATTTGTTCATCACTCTCCATTATGAAATAGCTGGAATGATTGAATTACTCAGATGCCTCGATATATCAGTATCACTTCCATTTTATCCATGAAATATTATTGTTTTGCAAGAAAACATAGGACTTGACTGTTATTATAATTGTATTTGCAAGCATTTTGAGTAACTCACCTGCTGAAGACCTATTGGGGGTTTCCATTTTGTAATGACAACATATGCGACAAAAAAATGATGTAGGTAATTTTGGAAAAATCCGAAATTTAACGCATGATTGAAGTGAAACGTATGTAGGTAGTAGGTAGGTACTGTTTGAATACTTAGTATGAATAAGATTTTCCATTTAAACTGAAGTAACTAAATAAAACTAGATAGATGTATGTTTGTCGATTTTGACTCTACTTAGATTTTAAACAGAAAGTGGTATTTTTAAGCTTTATCAACTTGAAGGTACCAATTTATATTATTTTTCTTACTAACTGTATAAATACCAGTTTTTTAAATGTGTAGGTCGAGTGCTACTGCTGTAGCTTAGTAGGTACCCACCCATTGATAAAAAGGGCTTTTTCATAACAGCCTAAAGCTTTCACGCTAGCCTGGGGCTTTTCACATCAGTCTAGAGCTTTTATCGTGCTTTTATTCAACTTTTCATTATAAGTTCAATAACACCAAGTGAATACCTTAAGAGCAAGCTGCAGAGTGCGTGTATCGTACCCCGCGCTGTACTGTCGAACGTAAGTAGTTACTCCATAGAATAATGTATGAGAAGTAATAAAGGTTCAATAGTTTGCCACTGGCGTTTTGCTAATGATGGACAGAGAGGTTGTGTTCTTACTACTACTAGCCTTTCAAACTATTTAGGCACTCTGTAGCTTGCTTATACTCCAAGGTGATAACGCATTTAATTTTCATTGACTGTAAAGTAGAGAAACATGTTATACCGATAAACCTTTCACATGAACTCAAAGAATTTTGTTATTGTTCAACTTTGTGATAATTGAAATTACTTTATTACCCGACAGCCTCGTGAGGCGGGTTATGTTTTTCGAGTTATTGTTTGTTATATATCCAATTACCTACATACCTACGTATCACATCAAGTCAAGTTCATTCGCTGAATTTTAGATTAATTGCATGAGATATGACAACTTGTGCGATAAGCTCTGAAGTCTGATGTCATATACAAACATTTTGAAATTTCGCGCAATACAAAAATAATTTTCAACTCTTCGATTAGCTGTCAAATAAATACTAAATAGACTACTAATGTGACGGTGACGGACGGTTCACTACAAACTCGTTTTCACACAAACCCTGATTCGATTAATACCTGTTGTATTTTTTATTCAAGAGTAATTTCTCTTAAAGGGTTGGTACACACTTTTGAAAAACGAACTTAAAGCTGGCACTAAAATGATAAAGTATGTCTGTGTTGTATTTTCTATTTGTTTCACTTTTCTGCACAACTGAAGCCAAGCTCTTGACGTGACCTTGCGGCTTACCAGTGGCTTAGTCGAGTATTAGAAATGTCGCTTCATATCTCTACACAATATCTCTGTTGTAAAAGACGAGATATTTTATACGAAGTCGAGTTGAAAATCACAGCAGACCTGCGCAGTTTAAAATCTACATACATACATCTAGGACGCTTAAGCTTATATCCCTAGAGCGCAAGCGACTGTAAAAAATCGGCAATTTACACTACATCTGACAAAAGTTTGAGAATCAGTCAAGAGACTGTATATTAATACCATACTGGTGGTCAGCCAGTCGCCTAAAATTGCGATTCACATCAACTCTCAAATCCCTTAGTAGCTTTTTACGAAATACTTGGAAAAGGTATGGGGTGATGCTATTCTAAGCAGCACCACACGGCACGTTCTCACGCACGTTGCAATAGTTCTGATTACTTATACAGGGAGTAACAAAAAGGGTATAACAAGCCGAAAGTTCAAAGTAGTCTCACTCAAGGTGTAGTCTTACTCATGAGTTATGTTTTATGAACAAATTGGTTGTACATTGTTTGTTGTCGCTTTGGAATATAAAATTGTATTTTGTTTACCTAAGGGAAACCTGAAATTGTATCAGAAATGCTTGTGTAGTGTAGGAAATATAATTTTACCGGGTTTTGGATCAACACGCTTAGTCAAATCCGACCAAATTAAACAGGTAGTACCTATTAAAAGGGTATAATAAGCTGAAAGGAGTTCAAGGTATTCATGAAACTGAAAAACTTTTCCAATGGAACATGGGTCGAAAGTTGGGTCGAAATATGAAATAAAAAAATGTACCACCCATACAAGTTGTTCAGTTTTATGAGTGCCTAAACCTCGTTTTGACTTGTTATACCTACCCTCTCTGTTACTTCCGGAATATAAGTAAGTTCAAATTGCGTTGATACCGTTGATACCTTCGTTCTGACATTACCTAATCCAGAAATGTGTCTGTATACGTGGGTAAGTAACTAAGTACGTGTTAGAAACAGCTGGGCTCCTAAGTGCTTGTCACGATTATTGGAGAACTAGCAAGATTGTAATTATTCTGATGTCAGTATAGCAGCTTAGTTGACATTCACATCACGAAGTAATTGTTATTATTATGAGAAGATATTATGTAGTCTTATAGTCTATTTTGGAAAGACTTGGTACCTATGCTAAAAAAATATAGAGCTGCATTTAACTCATTTGTACGATATGTTATCCCAGCTTAACGTTAAAAATATGTAAAAATTTACTTCAAAATTCAGTTTTACTTAGTGTTGGAATAGGCCTCGCCATAATCATCCATCCTGCGCATAAGCAAATATGTAGGGCAAAATAAAGATCAAAAAGCGTAGCAATCTTTCCTTTGTATATGAATGCATTCAGTTGCTGAGAAAAAGTGCGTCATTTTCCTTTACAGGCTTCTTGAAGTTCTCAACCTCAGCGCAAAGTTTTTGTTCTTTGCAAGACCTCTACAACCACAGTCCTCAAGTGTTTCCTATTCTTAGATGAGACACACATGTTACGTCTGTTTGTGCGTTATTTTTTTTCAATGCTATCGCATCTTTTAATCTACTTATTGTCATACAAATACTTAATAGTAAGTACATAATTTGGTTATACGGTTTGACAGACGCATACCCTTGATGGAACTAAATCATTCTCTTGCGCAACGCATCGCACAACGCTGCGTCCACGAATGCGTCTGTCATAACCTGTATTTTTATAAGAATAAGTTCGAAATTCGTATTCTCCTAACGCGTTACGCAGCGCAAAATTAACTCACAAATGGACGTTACGTGTGTTACTCACCACAGTGGCTGTTTACTTCAGGCGTACTTGACATACTTTGCAAAGACTATTTTACTTGAAAGAAAGGAGAAACTATTTTCAAATCCTACTGGTTGCGCCAGCAAGAACATGAACGTAAATTATTCAGATTAATAAAACATTTTAAACTATTATGATGTTCCATTATGTAGAAATTTATTTGATTAAAGTATGAAGAGCTAAATACACAACGAATTAAAGTAAAACTTAAAGCTAAAGGGGTCAGTCGAATATTCCATTATGTTGTTACCGGTGCTAATCCGGGCTAAAGTTCCTGTTAAATCCTAAGGGAATTAGAAAAGGCCTTTGCATTTGAGCGCCATTTTCAGGATCACATGTAAAATGTTCTGTAGTGTTATTGAAATAAAGTCGATATACGTCTGTTGGTGGTACGACTCGCACGGATTTCGGAACAGATTTCTTTTTACCATTTCTTCCTAAAACGAGCGGTTTCCCGAACAAACTATCCCATATTTCTAAATCTTCCAAGGGCACAGGCAGTTTAGTAGAACAGATGAATGGAGGAACACAATAGGTAGTGACTGGTAATTACTTTTAGCTGGATGCTCGCTAGTAGATTGTTTTGGGCTACACTGCGAACACAGATTATAAATATCGAATAGGAGTATCTAGCCCTAAGATTTGGGTAATGTTTTAGAAAGATAAATCATAGGTACGTGTGCGTACGATAAAATACTGTTTTCGACAGTCAGCAAAAGATTGACAGCCTGTGACAGCGGAGCATAGCGATAGATAAGGCGTTGTGTGCCATGATATTTCTATGCGAATCAAACTAGAATCAAACAAAACGTATCAAGAGAATCACCTGAGATCGAAAACTGCGAAATTCATACAGTTGGTCCAAAAATTTAAAGGTTGCGTTTACTTCTGACTAGCAACTGGAATCTTGCCAAAGTTCCCGGGACTATTTGGCGCCAGTAGTGTCACCACTGATCGAGAAGTGGATAAAGGTGTTTATCACTCTGGGACATTTCCGCTCCGAAAGAAAGTTTTGGATGCAGTTATTTCGCTGACACTATTTACCTATAAGAGGTGATACACAACTTTTGAAACGACTGTCGAATATCGACATCGACATCGAACGACAGAAGATGAAATTCAAAATTGTGATGGATAAAAGCTATTGGAAAATAAAAAAATAAGTGGGTGCAAACAAGAAGGCGGCCTCGTTGTAGGTGCTGTGCTTCAGCTCTGCTAGCCTAAGTGGAGTGGTCCATGAATGATTCTTATGGTACCCTTATTTTCCAAGCGTCGCGACAACGGCGGCGTCGTTTTCGCTGCTGTCTTGTAGATAAACCCGACCGCATCCCATACAAACTCTAAGCTTCTCAGCGCGCTGTCAACGTGACGGCGTCGTGGCGCGCCGCTACGACGCCAACGCTCGGTCTTTCTGGTTCCCCATACAAACCAGTCATTTGACAGCGACAACGACGCGCGTCGTTGTCGCTGTCGCTTGGTTTTTAAGCCTACCATTATTGGAAAATATTTTTGGTTGGGCTCTTAGGGAAACAAAAATACTAAAATACCCCACCTCTCCGAGACTCCGAGACCGGCCGCCTTGGGGGAAGCCCAAAGAATCAACACATAAGCAGAGAAGGCGCCCAGCCTCGTAGAGGTGGGGTAGGTATTTTAGTATGTTTATCTAGCTAGGATCATTCATTGACCAGTCTAAAGGGTTTGTCACGCACGTGTGATTTCGGGTTCGTCAGCACTTCCCTGTATTTGCGAGGGTGGATTAGCATATCTTAGATTAGCATTCACGGGAGCAGTCCTATTTACACAATCGTATGAAAATGACGCGCCTTTGACGTCACCGGTGATACTCGTCATTTTACGGCCCTCGTGACCTTTGTAACTACTATGCTTAGAGTATAAATAAGCAAGCTATAGAGTGCACCTAAAAAGTTAGAACTGACGTCAGTAGTCTGGGCGCCACCTCTGTCTGTCAGTAGCAAAACGCTAGTGACAGCACTACTGAACAGCTATAACTTCTCGTACATTTGACGTCTGTATCTAGGGAGATAGTTACTTTTTGGCAGTACGCCGCGGGGCCTAATGCGCATTCTATAGCTTGCTTATACAGGGTTATTTTTTAGTCAGTGCGCAAACTTTGCAGGATGTTTCTACTCGTGATTCTAAACAACTTTTACTATGGGGCCACCTGAGAAATCGAAAAAAAAAATTTGCATGTTTCATACATTTTTGCCGAGTAGGTATGAATTTTTCTATGGAACATCCAAATTTTTTTTGTGAATTCGCCGGTGGTTCCATAGTAAAAGTTGATCATAATCACGAGTAGAAACACCCTGCAAAGTTTGCGCACTGACTAAAAAATAACCCAGTATATACTCAGCTACTACGTCACTATGCGTATACTTTTAGTATAAGAACGTTGGATATTTCAACATAAACCCAACCACACGCGTGTCGTTTATTAAGTGCTCAGTATTTTTGTTGCAAAGTTTAAAATTTTATTAAAATGTACATTATACTTATCACTTTTATATTAGAGTATAGACCTATGGTATAGACCAACCCATATTATAGGTACAATTTGTCAATAAAATACCTATTTCATGTCATATTAATATAATCTGATATTCTTTGACGGGACTTTCAGCAAATCAATGATATTAGGTTTTACCACCGTAAATGATGCAAAAGTATGATATTTATCGTATCTTTTATCATGTTGATAATATGGATTAACTTTCATATTGTCCCAATCCCAACGCATCGCAAAAATAATGTCATAACGGAGGTTATGTGTGTAAGGGCCGCCGCCGACAGAGTGGACACTTTTCCGCGCGCCGTCGCGCGACTCTAACAGAGAAATCGGAAAATGAACCGTACGCAACTGATGTAACGGCGATAATGGCCGGCGGCGGAAAAAGTCCGAGCGCCATTTGTTCGCGCGGCGCCGCGCGAATTCGCGCGATTCCGCGCGGCGCCTCTTGAGTGCGCTTGCGTCCGCCGGGCGGCCCAAGGCCGCAAGCGGACATTCTCCCGGTGTTGCCATCACAATAGAAATAAAAAAGATTGTTTCTCAAAGAAAAGTGTCGATTACTAAAATAAATCAAAATAAAAAATATCTAAACATTGTTTTGAATAAATATTTATAATATAAGTACCTACAACCTTGGTGTTTATTGGGTCGTTAGGGTTTATTACGTGGGTCGTTGGTGTTTGTTGGGTCGTAAGGGTTATTTATGTGGGTCGTTGGTGTTTGTTGGGTCGTAATGGTTATTACGTGGGTCGTTGGTGTTTAATGGGGCGTAAGAGTTTAATACGTGGGTCGTTGGTGTTTGTTGGGTCGTAAGGGTTTATTACGTGGGTCGTTGATGTTTGATGGGTCGTGAGGGCTTATTACGTGGGTCGTTGCTGTTTGTTGGGTCGTAAGGGTTTATTACGTGGGTCGTTGATGTTTGATGGGTCGTTAGGGTACCGTACGTGGGTCGTTGATGTTTGTTGGGTCGTAAGGGTTTCTTACGTGGGTCGTTGGTGTTTGATGGGTCGTATGAGTTTATTTTGTGGGTCGTTGATGTTTATTGGGTTGTAAGGGTTTATTACGTGGGGCGTTGGTGTATTTGGGGTCTTAAGGGTTTATAACGTGGGTCGTTGGTGTTTGATGTGTCGTATGGGTTTATTACGTGGGTCGTTGATGTTTGATGGGTCGTAAGGGTATCTTACGTGGGTCGTTGATGTTTAATGGGTCGTAAGGATATCTTACGTGGGTCGTTGATGTTTGATGGGTCGTAGGGCTTATTACGTGGGTCGTTGATGTTTGACGGGTCGTAGGGTTTATTACGTGGGTCGTTGTTGTTTGTTGGGTCGTAAGGGTTTCTTACGTGGGTCGTTGGTGTTTCATGGGTCGTAAGGGTATCTTACGTAGATCGTTTGTGTTTGTTGGGTCGTAGGGTTTACGTGGGTCGTTGGCGTTTGTTGGGTCGTAAGGGTTTATTACGTGGGTCGTTGATGTTTGTTGGGTCGTAAGGGTTTCTTACGTGGGTCGTTGGTGTTTGATGGGTCGTATGAGTATATTTTGTGGGTCGTTGATGTTTATTGGGTTGTAAGGGATTATTACGTGGGTCGTTGGTGTATTTTGGGTTGTAAGGGTTTATAACGTGGGTCGTTGGTGTTTGATGGGTCGTATGGGTTTATTACGTGGGTCGTTGATGTTTGATGGGTCGTAAGGGTATCTTACGTGGGTCGTTGATGTTTAATGGGTCGTAAGGATATCTTACGTGGGTCGTTGATGTTTGATGGGTCATAGGGCTTATTACGTGGGTCGTTGATGTTTGACGGGTCGTGGGGTTTATTACGTGGGTCGTTGATGTTTGTTGGGTCGTAAGGGTTTCTCACGTGGGTCGTTGGTGTTTGATGGGTCGTAAGGGTATATTACGTAGATCGTTGGTGTTTGTTGGGTCGTAAGAGTTTATTACGTGGGTCGTTGATGTTTGATGGGTTGTATGAGTTTATTTTGTGGGTCGTTGATGTTTATTGGGTTGTAAGGGTTTATTACGTGGGTCGTTGATGTTTGATGGGTCGTAAGGTCTATTACGTGGGTCGGTGGTGTTTGTTGGGTCGTAGGGGGTTATAACGTGGGTCGTTGATGTTTGATGGGTCGTAAGGGTTTCTTACGTGGGTCGTTACGTAATAAACCTAACGACCCATCAAACACCAACGACAAGTAATTAACCCACGACCCATCAAACATCAACGACCCACATAAGCCCTTACGACCTATTAAACATCAACGACCCATAATAAACCCACGACCCAACAAACACCAACGATTTACGTAATTAACCCTTACGACCCATCAAACACCAACGACCCGTAAGTAACCCTTACGACCTATCAAACATCAACGACCCACGCGACCCATCAAACACCAACGACCCACGTAATAAGCCCTTACGACCCAACAAATACCGTAATTAACCCTTACGACCCATCAAACACCAACGACCCACGTAATAAACCCTTACGACCCATCAAACATCAACGACCCACATAAAAAACCCTTACGACCCATTAAACATCAACGACGCATGTAATAAACCATTACGACCCATCAAACATCAATGACCCACGTAAAAACCCTTACGACCAAAACACCAACGATCCACTTTTAACCCTTACGACCCATTAAACATCAACGACCCGTAATGACCCATCTAACATCAACGACCCACGTAATAAGCCCTTACGACCCAACAAATACCAACGACCCACGTAATAAACCACGACCCATCAAACATCAACGACCGTAATAAACCCACGACCCATCAAACACCAACGATAATTAACCCGTACGACCCATCAAACATCAACGACCCACGTAATAAACCCGACCCATCAAACATCAACGACCCACGTAATAAACCCACGACCCATCAAACACCAGCGACCCACGTAATTAACCCGACCCATCAAACATCAACGACCCACATGAAACCCTTACGACCCATCAAACACCAACGACCCACGTAATTAACCCGACCCATCAAACATCAACGACCCAAACAAATACCCTTACGACCCATCAAACATCAGCGACCCACGTAAGATACCACGATCCAACAAACACCAACAACCCACGTAATTAACTTTACGACCCAACAAACACCAACGACCCATGTAAGAAACTCTAACGACCCAACAAACACCAACGACCCACGTAATAAACCCTTACGACCCATCAAACATCAACGACCCACGTAATAAACCCATACGACCTAACAAATACCAACGACCCATACAAATAACCCATACGATCCATCAAACACCAACGAGCCACACAAATGACCATTTTTTTTTTCAAACGTGGCAAAAATTAGTTCAGTGACAATCGTAACGTAATGTTCTTTAATTTTTAATAGGTTGGATTCATCTGAACCACCCAATTTATTTTTAATAAGATTAGCGGGCAACACTGTCTAGCGAACCGGCGGACGCACGCGCCACGTGGCGACGCCGCGCGGAAGAATGCCGCTTGGTGTGCTCCGCGACCAAGAGGCGTCGCGCGAAAAGTGTCGCCGGCGTCCGGTCTATGTGCGCCGGCCCTAAGTGCCTAACCACCAACCAGGCTCATTCTTTTTCAGTTTATTTTTTCTTGTCAGATTAGAATGGTAATGAGTTTTAATTTACTCTCAAAAGAAGGGAGAGGGAGAATTATGCAGATTTATTAAAACAAGAGCCCAAATCCAATGTGAGTTTGTGAATTATCTCATTTGTTCAGCGGACTTGGATTAAGTTCTTACCCGAGTTGCTGACAAAAAATGGTCAACAAAAATACAAAATTAGTAGGTGATTATCTTGTTCTTTTGCCGCGTAGTGTGGTGCCGGCTTAGAATAGCATCACCCCAGGTATGTACAGGACGAAAGATAAGAACCGAAAAACACCCCTACTGTATCTAGGAAGTAGGAACATTTGGAACATACAAAAGTACATATATCATGCCTATATATATATATATATATATATATATATATATAGGCACAGCGTAAACAGCTGACCGTAACGGACATTTACACCACGTCTGACAAAAGTTTGAGAGTCAGACGTGACTGGTTGTCAGCCTGTCGCCGAAAATTGCAAAACACATCAAATCTCAAATCCCTTGGTCGCTTCTTACAACTGTCTGACTTGTAATTTTATCTTTTACCAAATAAATCAATATGAACAATAAATATGAACAACACCCACGGGAAAGATACGGTGTGATGTGTGATGCTTTTCGAAGCTGGCACCACACGGCGAAACTCTTAGAACGTCTTGCACTGAAATATTTTTAATACTTTTGCTTTATTTCCTACATGTACCTACTAGGGTTTCTCATTTCCCGACCTTTTTTATTTCCCGGACACCAAAACTCCCGTTTTTTCCCGGGAATTCCCGGGAAGACGGGAATTTAATTTTCCTCGTTAAAAAGCATAAAAATTATTTTAAAATTAAACAAAAAGATAGTAATCAGTAATATATACCTACAGTTTAATTAGTCTCTCTTCGTAAATTACCTAAAATAATACCTTCTATGCCAGAATAATTGGATCTGCGAGTTCATAATTTAAGAAATTATGAGAATAATGCACAACTGTGAATGAAAATACCAAAAATAATCAATACAATCCAGTTTTTCATGTTTATTTGCTCAATCGGGTTTCCCAACAAGTGGGCCTCAAGATGAATATGGACAAGACGAAAATCATGGTCAACTCTCATGTAGCGCCCACCCAATATCAGTAGGGAGCTCGATACTCGAAGTGGTGGACAAATACGTCTATCTAGGACAAACAGTCCAACTAGGAAGATCTAACTTTAAGAAAGATGTCCCTCGGCGAAACCAGCTCGGCTGGGCAGCATTCGGGATGTTACGCAGCGTCTTCACGTCAAAAATTACTCAGTGTCTCAAGACGAAAGTGTTTGAACAGTGTGTCATGCCAGTGATGCTGATGACCTACGGTACCGAGACGTGGTCTCTCACTGCCGGCCTCCTAAATAGACTAGGAGTCACTCAGCGAGCTATGGAGAGAGCTATTCTCGGTTTTTACATACGTGATCGAATCAGAAACTAGAAGATCCGTAGACGAACCAAGTAAACCGACATAGCTAAGAGAGTTAGTAATCTGAAGTGGCAATGAGCAGGCCACATTGCTCCAAGGACTGATAATCGATGGAGCAGGAGAGTTCTCGAGTGGAGACCACGTACCGGCAGGCGCAGCGCAGGACGGCCCCCCGCGAGATGGACAGACGATTTGGTCAAGTCCATGGGGAAATGCTGGATGCAGGCCGCTTCTAATCGGACAAGGTGGAAATATTTAGGGGAGGCCTATGTTCAGCAGTGGACGTCCTATGGCTGATATGATGATGATGATTTTTCTATTTATTCCATTAATCAGTTTGAAATCAAGAATACACCATTAAGTTTTAATATAATTTAAGGCTGATATTTCAATCACCACACAACACTTTTGCACTAGGGGCACCAACACAATCAATGCGGTCAAATTTTTCTGAGTGACTGAAACAAAACACGGGCGGGGCGGGAGGGAGTAAAAGTGGAAAGAGCAAATACACATATATATTTTTAATAAGTAACACTGAGTTATACCGAAATTATTGTCAAAATTATAATTTTTGGAAAACTTCCAAAATTTTCACCGCAGGCAGGATTTGAACCTGCGACCTTCGGCATCAGTAGGGCGTCGGCAGTACAGAAAATTTTGGAAGTTTTCCAAAAATTGTTTACCTAACACGAGAAGTGTTTTAAAATTTGGTATTCAAAATAATAATTTTATTTTTTCTACTTTATTTCCCGAATTCCTGGGAAATCGATCCTTTTTTTCCCGTCCCGACAAAGGCCAAATTTCCCGGGAATTCCCGCCTCGGGAATTCCCGATGAGAAACCCTAGTACCTACCTAATAATTGAGTTCTACATAAAAATGCTGACACATACTAAAAGACATTTCAATAAAGAAAACAGACCTTAAGATAGCAGTAACATGATTTAATAGCTGTCAAATAACGCCTATTCGAACGGCCGTACTGTAGTCTTATCAACGCGTAAGCAGAGGTTCGAGTATCGGTTCTCGTCAAGAGATTGTTTTACAAAGAGCACTCACCAAACACACCCACGTCTTGGTGAAAAGGGTTTGTTTAGGGAATACGAGCATAAATAACGTATGTTGTACATCTATTATCATCACAGCATATTTTTAGCACACTATCAGATAAACAGTTGTTACAATGGAGGAGACCTAAAAATTTTCCCAAAAAAAAAATACACGCGACATCCTTAGAAATTTTAATATGAAGAAAAGTTGAGGCCTCCCGTTTGAACTGTCCCGACCCGGCCCGCTTACATTTTTTAGAGTTTCGTAGTCTACTAGAAACCCTTATAGTTTCGTTATGTCTGTCTGTCTGTCTGTCTGTCTGTCTGTCTTTTTTTTTTGTTTGACTATTAAATTTTTGCAACGTTTTTCAGTACCTGATTAGGTACCTATTACTTATTAATTTCCATTTTTGGTTTAATCCGTTCTGTTATTTCCTCTTTTTATTCACGTAGATATCTACTGCAACAAAAGTGCCGTATAGAAATAAAAATGGGTCAAAATTCTTGTAATTTATGGACTTGATAAGGAAAATTGCCGGATAACGTTTGATTTAGTACGGAAGTTTTATAATAATTAGGTATTTTGTGCAGATAAGGACACCCTACCTACCTACGTGTTCTAATTTTGTTTTGGTATTCGCTTACGTATGAAACACAGAAGGTACAATGGACCCTAATTAGCCCCATTTAGGATTTTCGCTACTATCAAATTGTAACATTTACATAGCCAGGGTTGCTTGCTACTGTTAAAAATCTCAAAGTAGAAGAATATCAAAACAGCAAAATCTGCTACAAGAACGTCATATGTTTCTGAGTCAATTTTAATCCAAGAAACATGACGTTCGTGGCAACTATTATCTTAGTTCCCTTGAGATTCCAGTTATTTCCGATTAAAGCCAGTAAGCGTCAAAATCGTCGCTAGTACCTACTGAGTGAGTCATCTGTAAAGGCGCCCCGCGCGCCGTTTCCCTAATTTGTGCATGAAATATCCATGGGTATATGTTTAGGACGTACATCAATCTGTTTTTCAGCACGAGTAATTTTTTCGGCTGTCCATTTGCATGTTTTGTGAAAGATTTGCTCAATTTAAAAGGTTTCCTGTCTGAAACAATTTGGACAGCGGTCAATAATTTCATTTGTTTAAAAATGGAAGGATGTACGGTACCTGAATGATGAAATGTGTTTTTACCCGACCGCCTCAGGAGGTTATTTTGTTTTTTATCTTTATTTGCGTGTGCACGTGTTTAAGAGTTAACACAAAAATACGTCTCTTAACATAAATAAGTACATACGTAATATCACTCACGCCTATGTCCCTTGCGGGGCAGGCAGAGCGTAATAAAGGCTGTAATAAACGCCGCCATTTACACCACGTCTGACAAAAGTTTGAGAGTCATTCAGAATACTACGTAACACCATAGTGACAGGTTGTCAGCCTGTCGCCTAAAACCTACCGGGAGTAACGGAAAGGGTATAACGAGCCGAAAGGAGATCAAGGTACTCATGAAACTGGACAACTTTCCCCATGGAACATGGGTCGAAATATGTAAAAAAAATATGGACCTCCCATAGTAAATCAATTAGCTGATCGGTAATTTTTTTTCTGATTTCGACCTATGTTTCTTGGGGAAACTTGTTCAGTTTCATGGACTGGTTCACCCCTTTAAATATTTGAAGTAAATTTTTTTACACATTATATAGGGTTACATTTAATTAAGTACAAATCTCTTGAGGGTGTAATCTACTCACGAAACTGAATAACTTTTGTTAGAAACTTTTCTTCGAAATATGAAAAAAAATTTTGGACCTCCCATATAAAAATGTTGCAAAAGTGTGTCACTTAGTATGGGAGGGCCAAATTTGTTTTTCATATTTTGAAGAAAGTTTCAAACAAAAGTTGTTCAGTTTTGTGAGTAGATCATACCCTCAAGAGATTCGTACTTAATTAAATGTAACCGTATAGGTACTGGGTGTTACAAAACAACCAATAAATATGAAAGGAGGTAAAGGTACTCATGAAACTGAACAACTTTCCCCATGGAACATGGGTTGAAATATGAAAAAAAATTTGGACTTCCTATACAAAATGAACTCACTTTGTATGGGAGATTTATTGGTTGTTTTGTAACACGTTGTATAGGACTCTCATGAGTTAGGCCATATTTGACAGCTGTGAGACCTAAACTAGAAGAAATATCAACAAACGAAAAGATACCTTATGTCATAGCATAGGGATGATTTTGACAGCTGTCAAGTATGGCCTGTTTGTACAGCCGTACAGTTGTTATAAAATATTTGGGTGTGTACAGTCCCTCCCCCTCACTCATTTTTTCTCGATTTTTTTCAGACTTTTAGGGAAACAGTGCGTGGAGAGCCTACTGTACCTACTGTAACATTTTACAGCATTGTAACATTGTAATTTTTCTGCAAGAACATTTACTTAATCATACAACGTAGTTTTTGTCAAGCTTGTCGGTATCAATCACAAGAAAATTGAAACTTCAAAAATTTAATTATTCATGAGTTTGCGTGAGAGACTGTACAACGCCAGCCTGTGGTAGGTACAGTCTCTCCGGATCACTCATAAACAATTCAAAATGTAAGGTTTCGATTTTTTTCAGACTGTAATAATTTACAACAATTATTGTTACTTTTCTAAATGCAGCAACATTTATTGAATCGTACAACATAGTTTTTGTCCGGGTTGTCGGTATCAGTCACAAGAAAATCAAAACCTTAAAAATGGAATTGTTCATGAGTTAGCGTGAGTGACTGTACAAACGTTTTGCAGCGTTTGTGGTAGCGATGCGGTATCTGCTTGGAGATGAAGCCGTCAGTTGCACAACTCGTTTCCACTTGTTACAGATATTTGAACGAATTGTTCAGACCATTCGCACACATGCTAGATGATATTGCAGTTTTTGACAGCTCAACCGTAATTTGATGCCACAATGTGTAGTGTGTTATGAAATGCGGATTTGGTATGGGACTGCGGAACTATCTTTGTAAAAATACCGGACCGGCAAAGCTCTGAAAATAATGTGATACGTAGGTATGAGAAACATGTATAATTCACAAGTACAGTAGTGTTTTTGAGGAAGAGGAAGTGGAAGAGGAAGCAACATGCTGTAAGTTGGAGGATGCGGATGAGGAAGAGGAATACGAAGAGGAAGCGGTGAAACAAAACGAAAAACGGAGTAAAAGATTATATCAGATTTTTCATACTCGCACATGTGCCACTAAGCGTAACTATGATGTAGTCTGCTTTACAGAACATTTCCAAAATGATCATGACATTTTAATAAATTATGAAAATTACTGTATTGCCAGTTCTTTCAACCGAAAATCCGCAATCCATGGAGGCTCATTAATACTCATTAGAAATAATATTAAATTCAAGGAACGTAAGGATGTTGTTGGATTGTCGGTTGAGAGTTGTACTGAGTTATCTTGTGTTGAGCTGGAAAGTCATGTTATAGTATGCGTATACAGACCGCCTATAGCTAACAATTTTACTACATTATTAGAAGTTATGGAAGATGTACTCAAATTAGTCACAAAAACAAATAAACATGTTATTGTTGCTGGGGACTTTAATGTAGACATTTTAGTAAGAAATGCGTTCAGTGATAAATTTTTAGGTCTTTTTAAATCATTTAACTTGTCTAATGTATTTTATGAGCCTACTCGTGTGACGGCTACTTCTGCCAAATGTATTGATAATGTATTTAGTGATTGTGACCCTGTAGATAAATGCATTATTAATTCTCTTCAGTCAGATCACAAGGGTCAATCCGTATTATTTCCGTTCAAATTCCATATTAAAACCATCAAAATAGAAACCAGGCGCATCACTGCTAGTAGGTTAGAAAAATACCAAAATGTATTGATGAAGAAATTACCATTCCATAATTATAACTTAGATAATCCTAATACCTTATACCAAGACTTTTTTAATTTATTAAGTGAAGAATTTGAACTGATTTTTAACATAGACACAAAAGAAATTAATACGAAATTTAAATTCTGTGATTGGGCGACCAAAGGTCTTAGGATTAGCAGAGATAGACTTTTGAACTTTACGAGCTTAAAAACATGACAACTGATGGCAGTTTTAATGAGCTGGTAAAAAAATATTCCAAAACTTTTAAGATAGCTTGTCTAATTGCTAAAGCAAATTTTATTAGTAATAAAATAAAGTCTTCAGACAATAAAATTAAAGCTGTCTGGAAAGTTATTAATAGCGAAACAGGTAAAACTAAGCCACGCGAAAATAACTTTTCCCTTAATACTGACAACGGCATGATTAGTACAAATTCAGATGTAGCGCAGGAGTTTGAGTCATTTTTCACAAATATTCCGCTAAAAACGACTGAATCACTGAACTCTTCACCATCAATTTCATCTATTTTACTGAAACAAAATGTAGATGTCTGCAATTCGGAATTAAAATTTCATCATGTTAGTCCACAGTGTATTTTAAAAACTTTTAAAGATATTAAGGTTAAGAGCACCGAAGATTTATGGGGCATGTCAGTTAAAGTTTGTAAATCAGTGATTGAATTGTTAGCGCCATATTTGGCTGATATCTTTAATCATTGTATTGATCATGGCATCTTTCCCGATTTAATGAAAGATAGCAAGGTAGTTCCGCTGTTTAAAGCTGGCGACAGACAAGATCCCAGTAACTATAGACCTGTATCTATTCTGCCAGTTCTGAGCAAAGTATTTGAGAAGATCATACTCAATCAAATGCTGTCCCATTTTAATAGAAACAATTTGTTACACAACCAGCAATTCGGTTTTACAAAGGGACGTTGTACCACAGATGCTGGTGTTGCTCTGATGAAACATGTATTTAATGCCTGGGAAGAATCAAAGGATGCCATTGGTGTTTTTTGTGATCTTTCCAAAGCGTTTGATTGCGTAGATCATGAAACTTTATTGCTAAAGTTGGGGTCTCGTGTTAAAATTGGCGTGCCTCAGGGCTCTATATTAGGACCATTTTTATTTCTAATTTATATAAATGATTTGCCTTACATGGTACAGAACTTGTCCAAGATTGTATTATTTGCTGATGATACATCCCTTATATTTAAGGTTGATAGACATGCACAGAATTATGACGAGGTAAATCACACTCTTGGACAAATTCATAGTTGGTTTACTGCAAATAATTTAGTTCTAAATGCGAAGAAAACAAAATGTGTATTATTTACTTTGCCAAATGTAGTACATTCATCGAGTAATTATGTACAACTTAATAATGAAAAATTAGAATTTACTACCAGCACAGTTTTCTTAGGGATTACTCTTGACTCAAAGCTACAATGGGGTCCACATATTACATCTTTATCGGGAAGATTAAGTTCGGCTGCCTATGCGGTACGTAAAATTAGAGAAGTTACGGATATTGCAACTGCACGACTTGTTTACTTTAGTTATTTTCACAGCATTATGTCCTATGGAATTTTGTTGTGGGGTCGCGCCGCTGATATTGAAACAATTTTTGTACTTCAAAAAAGGGCCATTAGAGCAATTTATAAACTTTGCAGTCGTGACTCCTTAGAGAACTGTTTAAAGAAATTAATATTTTGACCGTACCATGCCAATATATTTACGAAAATATCATGTACGTCAGAAAGAATATAAATACTTTCACTAGAAATTATGAAAGGCATAACCGCAATACAAGGAGTAGAAATGAATTAGATCAACCTAAGTTTAGACTAGCCAAAGTTAGGACTTCATTTCAAGGTCTAAGTATACGATACTATAACAAAATACCGGAAGATATATTAAGTCTATCAGAAAGTAAATTTAAGTCTGTTATTAAGAAAACTTTATGTTATAAAGCTTATTATAAGTTAGATGATTATATTAATGACAAAAATGCGTGGACTTCTGAAATTCCAGCGCAGCACAAGAAACACGCACTTGTTTTGAATACCAAATCAGGACTTACAAGGAGTATAAAATTGTCATAATCAATTGTAACTTCGTCTTAATCATAATTTGAATTTTATATGTACCTACTTTTATTATATTTGATTTGTTTAATATTGACATTCTAAAAGTATTCTTTGTGAATCTACTTGGAAATAAAAGTTTTGAATCTTTGAATCTTTGAATCCACAGAAATACCTTTTCTTCAGAATCTATCAGGAAGAGGAAGCGGAAGAGAAATTTTGAACTTTCCTTTAGGTATGTGAAAGCGATAGCAGATAAAGAAATGTGGACTAAAAAAATTGCGGAACTTCCGCGTTATGAGGATGCGGAAGAGGAATTCTCATCAACACCGAAGTACAGTCAAGCTTTTCAATCCGCTACATAAGAACAGTTCAAAGTCCCAACTGTCTGACCATGCCTGTGCTTGACTGTACATTCAATTCTATTCCACCTTACCATTCGCACCACGTGTTTCCCGCTGTATTGAATAAATACCTACTTCTACTAACGAACTTTAAACGTGGGTGGGTGCGAATTAGGAACAACCAGTTGAAATTCTATGATGTAGAGTCTTAAAGAATAGTGCGTTCTTGTTTTTCATAGCTACTTATTAAAACTTGTGTTCTACTTTTAAAAACGACAGCAAATAGAAGAATAGGGTGTGCTAAATTCGTCTGCTATAGCAAAACAACTGCAGAAATTACTGAATTTTACTATTGTTGGCACAATTTACTTACTTTCAACCATAACCTTTAAGTTTAACTTAAGGGATCAATTTATACTATCTATTCTAAGTAACAGTCTTAAAGAGTACCTACGTTGTTCAACCTACGAAGTCAGCTACAGAAAAGACGCATGATGCGACGCGCAACATGACATCTGTCGCAATGGTCAGCTGTAATCGATAACGTGTGTATAGGTTTGTTCTTCCAGCATTTCCGTCCCGTTCCGGCCCCGGGGGAGTGGGTATAGCTACTTTACGCTATACAAAAATTTCTGTCATTTTTTGCGGGGGGAGAGGTAAAGCTGTCAAATCAAGCTAGTGCTGGAATCGACAATATCGATACTTGACCTTTCGATTAATTATAACAGTCTACTCAAAATTGTGTCATATTATTGCATTTTTAAAAGCAACTTAGTTTACAAGAATAGGATTTTTAGTAAATAGAAATATTGGCGCAATAACATCATTTTAAATATTGCATAAGGTACCCTAAATTAACCAAAATATTAGTTTCTTACTCCAAAGACCAGATAATACAATTATGTAGGTACAATCAATGCAATACCTACTATTTACTGATAATTAAGTATCATAGGATATTATGTAAGGGAATTTAATAAAAAACCACCTATACAACAAATCATACATACATCGACTACACATACTTCGACTGTCCCGATGACGTAGTGGTTAGTACCCCTGTCTTCTACGCCGAGGCTCGTGGGTTCGATTTCCACCGGACACAAATATTTTTAAAGTAAATTTCCAAATATTCGTGTTTTGTCTGAGCACTCTGCCTGATAAAGGACCACCGACTGGACCGAAACGGTCGTGAAATCGCGATGTAATAAGAAGTAGGTAAGTGCGAAATCCTTTTTATATACATAATAATTAAAGTTAAAATGTCGCACTTGAGTTTAACCAATTTATAGTACACCAAGTCGTCCAACGACCTAATGAACCCTGGTAAACGTACCAGAGTTTGTCAACCACCTACTGCAAGAAGCAACCGGGACGCGTCTTTCCGTTTCCGTGTTCAGTACGAGGCAATGCCTCCTACTGAACACGGAAACGGAAAGACGCAACCGGGACCTACGGCTAAACGTGGCTCCAAAGCACGGAACCATCTTGCTTCTCGGAAAATCAGGTGGTTCAGCCTGTGTGGTGTCCTGACCAGTCTAGGAACATATTCACAAAAAGATAAAATGTCAACTTTGTGAGCGAAAGGAATAGAACCCGGAACCTTCTGCGTCGCAGGCAGTCGGACTAGCCACTGCGACACATCGGCTGACATCCGATGTCACCCGATCAGCTGAGACTGACATTAATTTTCAATGAAACTCGAACAAAATCAGGATTTCCCAAAATCCATAGTAAAAGTTGTTCAATTTCATAATTTGATCATGCCTGCAAAGTTTTCGGTACAGACCGTCTTTACATAGTATAGGTTTGAAACTATGGCGATAGAAAAAGTATCGACGTTTTGTATTAGTTGGATCACTGCACTAGCTTGGGTTCAGTGTGGCTCGATACTTCAAGTTAAAATTATCGTTTTTTCATTACATATCGACTGGAAATGAACATCATTGAATAAGTAGAACAATCCCAAACTAACATTCTAATCTTACTTAACAAGCTATTAACTGTTAATAAAGGCGATGCCAAACTAAGATCGTTAATTGTTACCCATTGTATGGTGGAAAATTATAATCTTTTTTTGAAAAATAAACGGTACTATGATGAACACTATTGTTCGACACAAAATAATAACAAAAGGAACAAAATACAATTATTTTATTGTAGATCCACCTAAAAAAAACTCCAAATCAGTCATTTTGTACGACTTACTGGCAACACTTATGTACAATTTTCAATTGCTTATTTTAAATATTATTTAGTGATATTGTACTGGAGGAATGCTTTCAGATCAAAAGTGATATTGTTTTGTTGTTAATTGCTATTTTTACATATTTTTTTAGGCATTATTAGCTTTACAATTCGGCTTTTTATCGGAGCTCATTTGACATGCGCGACTGGGCTCGTTCTAGGAAATAATCTGACAGCAACTGGTTTTTGTAATAAGAAAAGCCCCCGTGGGCAAAGGCCGTGACAGAGGGGAAGTGCTTCGTATGGCGTCTCCCCCGACGGGACGGACGGAAATGCTCGAAGGGTTTGTTTCTTCTGTTCCATACTTTATACAGGATTTAAAAAAATCAACTGCGAATATTTTAAGGGGTGAATCAGCCCGTGAAACTGAACAACTTTCCCTAAGAAACATAGGTCGTAATATGAAAAAAAAAATTGACCTCCTATACAAATTGAATCGGCCGGCTGGTCATTTTGTATGGAAGGTCCAATTTTTTTTTTCATACTTTAAACCTATGTCAATTAGAGAAAGTTGTTTAGTTTCATGGGCTGGTTCACCCCTTAAAATATTAGCAGTTGATTTTTTTACACCTTATGTGTATACCTATGGAAACGGTTTCAAGCCGAGTGATGCCGGCTTAGAATAGAATCACCCCAATTTGACCCGTTGGTGTCGTTAAAAGCGACTAAGGGATCAACATCCAGGGAATGGGCAGTAGCGTTCCCTGTCAATGTAACATCTTGCTCTGCGCTCGCCAATCCGCCTGCCAAGCGTGGGCAGTAAGGCAATATACCTCCAAATAGGGGGAGACCCTTGTCCAGCAGTGGACTGTTGTGGCTGTTATGGTATGGTATGGTTTCAAGCGTTGCTATGTCGTACGACTCACATCTCAGATGATCACTAGTTTGACAGATGCCATTTTACGTCTCACGTCTACTTTGTGGAGTTTGCGCTTGTTTGCGGTGGAGAAGCGCGGTACCTTTGCAATATTAGTTATTTTATGTTATGTGAACAAATTAGTTATACATTGTTTGTTATTGCTTTGGAACGTAATATTGCCTTTTGTTTACTAAAGGGAAACCGGAAATTGTAACAGAAATGCTTGATTAAAAGTGTGGGAGACGAAGGTATCACAGGTTCTGATTTCATCGAATTTTCCATCATGTTACCTACATGGTTGTAGGTAAGTAGGTACCTATCCAATTGATATTCTCTTTTTCTGAAATGGCCTCTACTATCACAATACTGTCGAAAAAGAATTTAATAAAAGTGTCCTACAAAATTGAAGTGAAAAATTAATTAGTTTAAAAAGGTTATTCGCTAAAAGTTTCACTTTTAATCAGTGAATTTCACACCGGCACCACCGAGTAATTTTTAATAATAGACATCATACAAGTTGGTTCATTTAACGTTTTCAAATACTCTTGCTATCTACGTAGGTATTATAACTAGGTTTTAACAGAACGACTAGATGTGTATAATATACACTTGACGTGTATAGTACATAGTATGTACCTACTGCTTATAGGTATTTTAATTCCAAACCCATTTAACGGTGAATCTTTCTCTGCTATAAATTATTAAATATTGTGTATAGTTAAAAAAAGAAATCACTTGTATGGGGTCCAAAAGACATTTTATTGGGTCAATACGATCTATCTATTCACCAAATTTCATGTCAATAGCTCAAAAAGTGACGAAGATGCGAGGGCACGGCATACAGACAGACAGATTTGACTATAAGGGTTTCCAGTGGACTACGAAACTCAAAAACATATGAACTGCTTATAGGTATTTTAATTACACAACCCATTTAACAGCTACTCTTTCTGTCCTATAAATTAATTAAATATTGCGTATAAAAAACATTGTATCTAACTCTTAGGTATTTCATTTTTATGTAAACGCTTTCAATTAAAATTAATGATACCTTTACGCATGGTGTAATTTAATCAACGTTTCACGTATAAATTGAGGAAATTTTAATTTTAACGCAGCCACAAAATGTAGGTATTTTTTTCCTTTGAGAGAAAAGATAAAACCGGCCATTTTTGATTGTTCCAACGCGATGACTGTAATCTACAGCTAAATCATGCTCATTTGAATGCTTTTATAACAAAAAGGATTTCAAAACGAGAACCCATTTTTAAAGGTCTAAAAATATTTCTACTTTTACCTAAAATTTTGAATTGAACCCCAAAAGTTTTAATAAAACAAATGACGACCGCCATTAGGTGATTAATTTGTAAGTGGCTGTCAAATTTTTTTTTCGTTTGCTGTTAGCTTCACTAATAAGAGCCTGCTTATAAACATTTTTATACAAACGCATTCCCCGTTTTTTGTCCGAATCATGCATGTAGAACTACAATTCTCATGTCACGTCGTCCCTATATCTTTATTTTTTCAAAATCATTTTCTTTTTATGGAAAAAGAAAATTATTCGCATTTTCTTTACGTGATTTTTAAACGTAATGTATTGATGCATGCTTGCTTACCTACACCGGCCCTGATTAATTAAAAAAAGTGGAATTATAATTTTACATGACATGCATCATTCGGAAAGAAAATAGGAGAATATGTTTGTATGAAAACTCCGACCACGACCACAAGTGCTCTTAATACAAAATCAAAATGGCATCCCAGCAAATAATTTGATAAATATTTCCAGTGACAAGGATTTAGGAAGTTAATTTTCCGCTTGTCTAGCCGGTGTACGTTTAATTAAATCTGGAATGATCGCTCTCCTTACAGTATATTATATAAGCAAGATATTTAGATAATGCCTAAAAATCCTGAACGGTTGGCAATTATCAGAACACAACCTCTCTGTCCATCAGTAGCAAAACGCCAGTGACAACACTACCTCTATAACTTATCAAACATTCCACGTATGTTTCTAGGGAGCAACTGCTTACGTTTTGACAGTACGGCGCGGGGCGATATGCGCACTCTAATAGCTTGCTTTTATAGTCTAGGTCGCTGCCAGAATTTTCCTTGAGATATTGTTCGTTCAATCTGATGAGGAATGTTTGCAGAGAATATTTTGAGAAATACTTTATAGGTTTTCATTAGTAGGTTAGTATATAGGGTGAACTTTGACTAGTGAACGATAACAAAAAAGCAACGGGATAGTGATAATGAAAAAACATCCCCAAGGAACATATTAACGAAAAAATTAGACTTCCTGTACAAAATTGCCGATCAGTAGATTTGAGTTACCTACCACCTACAATGAGAGATCCAATTTTTATTTCATATTTCGACTCATGTTCGATGGGGAAAGTTGTTCAGTTTCTCGTGGAACAGTACGTGTACTTTGACCTCCTTTCGACTTGTTATACCTTTACCCTTTTTATTACTCCCGGTATATTTTTTTTATGGATCCAGTACAAAAAGTTTTAGTATAAGAAACATACCAAACTTTTGTTTCAATCGTTCTAAATATATATTTAGTTATGAATCCTAATCCATTTCGCAATTATTATTAGAATACAATTCCACTTGAACGGTTTTTGTGCAGAATACCTATTATTAAACGACGTTTTAATTAATAAATTAATAATAACGCTGGGCAAAGGCGGTATAAACCCATTACAGTTGATGGATAAATTAATTAGTTTGCGATGAAATGTGTAGATAAACTCTCATCTCTTTATATTACAGTTTTCAGTTTACATTTTCAAGAATTGTGCAGGTTTGTTTTCAAATATCATATTTTTTTAGAAAATACACGGTCAGTGTGATCCCTAACTGCAAGAAACACAGTGCGCCATTCATTCGATATTCCACTCTACCATCATACGAATACGGTTTAGTCAGATGGCATCGCACAACGCTGCGTCGAAAGATGCTTCTGTAAAAGCATTTGACATAAACCGTATTCATATGAAAATAAGGGTAGGTACGCTTATTAACCACATAAAATTTGACGACGCCAACTTCGCTGCGGTCTTGTAGAAAAACCCGACCGCACCAACTGACAGCGCAATACAAACCCTGAGCTTCTCAGCCCGCTGTCAACGTGACGGCGACACGGCGGCGTTGTTGACGCTGACGCCCAGTCTTTCTGGTATCCCCATACAAACCAGTCATTTTACAGCGACAACGACGCCGCCGCGACGCTGCAACGCTTGGTTTTTAAGGGTACCTTAAGGCGGATAATCGAACAAAGACGCACAAACGGACGACGTTACCTTGTGTATCTCGCCTGTTTCTGCTTCGACTGATGTTTCCCTACTTATACCTACTTAGCAAACTCCCATGCAATACTGAACACCTCGAGATCATTAGAATGATGAATGCGATTAAAGAAACAATTTTAATATTGAGCCCGACTACGGAATGCGTAAATTTTTTTATTTTGGACACCAGCCTCTTTTGTACTAAGAGCAATAAAGTTTAAAATAAATAAAGGCACTTATTAATCTTCCTGTTTGTACCTAAATGTTCCTATTCGACTCATGTTTCCCTACTTATGTCTACTTTGCAAACTCCCACGCAGTATTCAACACCTCGAGATCATTAGAATGATGAATGCGATTACAGAAACAATTTTAAATATTGAGCCCGACTACGGAATGCGTAAAAATGTAATATTTAGGATGTGTTAAATGTTGCTAAAACGAGAGTATACCGGGAGTAACGGAAAGGGTATTACAAGCCGAAAGGAGGTCTAGGTACCTACTCATGAAACTGAACAACTTTCCCCATGGAACATGGGTCCAAATATGAAAAAAAATATGTCCCATAGTAAATCTATTAACAGTTCATCGGCGATTTTGTATGGAAGGTCCACATATTTCTTTTTCATATTTCGACCCATGTTCCATTAAGAAAGTTGTTCAGTTTCATGAGTACCTTGCCTCCTTTCGGCTTGTTATACCCTTTCTGTTACTCCCTGTATAGCTTACCCTGTTAGAAATATATCGGATATCAAGTACAGCTGAGCTTTTGAATCCAGACACCCTATATTAACCCAAATTCCACAAATTCTACATCTCAGTCGAAGTCGAAGTCACTTGGGAGTTATGCTCTCGTCTTGGAACATTTTACAAGCTGGGAATTAGTTGCAAAACTATTCCGGTAGATGGAGCCCTTCTACGAGTTAGTTGCCATGATATATTTGCCTAATTTGCAGGCTAGGGTAGAACCGTAGCCATTTGGTAGTGGAGTCGGCAGTGCAGATGCCGAAGGTCGCAGGTTCAAATCCTGCCCGCGGTGGAATATTTTCCATTTCCGAGAATCGTTTACCTAACACGGGATGTGTTTGGTATTCAAGGAACAAACTTGTTTTGCCGCAATCGGTTAAAAAGACTTTGCTCCTACAAAATTAACGTTAATATCCTCCGGGAACAAGATGGTTGAAATTTGTCGAGCACATTTGTATGTTATGTTCCATTCGTCATCCGGAAGCCTTTGTTATGTTTCTTCCTTAATGAGAAGGGATGTTTAACAAGCCCTTTATGCAGAGGAAACACAAAATAATGTATACTTCCCTTGTTGTGCTAAAAACAAGTCAAACATTGTTTAGGCCACGCGACAACATCAAATCGTACGGAAATAAGTTAATCATCATCTAAAAACTCACCTGTTATAAGTTGGCACAAGAATTCTGCATTATTTTAGGTAATATCATACACACACAAATATAAGGTCCTATCAAATTCAGACCGAATATTTCCAGGCAGTTTTCTATGCGTAAAACTGAACAACTTTTCCCAAGAAACATAGTTTAGGTCAAAATATGAAAAAAAAGTTTACCTTCCATAAAAATTGACTCGTTTGACTGGTACATTTTATATGGGAGGTTCAATTTTTTTTTATATTTGTTCCTTGGGGAAAGTTGTTCCGTTTCACATGTAAAAAAGCCCTTAAAATATTTGCACTGAATTTAATAGGACCTTACAATGAAATATGTAGGTTCGAACTTTAATAAGGACCTAATATACTACTATTACAACAGCCACAATTCACAATCTACAAAGTCCACTGCTGAACATGGGCCTATATTTGGCACACTCACCACGCTGGGCAGGTAGATTGGTGATCGCAATTCAAGATTTTGCAATGCGATTGCGAAATTCATCCAGGGATTGAACTCTTGGATGAATTTATCCCTTAGTCGCCTCTTAAGACACCCACGGGAAATACGGGCATACTTAAGATACCCTTAAAAACCAAGCGTCTTGGCGTCGCGGCGGCGTCGTTGTCGCTGTCAAATGACTGGTTTGTATGGGGATACCAGAAAGACCGGGCGTCAGCGTCAACGACGCCGCCCGTGTCACCGTCACGTTGACAGCGCGCTGAGAAGCTCAGGGTTTGTATAGCACTGTCAGTTGATGCGGTCGGGTTTTTCTACAAGACCGCAGCGACATTGGCGCCGTCAAATTTTGACGGCGTCGTTGTCGCGACGCTTAGATAGGATCAAAATTTCAATGCGTTTAACGCAAACTTTTTGCAATAAAAGGCCTTTATTTAACGATATTAGAGTTCTTTAGACCCTATGTAAAAAAACTGATATTAGTAAGTTAGATTTATCACCAAAGTGACTACGAAGGTGACTACTAGGGTTTTCTACCCGGGTACCCGGGTCCGGGTATACCCGGGTATTTCAGACTTTTGGTACTCGGGTATAAACGACGCGCGTACCCGGGTACTCGAAAAAGAGATATATAGGGTGTATTTTTAATAGTGGCGGATCCGTTAAGGGTGTGTTCTGTCAATGAAACTGAACAACTTTCCCCAAGGAACATAGGTCGAAATACGAAAAAAAAATTTGGTCTTCCCATACTAAGTGTGTTGGCCGGCCGGATCAATTTGTATGGGAGGGCCAAATTTTTTTTTCATATTTCGTCCTATGTTCCTTGGGGAAAGTTGTTCAGTTTCATTGACAGAACACAACCTTAACGTATCCGCCACTAATAAAAATACACCCTATATAGACTGAAGTTATACAAATATAAGAATAAAAAGAGGATTTATTTATATTTTCAAAAGTATTGTTTCTTCTAACGAATTGATGTTATTCATATTATATGGATTTCTACACAAATTGACTTTATATGATGATGATCTTTCCGGTCGGTTTTGGCCATGGCGACCACTTCTACTCCTGATCAAGTCGGCGCTGATGCGCTCGCAGGTGGCTATTGTAGCCTATTTTGGCAGTAAAGTCCCGTGCACAGTGTGGGCGCGTGAGTTTGCCATTGATATAATTGTAGTTAATGGCGGCGGGAGCACGGGCCTTCAGTTCATCGCGTTTAGCGTCAAGGTCTGCTTTACGCTGCTCCTCAAAGTCGCGGATTCGCCTCTTTACATGACCTCGCCATTCTGGCCGTTGTGCTGCCAAAACCTCAAATTGAGATGGTTCGATATTGCATCTTTTCATGTGTCTCTTCTGAACATCTTTAAATCGGAGGAGTTGACCCCCATGCTTTCGCTTGCCCTCCTCTAGCTCAGAATAGAAGATGCGCTTCGCCACTCGCTCATCCGCCATCCGGGATACGTGACCGCACCACCGAAGCTGCCGACGCATTAAGTAGGCTTCAATGCCACCAACATTGGCTCGTCTTAGAACTTCGGTGTTTCACATTCGGTCGGACCATCTGATCTTCATGATGGTGCGAAGGCATTTGAGATGGGAACGATCCAAAGTGCGTATGTGGAAGGAAGAGTACAGAAGGTTTGGCAGCACAATCGCCATATACCTATACCTACAGAAGTTTTTGTGGCTAGTTTAAGGTCGTGCGAGCAGAAAACCTTGGAACGCAGCTTCCCAAATGCTGCAGCTGCAGCACTGATTCTGCTATTGATCTCAGCATAGACTTTATATATCTAGTTTTCAAATAGTATATTTTTAAGAGAAAATATTTGTATTTTTTTCCGGGAGTAGTTTTGTAGGTTTGTAAGGAATTTCCTTAAAACCTGCGCGTAAGGTTTTAAGATTTGATTTACCTTTAGAATGCTAGGTTACTTCATCCTGGAATTGTATAAGATAGATGCTTTTTACCAAGGAGAAATATCTTACTCCCAAGTAAACTATTAGAAGCGAGTGGAAACGAAAGTAATAAAAAGTGAGACTGACTGAAGACTATTTTTATACCGGTTTTGTCTGTCTAATTTTACTAAATTATTCCCACTTTCAGAACTAATATTCAGGTATTATAATTAAGTATAAATAGAGTTAACTTTTGAATCTTTGTTTCTCAATTTCGAACCCATTTTTACTTAAAAAGGTAATACCCGGGTACCCGGGTATACCCGGGTATTTAAAAAATTCGTACCCGATACCCGGGTATCTAAATTGGTCGGGTATTCGAAAACCCTAGTGACTACCCATAAGGAAGAAGAAGCCTATTCAGTCACTTTTTATTATCCAGTGACGTAGAGTTGACGAAGGTCTATTTAAGCTAAATTGATCGAGACAAGCAACGTCCAAGGTAAAAGAAAAAATAATTCAGTATAATGTTTCTAAGGGCTCTAGCACAAAGTTATACAAGTGTTGAACGAGTGTTAAAATAAAACTTCATGCAATAAAAAACACAAAACACAATGCTGTTCTAACGTTTTTGTCGAAACCTAATTCAGTTACGTATATTTCAGTCGCAGAATTTTGGATACCAAGAAAAAAAATGTTAACTTTGGCACAAAATATTCGGTAACGAAATCTTTAAACAGGCCTTCCCAAAAAAATAAGGAAAGAAAAGATTCAATCAAGCAGAAGTGATTGACATTGCAGGGAAGTTTTGATTGACATTGAAGTGAAGTTTTGATTGACATTAAGAAATTAATATTGAAGAGGTTTATCAGCACCGTTTGTTAGCCTTGTCATGCCGGCTTCGAATAGTACCTATCATCCCAATTCTACCCATGGGTACCGTAAAAAGCGTCTTAGAGTTAATTATCTAGGGAATGGACTAGCGTTTCTTGTGAATCAAGTATCTTGCACTGCGATCGCCAATCGGCCTGCCAAGCGTCCATCAGTGGACTGTTGTGGGTGGAAAGTTAGGTAAGTTGTCAGAACCAATTCAACGTATTTAAGAGATCACCTAGTACTGGAAATTCTTAGAAACTTATTTTAAGAACCAGAAAGCTTTCATCCTCGTGGTAGCGTAGTCTTCCTCTTTTCGAGTGGGACACCCAGTTGACGGACGATCCGATAAACCCTGATGTCAGAGCTTTACAACGCCTGCTACATGTAGCAGGCCTCTGACATGGTTGTGTAACGGTGTAACGATCCTAATCAATCAAAGACAACAACCGGGGCTCACGGCTTACCACCGGAACCGTCTTTTGTTTTGGACAATCAAGTGGTTTAGCCTGAAATGTCCTAACCAGACTGAGAACAATTTCACAAAGTCACAATTCATCTTACCCCACTGAGCATAGAACCCGGAGCCACATCGGCTGTCAAATGTAATCTGGTTACGTAAGTACACTCTCAGCCCACATTCTAACCCGGTTAGGAAACAAAGCATCGTTATACTTAATAAAGAGTTTTATGGAGCGGTCACATTCTTGGTGATATGGGTTACGACATAAATGCTGAAATTTTACTAGTGACCGATACTGAAAGCTGAGAATATGTTTGATAGGGCAAGATGAAAGAAATAAAATGTTTTAGCCCTCCATAAAACTGTGTACCAGCTGATTTGAGTTACAACCTATGTGTGGTCAAAATATCCTTTAATTTTTCATCGTAGATATGGGGATAAAGTGAGGCCGTTCGAACAGGCCTCATTTAGTAGTTGTCGAACCCACACAAGAAGATATGTCAACAAAGAAAAATAGACCATTATGTTAACATAATATCGACAGCTGTCAAATAAAGCCTATTCCAACGACCGACTTTAGTTGTTCTTTATCAATCACCACACCCGTTATCCACTTTCAGTACCTTAACTAAAAAAAAAATGCTGACCAAAGATAACATACCAAATAAAAACGAAACTCCTAAAATCATAATAGAAACTCAAGCTAGATTATGAGAATGGAATCAAAAATCCTGCCAATTTATCGTTGAATAAGATCAAAGAAATCTGATCCGGTTAGTACAAAATGAAATCAAACTGACAGAATCGTCATAACACTCATAACAAGCTTTATCAGCAGGATTATCGTTGAGATGGGTCCATTGTAACCATCCCTTTGTTTCGCCCATGGCTTTGCCCCAGTACAAATAAACTAAAGCAGTAGCGAAACTTCACAAAAACGTTTAGAATCTCATTCACAGACGCACAGCGACAATTCACCAATTCCTGTTCAGTGATAAGCGGGTTTGACGTGCCGAGGAAACGAGTGAAATCTGACTAAATGACTGGTAGATATAAGGAAACGAGGTATTTTCCAGCAGTAAAGAAGAGCCTTCCGTGCTAGCTGTAAATGAAATTTTAATCTTTTGTATGATTACCAACGAGTACCTAGGAATAAGCGTAAATTTTAATTTCACAATAACCGAAAGTGCATTAACCAACAGTTACTAGTTATACCACGGACCGAGTTTCGCTACTGCTTAATCTTATCTACACTAATATAATAAAGAGGAAAACTTTGTTTGTTTTTTTGTTTTTTTGTATGTATGTAATCGATAAACTCCGAAACCACTGGACCGATTTCGAAAATTCTTTCACCATTAGAAAACTACAACATTCCTGAGTAACATAGGCTACTTTTTACCACGGGAAAATTCCTCATTTCCACGGGAAAACGGTTAGCAGCAGGAAAAGCGGGAAATACAGCGGATATTACCCAAATAAGCCAAACCGCTTTACCGATCTTCGCGAAATTTGGCACTGATATTACTAGCATAGTAAAGATGGACATGGACTACTTTTTGTCAGCCCTCGAGGATCTGGAGTACGAGTACCTGATGAAGACCACCAGCATCCCATCTAAACTATAAAAGATACGGTCATGGCTTCATAGAAAAAGTTGTTCACCATGACGGGCCGCTTCTGCTGGCACATGGTCATCGAGGATCTGGAGTACCTGATGAAGACCACCATCATCCCATCTAAACTATAAGAGATACGGCCATGGCTTCATAGAAAAAGTTGTGCATCATGACGGGCCACTTCTGCTGGCACATGGTCATCGAGGATCTGGAGTACCTGATGAACATCACCAGCATCCCATCTAAACTATAAGAGATACGATAATGGCTTCAAAGTAAAAGTTATTCAGCATGACGGGCCGCTTCTGCTGGCAAATGGTCACGAGGGTCTGGAGTACCTGATGTAGACCACCAGCATCCCATATATACTATAAGAGATACGGTAAAAGCCTCAAAGTAAAAGTTATTCAGCATGACGGGCCGCTTCTGCTGGCACATGGTCACGAGGGTCTGGAGTACCTGATGTAGACCACCAGCATCCCATATAAACAATAAGAGATACGGTAATGGCTTCAAAGTAAAAGTTATTCAGCATGACGGGCCGCTTCTGCTCGCACATTTACCTCTGCTGGATCGGAGTAATGGACAAAGATCTACTTTTTACTACGGGCAAAGATCCGATTTCTACGGGAAAACAGGTAAGTAGCAGCGGGTGAAACCGCTGGGCGGGCTGCTAGTTTACTTATAAACTGTGCCCATGGTTACGCCCTCTGAAAGTGACAAACGAAACTAATCCATCTTTGTCATTTAACTGTTAAAGGATGCCGAAATTTCACGCTACGACGACTTTTCCAGGAACACAATTTTTCACTCCCGAACTAAATGAAAGGACAAAGTGAAAAGGGCTAAAAAACGGTCGGGTTTTTCCGACAGAAAGAATTTCATGGTGAAAGTCGGGACATTATCGAAGTTGTTACATTTCTTTGTACAGAAACCATTCTTATGTTACGTGAAGTATGGTTTTTCCTAAGTGTGAAACACACGTTATAAATGATTTATATGTGAAATCTTAGATACCTAGTATGGGATTATCCCTCGCAGAATATTACTCTTTAAAATGTGCGTTGTCTGATAGTCCAAGATCTTTTACTAAAATTTTGCATACCTAGATGTGTTTTTAGACAATGTCCTACTTTGCAAATTGTTCATCGACTTTCTTAGCACGTTTAAAAAATTATTTATGTAACTTTGTTTTTACTGCTGCTTCGTGATAGACAGATTAGTGTTGCTGAGTATGAATCAAACATGTGTTGACTAAAAAATATCACAAATATTCGAAAACAAAACAAGTTGTAAATATTGATAGTTTTATGATTACTTATCACAAAAAGAAAAAAATGTATAATGGTTTGAATGCACTCATTATTCTCAAAAATATGTTTGCGTTGGTCGGGGTTTGAATCCGAGATCGTGAGGCAACGTCCAACTATGCTAAAAATAAGAAATAGAAAAGATGACGCACATCGACCGGGAATCGAACCCGGGCCACATGGGTAAACGCCCCACCGCTCTGCCACTGAGCTATCGATGCACGGCCGATGGACGCCAAATTTTCTATCTCTTGATGCTCGTCTCCAAGCGACGATCCAGCGACATCTATAGTAAGTATTTAGAACTTACTACATGGTTAGTCCACATTATGAGTGGAATTCAAACCATAATGGTGAAGCTTGCTTAATCAATCTATTGGGATTGTAATGCACTCACAGTGCTATATTATTCTCACAAGTGAAAATAAGAAATAGAAAAGATGACGCACATCGACCGGGAATTGAACCCGTCGATGGCGTCCATCGGCCGTGCATCGATAGCTCAGTGGCAGAGCGGTGGGGCGTTTACCCATGCGGCCCGGGTTCGATTCCCGGTCGATGTGCGTCATCTTTTCTATTTCTTATTTTCACTTGTGAGAATAATATAGCACTGTGAGTGCATTACAATCCCAATAGATCCAACTATGCTCTATGAAAAGAACAAAAGGATGAGAAATCTTGCTTCGAGCTCCTCGACTATGAAGGTACTGAGGTAGTTCTGTCATCTCGCGAGGATCATTAATCATATTGCAAGGGTTGCCACCACCGGCTCTACATCATGACGTCCTAGTACTTTGTAATACCTCGCTCAACGGAAATGTGTTTTTATGTACTGGTTACTTAACGGAAAATGGAGTTCTATTGTTCTATTATACAAGGTATTTGGCTGAATTCGTTTAAGTGATTGTCTTCTAAACATTTGACCAAATTCTAGGTGTTCCGTAAGCACTTCAATCATTATAAGCCTGCTTGATCCCACTGCTGGGCAAAGGCCTCCCTCGCATTCTTCCACTCCTTACGATCTAATACCACCGTCATTCTCTCCTGCAAATAAGTGTTGACGAGGAATCTGTTATGAGGAAGAGGAAGCAACAAGCTCACAATTTATTGAAGAATGTGGATGAGGATGAGGATTAATTTATTGAAAGGATGCAGATGAGAAAGAGGAAGAGGAAGTTGTTGAGAAAGAAGTAAAACGAAAAATAGAGAAAGAGAAAGATTGATTCAGTTCAGATGTTGTGTAGTGTTGATAGAGACAAAACCCCTCATAATATATGCAATGAGGAAGCGGAAGCGGAAGAGGAATTTTAAAATTTCTTTTAAGTGTAAACAGTAGCCGGATGCGGAACTTAAAAAATTGCGGAACATCCGTGTTACAGGGATATGGAAGAGGAACCCTCATCAACACAAATATGTGTAGAGATCATCACGCCAATGGGAAAGGGCCGGGCACGTTTGTACCTGGATCTTTGGGCAAAAAGTGTCTTCAAACAGTGGGTACCTCAAAACGGGTCCAAATTATAGACTAAAATATTTATTGACATATTTTTAAAATCCTATCCCATTTCCGTCATAATAAAACTCGCATCCGCTTCGCCATTAAGAGTGAGTTCTTTGAATCCCCACAAAAGCCGTAAACACTTTTTCGATTCTCTTTATACCCCATGAAATCTCGGAAATAAAAGCGTATTGCAAGTAGTCCTTCTCAAACTGTACAGTCTCTCCCGCTTATTCATGAACCATCTTAAATGAAAGGTTTCAATTTTTTTCATACTGTCACATTTAACAGAAATAATAATCACATTTCTAGATGGAGCAAAATTTTCTGTATCGTACAACACTGCTTTTGTCACAAGAGAATCGAAACCTTAAAAAAATATTTTTAATGAGTTAGCGTGAGAGACTCCTACAAACCCTCAAAGATTATTGCAGATGGCAGCATGCGCGAACGTGTCTAAACGCACCAATAGGAAGCATCTGAATTTCGTAGAATTGACGTTTAATTTATTAAGCACCGAAAAAATGCACAGTAAATAACGAAACAATTATGTAATTCCCCAGTTTGCTACAGTACAACAGTTCGAATAGGCCGGATTTCGTCCGAATTTGACAGCTGTCGAAATCATGTTGATGCTACCACATTAGATCTATTTTTCTTTGTTGGCATGTATTCTAGTATTGGTGTGACGGCTGTCAAATTATGGCCTCTTCAAACTGCTGTATTTTACCCATTTACTGCCTCCCTCATTAAAATCCAATTTATTCAGCCAAGATAATTCCTTAAGGTGATGCCGTTGGATGGACATATTTATAAAGACAACAAGAGCTTTTCTTTAAAATGATTTGTGTTAAAAAAGGTTCACTTAGAAAGTTGCTCGAATAAATCCAGAGTGACAGTAAAAAGGGTTTGTATGCCCACTGGATCCTTTTGCTTCACTCCACTTGAACCCACACTTGGTATATTTTTCCTTCTGTTTTTTATCTCAGGCTTACATAGGTATAAAAAAATACCTTTTTCTTTATGGGGACCAGGGTTAGAACTAGGTACCTATATCGAGGTGTGAATTGGCATGATTGTAGGCAGTATTATACATTACTCAAGATCTTAGAACATACCTTGCAGTACGATGGCAGACTTCTAGACTTTGTTCGGCCATTCTTCCAACCAGACCCAGGATTTCAAAAATTACTTACCTACCAATTTTGGCACTTCCTCAAATTGTGGTATCTTGAATTGCAGAGTAGATATTTCTGTTTTTTACAAATGCGCCTGTTAGTTTGGCACTATATCTTCGACTCGCCTAGCGAGGGGGAGGCGCGTATCGTCTCTGCTCTCTCCGATCTCTCCGCTCCTTGTTTCCCGGAACTGACATGAAAACCTTATTGATAACAAATCCTGTATCTGCTTAGGACTATGACCGATCGAAGTCTACGATTGTGCCATTTACCGCCTTTTAGCGAAAAACCTAGACCACGGTCACGGCGATGATCAGCTACCTGCTAAGAGCAGTTTGAGAGCCGCTGTGGTCCTGAACCTTTTGTTAAGGGTTGCGCCGTGGGGCAGGGCGTTCGTTCCTGCCCTTTGACTGGGCTAACGAGAAGAACGCCCTTTGAACGATCAAATCATTTTGTTGATATAGAAATGATTCCTGCATTTGTTGCGATTCGTTATGGAAAAGTCAAGATTTCCTGATCCTAAATGAACAGTGACGAGAAATTGAAAATGGATCCTATTTTAATGCAAATATAGCAGAATATTTTCCCGTGTAGAATAGCTTTTTAGCTTTATCTTTCCGGTGGGTGACGTAAGAATCGACTAAAGATGTGTGTGGAATCCGGTTCCCGTCAACCTGGCTCGCCTGTAAGTACATCCTGCATGGGTCACGTCCGCACTTGTTTATCACTCTGACTCGACTGACTGTCTGTCCCTGTCACTCAGTGACGTATGCGAGTTACGTTCCTTTTCACGACACTTACGTTCCGATCCATGCATGATATAAATACACGAGACAGTGTAGCCTCATACACTACATCCCTTTCTTGTTTTAATTTTAGTTCGGTTTCCTTTCCTGGCTAAGAGGTTAGCCTTTTTAAGTTAAATATAATTTAAGCAACAATTCCAACTGTATATTTACTTTTTATAACTTCAGATCCACTTTATATGTATGTAATCTTAATGTTCTATCGTTTACCGGATCTTATTAGCGCAATTAAAATGTATGCGAATAATAATTATGAAACTATATCTTAATTTGCAATAAACATTCATTTTTCCCTCTTTGATTTATTTTGTACTCCTTCTCTCCTTTTCATTTGTATATTTTTTTTTAGTTTAATTAATTTTTTTTTTGCTGGTGGCCGACTGATTATAGAAATATAATTCTGAGTAAAATTGCACGCAATTATAAGTCGTTTTGACAATATGTTGGTACAATAAATAAATTTGTAGCCATTTAAAATAAATAGAGTTATTCGTTAATTATAATTATACCTACATATTTATTTAATGAAGGCAATCTTTTCTTTTTCTTGTCAATTTGGGTAAGTCTCACGAACATATTCTGTAGGATATAATATTATTGGTGTTCATCAATGATGATCGATCAGGTGAGGAACCACACGACGAATAGTTAAAATATCATTTATCTAAATGTGTTACTAAAACTATAAGTGAATTTAAGTAGAAACTAACCATTATGGTAATTCGATGGCGTTCGATGGTGTTTAATTGAATTTTGTAAAAAGAGCTGGTCAAATTAATAAATATAACTCAGAAAGTAATATGCTGGCGAATGATAAAATTTGCCAAATACTTACAGTGACTAATTGACAATAAATACGTAATGATGACTTTAAATAAATAGGGCATTATATTCTGTATAGAAAACTAACAAAATTTTAATTGTCTGCCCACTCACATAGTATTTGTTTTCCTTTTAACCAGAGACAGGTTTCAATTTATTTAATTTTATTTCAATTAATTTATTTTATTCACTTAAAATGACAAACAATGAGTTTTGTTAAAGGATGTAAATTTATTTGAGAATGTTTCCAATTCAGATAGACTAGTTTTGAATTAAGTCTTTGTCGTGCATGACCGTTCACAACTACAACATACCTTCCTTACTTACCTTCTTGTTAAAATGCTGATGTTGATAATGGATAACTGCATAGTTCAGCAATGATGTGAACTGGTAATTTTTTAGCTTGTTATGGTTCATTTAATTTACCACTTACCAAAACAATACAGTTACAAGTATTTCTAAGTTGTTCATGAGACCCCTGAACCACGTTCCAATTTACATTTATTAGTCAGGAGCAACATTAAAGCTATTCCCCCTGTAAGTTGGAATCAAACCGTCTGATATCTTCACTTTAGTAGTAGGATTTTACTTACAGACAGCTTATCTGCGTCGTCAATTTGCTGTGCTATTTAGGGTGCGCCTGCGCAATGGACTCCTACTTACCTGTGAAGTTTAGTTCGAAACTGTGTTCAGCTGAACCTACCATTAATTTACTGAGAAGCATCCCAGTACGCAAGGCAACACCACAACCTCTGGTGTTACAACAAAACTTCTGGTGTTATAAAATCTTGTAATCACACCGTAAAATGTAAAAGTTATCTTACCTCTAAACAGAGAAATGTACTTCTTTCAGCAAAGACACAAACTTTTACCTTCTACCGCCCTGTACGAACAAATTGGAGATCCCTTGCGTTGTTCTAACAGCATTGCTATAATTGTGCATAGATATAGTAAATGTTCCAAGATCTAAAGAAAGCGATGTTTCACGTGGTTGATATCGCATTCTATTGATCTAAACTAAATTGATATTCTTATTAGACTCAAGGATGGTAGGGAATAAGAATGAGTATTTGTTAGTAACGTATCAGGCTTGTAAACATTGCTGAGATTTGGTTTGTGAATCAATAAATATCTGATATCATATATATTTAGTATTTACCTATAAAGGTGGGAACGAACAAATCGTTTAAAAAGTCGAGTTTACCCTTAGCGTACAAAAGTTAAAATATTTGACTTTTTACGTAGGTATCTAGACCATCTCCTTCCCACAATAAAACGAGGTTAAAAGAAATACCATGTATGACTGGTCTATGTCGCTGTACCTCATCCTTCTTTTCTCTTTTTGCTTTTTCCCGTCCAAAAATAAGAAACAAGCCTGTTCCTTCTGCGGCACACCGTCAGTTTGTTTTGGTAATTTCTTATTTTTTATTTTTTCTTATTTTTTCCAATGGAATAGCAAATACAGCTAGGCATTAAATTATTTTTCTTGATTGTTGACTAGTTAAGTATTAAGAGTAGCTTTGAAATAGCTGTCGGTAAATAATTCTGAATATTTTCATGAGAGGGTGTCTGACACCGATAGTTCAGCCTGTTAGTAGGTACTCATTATTTACAATAGCTAACGCAAGTAGATAAATTCCGTTCTAGATTGTCTCCATTTAAAAACAAAACAAGATACCTAATAAGGTTTCATTGCCTTTTTTTTTACCACGGGTATAAATAAATACTTTTCCCACTATGATTAAAAGCAAATACCTATTCTTTTTACTTTGAAAAGCTCCAGTAGTGTACAGTAGTCTTTGAACTGATATTTTCATTCAATTAAGATAAAATCTATAACTTCATTTCTATGTTTTAAATCTATTTTCCAATGAATAAGTCAAAAACAACAAAATAACCCTTTTCTTTTTCCATATTACTCTGGTACGTAATCAGTATCCGTTAGATCCATAAAAAATTGCTTTTATATACTTTCTATTCTTAAATAGTATTAAGGACAGTTAGGTACAGTGGTACAGTCATATTACTATGTAATGTAGATACAAAGTAGGTACCTACTACTACAAACTGTCTCAGAGTGGGACGATAACAATAATATTATGCGTCTTTTTAAATCAATAAGTAAGTTTCGCTGCTATAACTACCGAAGTGTAGGAAGATATATACATACCTAGCTATTACTCACCAATTACGTGATCAGTTTTTCACTGCTTCGTGTGTTCCAGGACGCGCTTCCTACATCCCCATTCAATTTTTAGTTTACCACTGGTAGGTAGGATACATTTCATTTCTAACAATCTAACCAGATGTTACGAGCTACCCAATTAAATAGAAGACTTACACTGACCGAAATCTTCCCTCAAAATTCTTACTCGTTTTGTCGCTGGTCGCTGATTATTTTTATACTATGTACGTAATACGTAAGGGTTCTCAAGGTCTTATTTAAGTACTATCTTTAGCTACTATTGACCTTATTTGCATTATCTTTTTTTTTTGCTGTAGGTACTTTGTAATGTACCTTTTTATGGCGTGATGGCTCGATAACAAGAATATTTTAACAAATAAATGTCTTCGGTTTAGATTTAAATAATTGTATTTCAAAATACAAGAAAACGCGTAATGTAAGTTACCTACCTGTAAGTTACTTTGTAGGTAAGGTAAACTTCCCGTTTTTATTTCAGTTGAACCGTTGATACATCTATTTATCATTCATTTAAAGTAGGTTCTAAAAGTCACATGGGTACTTCCCTATTTTGTAGGTAGATAGCATAAGTATCACAACACGGGGCACAGAGTAGGTAGGTAATTTTGCTGCATAAAACCCCCAAAGTACTTGCTTTTGCTGTAAGTCCCAGTTTTAGTTATATACATGTCAGGCTTTACCAACCTATTTATTTCTTTAACTGTCTTGAACTTCCTTATGGCGGAAAGTCATTAGGTAGGATTTCATTTTGAATCATGAATCAAATACTCAAATTATTATTCGCTTGTTTGTTGTACTATAAAACTTTTATATACCACGCAATTTTGTGTTATATACCTGACAGACATTTGTCTCCCTAGGTTTTTGTGTAAATACATAGCGTAATAGCGGTATTCTTCCCAGAATATTTAATGTATTAAATACCTGACAGACATTTGCCTCCTTAGGTTTTTGTGCACATAACGCAGTAGCGATATTTTGCCAAAAAAAACAATTTAATGTATTATATATCTGGCAGACCTTCGTCTCCTTAGATTTTTATTTACCTGGCAGAAATTAATCTCCTTCGGTTTTTATTTACCTGGCAGAATCTCTTTAGGTTTTTATTTACCTGGCAGAAATTAATCTCCTTAGGTTTTTATTTACCTGGCAGACATTTGTCTCCTTAGGTTTTTGTCGGAACACACAATTTAATGTTCAGCTAAATTCAGCTGCTGCTAGCAACACAATCATGTGCCTGTTCCACCCAACAAACATTTATTTATTTTCCTTGGAATCACCAATTTAATGTCCAGATTACTTCTGCTTCTAGTGACACAATTTGTGCTTGATTCCAATAAACATTTAAGTATCAAAATTGTTTGTTTTCAAACAATATTCACAACAATTTAATGTTATCAGCTAAGTTCTTTGACTACTCCCAGTCTAGTCTGTCTGTCTAACAAACTAAGACTGCTGCTTTATGCTGCTAGGCACAACAATCAAATGTTCAACTACATAATTTGTAAGCTGCTTTCAATTTAATGATCAACATTTGTTGCTTAGCTGTACAGATTATCTTTGTTTACGTTAAATCTTCGCCTGTTTGCGATAAATTTACTTTTAATTTATAGCACTACCTCCTCAGCTTCAAGTATCTAAACTATGCCAAATATTTACTAAATAGGTAAGTAGGTAAACTACGCATACTTATCTATTTGGAGAACATATATTTATGATAAATGGTGCTGGATTCTGTAGGTTTTATACTTGTATAGGTACACATAACACTTTTTTTCGATAAGTGTATATTACTATTCTAGCTTTGCATCGCTTAGACAAAGTGTCTGTTTACTGTTTAAATATAATACATGTTATGGAATGTACGAAAACTTCAGTATTAAGAATTTTGTTTACGATTTCCAGGGGTGGCATGAAATTGATTGACTTTCCAAGGGCGGCATGGCATAGCAAAAGCACGATAGTATGGGTTACTTCATGATGACTTTTTCCCAAGCGTGGCACATTTGCACGGAAAACAGGGTTCGAACCTGCGGCTTTCGCTGTCAGTACGGACGTAAACACCCATACATAGCCTAGCCTTCCCTTTTCCAAGGAAAAATGCACTTTACTCACGGTTTACCGGATTTTCTTATCAATCCAGGGTTCAGATCCCTCGTTGCCAGATGTGGAATCCGGTTCCCGTCAACCTGGCTCGCCTGTAAGTACATCCTGCATGGGTCACGTCCGCACTTGTTTATCACTCTGACTCGACTGACTGTCTGTCCCTGTCACTCAGTGACGTATGCGAGTTACGTTCCTTTTCACGACACTTACGTTCCGATCCATGCATGATATAAATACACGAGACAGTGTAGCCTCATACACTACAATGTGTATCAACCTGTCACTATGGTGATAGTCTTCTGAATGACTCTCAAACCTTAGATAAATGGGCGACACCAATCATTTATCTAAGTCTCAAACTTTTGTCGGACGTGATATAAATGGCCGCTTTTACAGCCGTTTATGCCCTGCCTACCCCCCCCACGAGGGATATAGAGAAAAAAAATTACAAAATCGCGTACAAAACTGGATATCACGATATTTACCACATTGCCCTATCAAATTGCGGCTGCCATGACTGTAACTTTGTGGTTATCTATCAAACATGAGCATATATGCAAGTGACTAAAGTTCCTCAAAGCTCGAGTCTCGAACGATTCCTCAATCTAAACACATAAAGATTGAAGCCTCATCTGCCAATTCCTCGTATTCATACTTAACGAACGACTGTACATCGGACTAAGCAATATGGTAGAATAAATGTTGTATGAAAGTGAAGCCAAAAAATCGTCCGTCATAAGTAAGGTCAAATACGTGTACATACTCAGGCTATCTCTGAGTGAGTTTTAACACAAAATAGAGAGTTTACCGAAGGTTTATTAAACCCTATTTTGCAATTATCAAGTCTTACATAGCCAGGGTTGCTACTGTCAAAAATCTCAAAGTATAATAATATTAAAACAGCATAATCCGATAAAGAATGTCACATAAATCTGAGGCGAATTTCAATCCAATAAATATGACGTTCGTGGCAACAATCTTCTTAGAGGTAGTTACTTTGAGTTCCCCTGATATTCTGGTTATATCCAGTTAAAGTCAGTAAGCATCAAAACCGTCGCTAGTACTGAGTGAGTCATCTGTATAGGCGGCCCGCGCACCGTTTCCCTAATTTATGGCCGAAGTTCCTCAAAGCTCGGGTCTTGAACAATTCCTCAATCTACATACATGAAGATTGAAGCCTCATTCATATGTGGGGCAATCTTATTCATCTGCCAATTCCTCGTATTCATACTTAACGAACGACTGTACATCGGACTAAGCAATATAGTAGAATGTTGTATGAAAGTGAAGCCAAGAAGTCGTCCATCATAAGTAAGTTTAAATTAAAGGCGGCCAACCCGACGGTTGCTCCCGCTAATTTGATTTTCATAACATATAAGACGAATTCCTGACAATTCATGCATTGTCACTAATTGTCACTACACAGCCTTCTTCTGAATTACTCTCATTTGTTAGACGTTGTGTAAATGACCATTTTCTTTACAGCTATTTACGCTCTGCCTACCCCGCAAGTGATATAGGTAGGCTTGATTGTGTATGTATGGAGTAAGTTCCCAGGTTTTTCGACTTTTTCCTATTTATAGGACTCCGTCTGTTTCACGTTAATCTCTATTCATAATCCAAGATCTGGTGCGCATCCAGCGCACGCGAGCTCCACAATTATGTAAATATGTGCTCAACTTTATCTGAAATTGCGTGTCATCTTCGGGAATATACGAGTTTATAAAACTTTTTATACAAGGTGTAAAAAATCAACTGCAAATATTTTAAGGGGTGAACCAGCCCTTGAAACTGAACAACTCTCTCTGAGGAACTGAGGTCGAAATATATAATACCATTTTTGGACCTCCCATACAAATTGACTTGATCGGCTGGTACATTTTGTATGGAGGTGCATTTTTTAAAAATATTTCGGCCTATGTTTCTTGGGAAAAGTTGTTCAGTTTCATGGACTGGTCCACCCCTTAAAATATTTGCAGTTGATTTTTTTACACCCTGTATTACTTTTTATAATAAAATAATATTATAACTTCAGGTAAAACACGTCCTAAGAATTACCTTACTCGAAAGAAAGTATTGGGAAAAGTTGTGATAAGGCTCGAAAATTCTACGAATTATATTGCTCAATATATTGACAGCGCGGAACTGATGATGGCAGCCACATATCATATAGGTACTTATTGTCTTTATTTTCGAATGCCATCAGATTGCGCGCAAACTATTACCTAAATACCTATCGAGGACATTGCGGCGACCCCATACGTTTACATGTGCCACTTTATGACAGATAAACAGTATTCGTATCAAAGCACCAGAATATGTATCAAAAGTGTACCAAAAAAATCCGCATACCAAATCAAATCACCTGCGAATAGTTCAGATGCAAAATTAAGATTGTTTTTTTTTATTGAACAATCAATCTTACAAAACATTTATATTTCTTAGATAATAATCTAATGCCGCTAAACGAAAGTTGTTTATTGCGACACGAAAGAAAAACAATTTACAAACTAAATTACCTACTTACAAGCTAATACCAAATTATAATTGCAGTCCGTAAATAAATTAACAGTACATTGTCCACACTTCGCCCGCAATTACAATTTTGTAACCGGTTCGCCCGAGTTCCGGAATCATTTGTTCGAATATGACACTTGAGATTTTCCGCACGATTTCTCGCATCGCATTCTAAAATTAAGAGAATAAACTAGGTATATGAAACAAATGCTTAGGTAAGTAGGTACTTATTTTTAACATACGCATACCTGTAATTCACTTTGCTTGCCATCTGAGCGTTCATTATTATTCATCTCGTAGCGCTTTGCTACGAGAACTCTACGTCGTAGCGTCGTAGCAAAGCTGTAGAACGTCTCCCTAGACAGAGCATTTATCACCTTACTTAGCTCACCTTGATCCTCGCATAATAATAAAACATGTCACGTGAGTATCTTATTTTTTGTGTATGTTTTTGCAGTACGGTGCTGGCTTAGAATAGCATCACCCCAGGCGACAGGCTGACAATCTATCACCTTGGTGATACAGCCTTCTGAATGACACTCAAACTTTTGTCGGATTTTATGTAAATGACCTTTTTTATAGCCGAAGACGATCTGCCTACCCCGCAAGAGATATAGGCGTGATATATTATGTACCTTTGTATGTATGTTCATCTACTTCTGGACTCGTTTTAGGTACTCACTGTTGTGTCTGTCTAAAATACATACCTACATAAATCATATAGGCATGATATATGTATGTTTTTTCTAAATAGTAGTGGGTAGGTAGGTGTTAGTTTGTTCCACACGCTTTTATGTTTCCTACTGCTTCTTTTAATAAAGACCACTTATTGTACACATTTTTCTGTTATTCGCAATTTTACTACATTTTTATCTTAATGAATAGGCACCCTTAAAATGCGTGTTAGATAGACCTTATACGTACGACGTTCGTCAACAAAATTTGTTCAAAGTTACTATGTGAAAAAACAGTTTGAATGATTCCCTTAAAAGGCAAAATTTCCAAAGTGCGATGAAACTACTATTATTACTCATATCTTAGCGCTGAGTTACAACTTATTACTTAGAACTTATTACTCTATCGCCGCGAATACGCACCCTACGTCGCAAGATTTACGCAACGCCAGCCCAAAAAGCTCTCACGTCCTACGGTGGCTTTGACACACACACGACGAAATTGCGATTCGTGAAAACCGCTAAATGACGACTTATGACAGCCGCAATCAGATGATGCGTTTTATGCATGATATCCGGTTTTTGTACCCGATTTCATAATTTCCTTTCATCTGACTACTAAATACGGGAAGCATATTAAGGTAGGTGTAAGAACGGCCGCTAATTTTCCGTGGTTTTACCGGATTTGTTACTTTTGATTTTGCCTCTTAATATCATCGACATGATATTTTTTTGGAATAAATTATTGGTTTTAAAAGGACTAAAGCCATGTGGAGCTGAATAAGAATAGCATTACTCCATAATTATCTTTCCTGATAACGTGTCATAAGAAGTGACTAAGGGATTTTGAGAGTTGATGTGTATTGCAATGTAGTTAGGCGACAGGCTGAGAACCTGATACTATACGGATACACAGTCTTCTGAATGACTCTCAAACTTTTATCAGACGTACTTAGTTGAAATGGCCGTTTTTTGCAGCCGTTTACGCACTGCCTAGGGATATAGGCCTGATATATGTATGTTTGTACTTATGGATATCTTGGCAATATAGTAGTCTCATCTACCGGCGACTATCGCAGGTTTTAATTTTGTAGGTTGGCTGCCAAAAACCGCAGTATTGTCTGGTATGTGTGCAAATTCCCTAACTGCTAAACTAGCGCACATATTTGCGCGTAGAAACTGACACGCACCAACGCCGACCTAATATTTTCCAACGCCTGCTACTGCCTACGCAGCTTTATCGATAGGTATTTCATATTATTATTTAATTTATGTAGTGGAAGATTTATAGTAAAACTCATGGGAACTCACAGGAACGTTCCCTGTGAATAAAATATAGTCCGTTCAAAATCATAGTATCATGACCAGCCTAAGCGGAAAGCCAAGCTGCGCTGGTCGCGTAGTATCTAAGTATTCCGACCATCGTAATTGGAGGCCAAGCCTCCCGCTTAGGCTGGTCATTTTACGACACTATGATTGCGAATGGACTTTACCTCGCATTATGTTTGCCAACCTTCAAAGTCAAAGTCATTTATTTCTCAGTAGGAATTACAAGTGAATCTTTCAACCTCTTGATGCTCGTCTCGAAGCGACGATTAAGCGACATCTAGTAGTAGTTTTTACAACTAAATACTTTGGTTAGTCCACGTTACAGTAGGAATTCAAACCATATGATGAAGCTTTTTGCTTAAACTAATGTATTGGAATTTTTAATGCACTCACAGCGCTATATTATAAATTCACTAGCGACCAAATTCAAGTCCCGGTGGTCGCTAGTGAATTTTTCAATTTTCTCATTATTTAATTTATGAGAATAATATAGCGCTGTGAGTGCATTAAAAATTCCAATACATAGGAATTACAAGATTCGCTTTAAGAAAGTCACATTCTAATTCAATTAAAAAAGGGAAAATTTGTAGTACAAAGGTATGTTGGTATTACTTTTCGTGATATAATCATACGATTCCGCAACCGAACTTTCCTTCGTTCAACGAAATTTTTATATACAATTTGAGAAATCAAAGATTTCCGCGTGATTTGTCCTATCCCACATAAAATTTCGTGGGTCACAGGGTCTATTTTTCAGCAAAATCTTGGCGCAGTTACTAACCTACCCTGGCGACATTAAAAACCTGTACCAAGTCCATTAGAGCCTTCAAAACAACCTCGTGCTGCCAAGACAAGTTTCATTTGAAAACAGTTTACGTAACAGTGTCTGCAGACGACCGATTTTACATGAGGCCGAGAGTACTATGGAAAGGTCATATCATGTCACTCAGAGAGCTATGGAGTAGTCTATGATATGGATCTCTCGAATGGATAAAGTCTGGAATGAGATTATCAGCCAAAAGACCGGGTGGCTGAATTCTGAGCGCACAAAATTTAACCTTTGCCATCGACACGAAAAGAAGAAGAAGAAGACCAAGTAACGGATATAGTGGAAGTGTAGAAAGATGAAGTACCAGTAGGCTGGTTGGTCATATCTGTCGTGGAAGCGATGGACGGTGGAGTAAGCGGGTTCTTGAGTGGAGGCCACGCCCTCCAGACAGATGGACCGATGACTTTAAGAGAGCGGCTGGTAGCGACTGGATTGCGAAAACGGTAGATGGTACCTTGTGGCGTACCCTGGGCGTTATGTCTAACAATGGACTGTTATGGGCTGATATGATGTGATGATGTGACCCATAACGTATTGGTGTTCTATGATGACGCGATGCTGAAGCGCACAGTCCTGAAAAATAAGGATCGAAAAAGAAACTTATTAGAAATCATCATCAATATAAACTTATTAGAAAATGTTGCTTTTAGAAGTCGTTTTATCAGTTTGTTTAAGTCGTTTAATCTAGACAACATATTTAAAGAACCTACTCGAATAACTGCAACCACAGCTTCTTGTTTAGACAATATCTACTGTGATTGTGTCTATTCAGACCAGGAAATCGTAAATTGTTGTAAATCAGACCACAATGGGCAATCCGTGCTCTTTCCATGTCGTCCTAAAGATGAAAAGATTGTCATTAGTAAAAGAATTATAAGCTCCAACCAAGTAGACAAATTCCATACTGCACTATCAGAAAAACTACCGGTTCTAGACTATGATACTAATGATCCAAATAACTTTTATTCGAAGCTTTTTATAACGATACGTGATGAATTTGAAGCCAAATTCAAGGTAAAGAAATTAACAATTAATCCTAAATTTAAATTCAGTGACTGGGCGACTGTAGGTATTCGAACAAGTAGGAAAAAGTTATTTGAGCTCTATGATGAAAAGTCTTATAATCATAGCGAAACATTCGTTGAACGTGTTAAAAATTATTCAAAAATGTTTGTATACAAGCTAAAGCAATTTTCACCAAAAATAAAATATACTCTGCTGAAAATGTTATTAAAACTGTTTGGAAAGTTGTTAATTCAGAGACTGGTCGAACTAAATCTATTGAAAAATCTCATTCGTTAAAGACTGCTCAGGGAATTGTTACTGCAGACGCTGATGTAGCTAATGAGTTTGAAAGTTTTTTCAGTAACATCCCATTTAAAACTACTGAGTCACTTAACTCTTCGCCTATCATCGCGTCAAATCTTCTTAAAACGAATGTTCAGACTTGTAATAATGTATTTGAGTTTAGGTACATTAATGCAAATGTAATATTAAAAACTTTTAAAGAAATAAAAATAAAAACTACAGAGGATTTATGGGGCATGTCAGTAAGACTATGTAGTTCCTTAATAGATACATTAGCACCATACTTAGCCTGTATATTTAATGCTTGCATTGATCATGGCGTATTTCCTGATCTCATGAAGCACAGTAAAATTATACCTCTTTTTAAAGCTGGCGATAAAACCGATCCCAGTAACTTTAGGCCAGTATCTGTACTACCAGTTTTGAGCAAAGTTTTGAGAAAATTATACTTAATCAAATGCTCCTACATTTCAATCTCAATAAATTACTACATGATCAACAATTCGGTTTTACGAAAGGGCGCTCGACAACCGACGCTGCTGTTAAGCTCCTGCAACATATTTATGGTGCTTGGGAGGAGTCGCAGGATGTCATAGGGGTGTTCTGCGATTTGTCCAAGGCGTTTGATTGCGTTGATCATGAGACACTGTTGTTGAAACTGGACCATTACGGTATAAGAGGAAAAGCACTTGATTTGGTTCAATCTTATCTCGGAGGTAGGACGCAGAGAGTGCAGGTAAATGGTGTGAAGTCACTGGGTTCTACTGTCAAAATTGGTGTACCGCAAGGATCAATTTTAGGACCGTTCCTATTTTTAGTGTACATAAACGACTTGCCCTTCATGGTACAGAATCAAGCCAAGATAGTGCTTTTGCTGATGATACTTCTTTAATATTTAAAGTGGATAGAAAGGCTGTAAATATTGACGAAGTAAACGGCGCACTAGATCAGGTTAATAAATGGTTTACGTCAAACAATTTAGTACTGAATTCTAAAAAAACTAAATGTATTAAATTCTCTTTGCCTAATGTGAAAAGTATTAAACACGATGTTGTTCTTAAGAATGAAAAGCTTGATTATGTTACTGAAACAGTTTTCTTGGGGATTACACTCGACGCAACAGTTCAATGGGATCCACATATACTAGCACTGGCTAGTAAACTTAGCTCTGCGGCTTACGCTGTTCGAAAAATTCGGCAATTGACTGATGTTGCTACGGCCAGGCTTGTATATTTTAGTTACTTTCACAGCATAATGTCCTACGGACTTTTGTTATGGGGTCAAGCCGCTAACATAGAAACTATCTTTGTGTTACAGAAAAGGGCAATAAGAGCAATATATAAACTGCGAAGTCATGAATCCCTAAGAGAATTGTTTAAAGAAATTGGCATTCTTACGCTTCCCTCGCAGTACATATTTGATAATATAATGTATGTGCGCAAGAATTCCAGTTCATATTTAAGAAACTCAGATATTCATTGTCGTAATACGAGAAATAAAAATAAAATTGTACCGCCACAAACCAGATTAAGTAAGATCAGTAAATCATATATGGGTAACTGTATACGCTACTATAATAAAATTCCAGAGGAAATTCTAAAGTTAAATGAGAGGCAATTTAAACTTAAAGTAAAGAATACTTTATGTTCGAAAGCGTATTATAAGACAGAACATTATTTGAAAGATAAAGATGTCTGGTCAGTAGGAACAGTTGCTCCAACGCAATGCAAGAGATAGGCATTATTTAAAAATAAACATGACATATATTTTAGTGGATATACCTTTACTTTTATGATATGTAAATTGACATGTATGGTGGTTAAATTTGACATTTTCATATTATTCTTTAATTTTATTATTTTTTGACATGTATTTTTACATTTACTGTAAATCTACTATTTCTTTTTTTGCTATGTTATTTAATTGCTAAAATGTTTAAAGTACATTTTAAAGACAAAATAGTTAGAATAATCTACTGTAATTTTTATTTTTATTTTGTGAGCCGTTTTTGGCTATTCTATTAATTTATTTTCTAAGTTAGCTAGGGTAGCTTAGGGCCTAAGAATATTGTAGATTTTAGAATAGGTGCACTTCTGGGCAGGTTTTTGGGCGGTTTTCCTGTCCAGGGGGTCCGGCTAACCATACAAATGTAACTCCTTTTTAAAATTTTGACAGAATGTTATTCCATTTAATTGTCATTCATTGAGGCATAAAGTTGCATGCTGTGTGGTTAGCCTGGCCAGCCCCGAGGCAGTGCCTTTATTTTTATTTTTTTATCCCGCCTGAGCCGCGTTTAGAGTAGGAACTCAAATTGTTATAAAAAAGAGAAAATTTTGCATTAGAAATTTTCTTTTTTTTAAGATTGTATTAGAATATGACTTTCTTTAAGAGAATCTTGTACATTCCTACAAAGAAATAAATTATTGAATTTTTGAATTTTGAATTTTGAAACAGAAAAGATTGCACTCAACGTTTTTCTTTAATTATGTACATACATGTGAAGAAGTGCTACTAGTATAGGAAGTTTCAGTATTTTGTAACAATGATTGATAAACAGTTAGTTTAATAGTTAGTTGTCTTTCAATTACTGCTAGAGAGAAATAGAGGTCCGATGGATGTCCTACAAAAGGATGAATGAAAAGTCAGAAGGTTTTTTGAAGAAGGAAATAGTTGGTCAGAGTGTCGTTCGTCTGCAGCCCATCTAACATTTATACCCGTTGACATAATATTAGTTGTAATCCAGTGAAGGAAACTATATTCAGCGGAACAACAACAAATCTGAAAACTTCTTGGGACCGCGTCAGCCAACTATTTTATCATGAGCTGTGGTTGCTTCTTTAAGATGAATAAATAGATTGGGCTACATAAACCTAAAGACTAAACAGGCGAAAAAAATGCTGTCCTAAAAAAGTTTTTAACAAGTGATCCAGCTATGAAACTGAACAACTTTTATAGCAACATAGGTTTGTACGAAAATCAAACCTTTCGTACTAAGTGTGCCAAAAGCAGAGTCATATAACGACGTCCCCTTTACTTTGACCTATGTTTCTAAGGAGAGGTACTTAATTTTCCATTTTGGTTCACCCCTTCAAACATTCTCCGTCCATATAGGGCGAATTTTTAGCGAAATCTCAGAATCGACTGGTGACAACTTTACCCAACAATATGTTTGTTAGGTCGAAATATAAAAGAAGAATTTGGACCTATCAAGTTACTTACTTAAATCAGCTAACTGTCAATTTTGTATGGCCTATTTTTTTTCTAATTTTGACCTATGTTCCTTGGGGAAAGTTGTTTTTATCACCAGTCAGTTCTGATTTTTCGCTATCAGTCACTAGTGAAATATCACCCAGTATTTTGCACGCTTCATAAAAGATGGGTGATTTGTCAGAGATCAGCGTATACTGGAAGATGTGTGATTGTGTATCGCCCTTCACATCTGTGACGGAACTGGAAATATGGTGGAAATATACTACCAATGACAACTTGGAATGAGCTTACTTCATACGCAAGATTAGGTTGGGCAGAAAAATAAACTGATTTAGAAGCTTCAGAACTTTCAAAAGCTTTCTTGTAGATAAATTGTGTTTTGGCCATACGTCCATAGTTTTGGTAAGAATATGTTTCTCCTTAACTAAATCATAATTGCCACATATTACAATTATAGCCATTATAGGTGGAGGGTTGACGTCTGGTAGGCGGCCGGTCGTAAAATTAAGCCAATCCTTTGCAACACGATTTTGTGTTCAACAAAACGTGTTGTACCGACCCCAAGTAATTGGGATAAGGGCAGGAAGATGATGATGATGATAGGTAAATAAATAGCAATTAAGTGACATAGTACTTACTTAATATCCAAAAATATATAACTAAAACCAAAAATTTGCTTAGGCCCTTATTAAGTCCATAAAAGGGTCGACCTAAGCTTCTGTAAGCCCTGTTTTTAATTCAGCGGTGGCTATAGTCATAAGTCGACCTTCAAGCTTTTAATAAATTGCGATTATGAGGTTCTCTTAAGAGCTTTGTGATATGAACACTTTAATCCCCTATGGCATTAAATTTTTAATGTTAGTACGAACATAAAATGCATCGTTTTAAAATTATAAATAGCGGAATATTAGTTCACATTATTGGCGGAAAACAGATTGTCAAATTGACAAAACCTTAACTCAAAATCAGAACGAAGTCATTTAAATTGTGTACAGTTCGGTTGCGGAATTAAAAGTTGATTAAATATGACATCAAATATTTTTCGCACTTGTTGTCATATCTCAAACAATCTAAAATACCGCAGTAAAATTTTCCGCAGGCATATTCCAATATTATTTACTTAGCCCTCACAGGTGAAGGCGAAATAATATTGATGACTCGAACGAAACGTGCACGAAATTCGTTTCCAAGGATTAACAAATATTCAATTACGAGTATCACTTACCACAGTCAGATCCCAAAACGTTATCCGCTATTTAGCTCGAGCAACAGGAAATCCCATCAAAGTGTCCACAAAAATAACATCGTGAAAAAACTGCACTCACAAACTGTCAAGTATTTTTTAGTTATATGTGGCCAGCAATAAAATTAAATCTCTTTTCTGAAAATAAATCTCTCTTTGGTCTCTCTTACTGGCAAGTCGTAAAATGGTCACATAAAATATTTCTCCTACGGTTCGTTTTTCAAATATTATTTCCTTTTAATAGTTTTAAACTGGCTGGCTATTATATTAAATTCGTTATCATGAGAGGACGTTTAGTAAAGTTTTTGTATAGTGTATTAAGAGACAACAACACAGAAGTTTTTCGACACTGATAAGAATGACACCTGTTGGACGTCTAGTTCTTAAACTCTACTAATATTTATTTGTATCGATAAAATTCACATAAAGATTCAACATCGATAGTTTCTTTGGTAAATAGAGGTACGATTTTTTGTTTATTTACAAGAGTAGTTCGGAGCAGCAGCGGCGTGCGGTCGAGCCGGCTTCCCGCTGGATACTGGCTGAATCCTCGCTCTTCAGACGGAAACAATAAGGGCTGTTTTCACACACAACTGCAAGATTTTCTGTTTTTACTGGATTTAGTTTTTCACGCACATAGCGCCATTTTCCCTTGCGAGCTCATTCGAAAGTTTGTAGCAAGATTTATTTAAAACGAAACCGATGTCGTAGGTACCGCTTTCCGAAAACGGCTGAAGGGTGAAAATGCGGTCGTTATTGCCAAGTTTGACAAAATAAATATTCGTGTACCTTTTCAGAAAAGAGATTCGTTTTTTTTCACAAAAGAAATCTCATTCGAAACCCTGGATATGGGACCACACGTCGCCGAATCAAATTACAGCTGTGACAGGTTGCCATTTGCAAGGTGGCGGTCCCGGACCGCAATAATGTCCGGTGCGTGTGCCAATCAACAAAGTTTCGTGCTTTAAAAGCCATCCAGTCTGTACCCGATTTTACGAACCTACAGGCTACAAAACTACAGGCAAAATTCGACGTACATTGCGTAGCCGGTTTAACAATGCAATCATTATGGCTATCTGGCTACGCAATGTACATCGAATAATGCCTTTAGGATTGTAGCCTGTAGATTCGATGCATAGGCCTCTGAACGTTTTCATACAAACATATTCCTCTGTCATCATCATCATCATCATGTTTGCATCGCGAATAATGTATGTAAAGCTATAATCATTATTTTATTTAACTGAGGCCTACTGCACAGGCATGCCCCTATTCTTAATATAATTTTCAAAATACGAGAAGAAGTTACGTGCCGTTTTCTTTTTTCATACAAAATGAACAATGCTTCTTTCCCGTTTTAAGGTATTATATTTTTTTACTAATATTATTATAATCGGAACATTTTGACTTGCCTTTAGAACTTAGGTCTTATATCAATAAAAAAGTATTTATAGTTCTATATGCATTATTGGAAATAACAAAGGGGAATTATGTTTGTATGAAAACGCCGGGCGACCTTAGCGCCATCCGGGCTTATCCCAACTTTTAAGCTTGATTTTATTATAACGCTTGTTGCAGCGGTCGGTTTGTATACAAGTGACTTTCAAGGGACTGACGGGTTGTATCCTTTACGTGATTTGAATATTTTCCATGTTTTATTAATTTTGTTACAGAAAGTTTTTGTTTATTGCGTTTCACAGACTGACACTTTTCAATTGTAGTAGGTAGTTATATTTATTTGTGATGATTATGTATAAGTTTATTTTATTTAGTAAATAGTATTAAGTCTATTATTTTAATGTAAGTTTAAAATTCTACACGTAGCATATTAGTTTCATCTCGTAGCTTATTATTATCGTAGCATATTACTACGATGCTTCCTGTTTACCCACAAGATGCTACGGATATGCTACGGCGTAGCGTATAGAGTTTAAATTATTCTCAGAAATACTTTGTTTGTTATTCTGTGGCTACCAGCAGCACATTCATTTCAGGGATCAACTTATACTGGGTTTCCATACAGTTTATTTAAAAAACGGTAAAGGTTGATCCCTCAAATAGGTAAGTTGATGAGCTGCTGGTTGATAGGACATACATACATAATAGATTTTGTTTATATTTTGAATTTGGTTGTTGTTTTTTATAATTTGAATTAAACTACCTAGTTTATAGTAAATATTTCACATTAACATCTATTCTACCGCTAAGCGCGTCCTTGCGTGTCCTTCCCTCTCGCTGACGTCATCAAATCCTTATGACGTATTGTTTTACGTATTCACCTTACGCTGTACTCCAAGGTAAAACTACTCTTCTCTCGACGTCTCTTCTTACCTACTTCACAATCATGATGGTTTTAGGGGTAAGCTCCACAGAATAGACATGCGACGCGACGCGCAACATGACATGTGTCAAACAAGGAATCATCAGCTATTATCGATGGGACGTGCGTCTGACGTGTGTAGCTGTGTTTCTTCTGTTCATAAATTTTATATGGAAACGGTTTCAAGCGTCGCGATGTCGCACGTCTCACGTGTCCGACGATCACTTGTTTGTCAGATGTCATCTTACGTTTTACGTCTCATGTCTACTATGTGGAGGTTGCGCCTTAGTTTCATCGGGTCGTTTATTGACTGTCATCAAAATTCCATAAATAAAACCGATTATCATGGTATACGTCACCGCATCAAATTGCAGCTGGCACAGGTTGCTTGGAACTTGTCATCCAACTTTATTTTAACTATGGATGTGCTGTTACTATTAAAAATGGATCGCGTCGAATAATATTAGAGATAATCTTATGAAATACGTTTATTTTAGCTGGAGTATTAAATTCCATTTTACTACCTTTTTGATCCGTAACTTTATGAATAGAAAAATTCGCTTCCCGAATATTCTAAAACCTTCCTGAAAGCCTGAATATTAGAACAGGCAATATTTGTTCGCTTTTTAGTCTGTCGAAAAATATTTTCACTGTTATTTCGTGAAAACGGTGTATGTTTTATTAAATGGATGGAGAGAGAGTTATTTACGTTTTTTATATTTATGATCTCACCGTAGATGCCCTGTGAAAGGAGGCTCAACATAGCAAAGTGTCTAAGAGACATTCTTCCCAGGAATGGGCAGAAGCGTTCCCTGTAAATGCAACATGACTCACTGCGCTCGCCAAACCTTTTGCTAAGCGCGGTGAGTATGGACTGTTGTGGCTGTTATGGTATGGTTATGTTATGATGACTTGTGGTCATTTTGATACATTTATGGTATAATGACATAATGAGCGTAGCGTAAAAGCGTAGGTAAGATATAACGCAACAATGAAATTTATTGAAAAGAAACTGAAAAAGCTGATCTATTACGCTTTCTAAAGATGAGGACTGGTGACTATTTTCATACCAAGGAAATAAAATAAGAGTTTTCTATTATTTCACCCGTGGCCGAGTGAGCCAGTAACTCACGGGCCATTCGCCCCGTTTTTATAACGTCCACGTCAACTTTACTGTTCTGTTGACATTCATAACTAAACAACCTAATATTTTGTTTACGTTTCTAACTTTATTTACGTGGTGGGGTGGGATGTGGGACTGGTGGGAGTCGTTAAGGCGAAAAACACGCAAAATTTCTGCGTTACTTTTGCGCAGCGCTATCGCATGCGTAAGGAAAATGCGCTTAGACCCGGTATGCTACAGTCCCTCTATGCTACCCTAAAATGCGATGTTCCAAATGCAATGCTCATGTAAATACCGCTTTTGTTCGTTACTTTGACTAACTCGGTATCTTTACTACTGCCGCAGCTGTAGGTACGTAGCTATATTTACCAAGAAAATAAAAAGTACGCGCCGTAACGTGGTGAAATAAAAGCGAAAATAGAAGAAAATAGGGAAATATAAAGTTATGTAATGTCCCAAAATTTCGTTTGTTTTATGTTTATGTTGTCGCAGTGAAACACTTTTATTTTTTGAATATGTACCTAATTAGTTTTCCAGTTATTATATTTATGTGTCTTGTTCATATAAGGCGAGAAACGTCACGTTAACGTCAATGTTATTTTTGCGCAACACTATTCGTTGCGTTCAAATATACAAATACGGGTAATGTGAAACGGTTTGTCAGACGCATCCGTCAGCGCAAAAATATCGTACAACGCTGCACTGACGGAAGCATTTGTCAAACAATTTGGCATAAACCATATTAGTATGAGAATAAGGACGAAATTCGTATTGTCCCAACGCATGCGTTACGCAGCGCAAAAATAACGTCGAAACGGACGTTACGTGTGTAAACTTACTATTAAGCGCCTTAATAGTAAGTCATATACCTAACCGTTTTACCTACTTTATCCATTCTTTCAAGACAGCTCACTATATATGCTCTTGTATCCAGGAGATGTTATTAAATTCTCGTCCAAGTTATCGTAAGACACATTATGGAAATGTTCCCGGATAGTGTGGTTGCAATATGAAAGCAAAGTAAATTTGAGTAGAAACAATGCGAGTAGAAAAAAGATTTTCCTAAGACTGCCATGCTATCTTTTATTATTTTGAAATAAAGTTTCAGCATTTGTCTTTTTATGTTTTGTCCATTATGTTTCACAATTTTTTTGAATTTAAAAGATCTATTAGGCTTTGTTTTGCTGTAGCTATATGGTGCAAGAATTGATCATAATAATACCATGTGGTACAGTGGCGAAGGATCTATCCCATATCTATCCATACATGCCGAATTCAGCCGGCTTTCCTTTCAGCTTACGATTTCATAGTAAATCAATCAATCTAACTACCTACTTTTATTTAGTTTTTTGCTTCGACCTAACTTTGTAAAAAGTTACCTTTCACACTGATTCAAACTATCCAAGCTCTTCAATAAGTTGTTTTTTATAATTTGTAAGAAACCTACACCGGTATAATATACAGTGTCGACTATGGTCAACCAAATGGTTGCGGTGATACCATCTACAATAGCATTCCCAAAGAGAGTTGACGTCAGGCAGGCGGCCGGTGAAAAACATAGGTAGCCAAATCCTTTTGCTACATGATTTTGTTTGTGCTGTAACAAAACATGTTGCGCTGACCCCAGCTGATTTGGGGTAAGGGCAGGCAGATGACTGTAAGTAACCTACAGCACAAAAATGCTGCTGAAATTAAGTGGAACATGGTTACGAAGTCCTTTTGTTCAGAAGTAGCGTCAGAATATACGATGAGAATTCAGCCAACCGGCAATTTCAGAGTAGCAAAAGGTTTCAGAGATAATACTATGAACAACAAATCAACCTGTCTTGTAAAACTCTCTTTGTGCGCAAGTCATCTGGAAGTTTCTTTGTAGGAATAACATGTCATGTTATGTCATCAAAGTCATCATTCTTTGTAAAGGTATGTTACCGGCCAAACCCGATTATAGAGGTTTAGGCCAAAGTAGTTTATCCCATATACCATCGGATAAATAATAATAATAAATAAATATCCCTGGACGAGACACACAGCGCCATCTAGCCCCAAACTAAGCAAAGCTTGTACTATGGGAACTAGACAACTGATATAATACTTATATACTTTTATTTGTAAATAAATACATATAATACATAGAAAACACCCAGACTAAACACAAATATTTGAAAATAGACATTACAAATATTTGTGTCGGTGGGAATCGAACCCACGACCCTCGGCGTAGAAGGCAGGGGTACTATCCAATACGCCAACGGGACAGTCAAAATAAACCGGTATAGACTAGGCTAAACTGATTTGTCTTAAGACCGATAGGTCAAACTAGTAAAACCTAGGCTGAACTAGTTGAGCCTAAAATAAATAAGTATACTTCAGGATAAACTGGTTTGGCTTAGTTAAAAATTGACGTAGCTCTAGAGGGTAAAGGGTGACATCGGACATCCTGGAGATATCGGACACATTGCACGGACCATTTACACTACCGTCTGATAAAAGTTCGCTGTCAGAATGTGTATTGCAACATTCAACTCTCGAATCCCTTATCGCTTATTACGACACCCACGGGAAAGATATGGTAATGCTATTCTAAACTTGCATTACCTCTGGAATATGTCATTGTTCTAACCCGGCCATATGGTATTCCCAGAAGAGCACAAAACTCATCGGCCGATTCATCCACGGATATGAACAAACGACAAAAGCACATTCGGAATTTGAATTTGAAAAGCTCGGATTGACGTATTCATGAGTTTTTGTTGCCCGCTTTTCTTTGTGGAACTTTCATTGTGTTGTGTACCAAAATGAATTCAAAGTAAAAATATCTCACATTTCACTGTGTTTCTTCACACATTCGGACTGCATTATAGTTGAACCTTCGTATAATAGCTAAGCGTCAAAATACACCTGTGCGTAGTTTAGTAGCAGAAGTAGTTCGGGTTATTCGAATATGTCATTTTTTCGGTAAGTTCTCATATCTCTCATAGCATAATCTAAAATAGCGCAACTCAAGAGCTACTTAGCTCATAGACATTTTAGTTACTATTGAAGATTCGTAAATCTTAGAAAATCTTGTTTACTCACCAAGACTTTACCAAGAAAACAGGTTGTGATAGATAAACCCATAGTAAACTCTTAAGTTATTTAGCGCCCATGTGGCGATGATTTGAAAGCCAGTATTTTATGATGCAGTAAACCGTATCACGTAGTTTACGGAACGGTTTACGGAAAGGATAGCGTAGGATATGCGATGGATAGTTTCAGACAACTTTACTAGGTCTTCGAGGAATAAGTAGATATATGACTTTCTATTATTTATATGATGTATGGGACAGTGGTGTACCAAAACTTAGCTGGCAGAACATAGTACAAAACAAAAACAACGACCAAGTACGAGAGAGTACATAGAGTGCTGTATCATCTAATACCTATAAAAACAAATTTCCCGACTGACTGACTGATTCATCATCGCAGAGACTTAACTGCTACGGCTATACTTAAACTTTATTTTTAGTATCTGTTGTTATAGCGCCAACAGAAGTTGGGCATCTGTGAAAATTTCATATTTTTTACTATTGCGGTTTATGAGATTATAGCCTGGTGACATACGGACAGACAGCCAGACACTGAAGTCTCAGTAACAGGATTTCGTTTTCATCCTTTGGGTACGGCAACCTAAATTCATACTATGAATAGTTTCAGTGTTCAAACCAGGGTTCGAAAATATCCGATATTTATAATAAATATTAAAATATCCGATATATATCCAATAAATCGGATATATATCCATATTTTGATATTTATCGGATATATATCAACCAGTCTAAAATCTTTCAAAATAATGTATTAATTTTGACGCTAAATACAAAAAAAATAAGAAAATTTATCTGTGACACTTAATTTCATTATAGTTTATTTTAAAATGAAAGTGGTATAGAAAATACTGTATTTATTGGCCAGTAACACATAAAGCGGATGGACAATAGTGGATACGTGCATACCTAAATTTTATAATCGCACGCAGGAAATGCTCTTCCCATTAAACCATTTATCTTGCACACCAAATAAAATATTAAATCTACAAGTCTATCTAAATACGTAAATACCAACGAAAAAATAAAAATAATATTTATATTTATAAAATATAACTTATACATGAAAAAAATACAGCAAAATACATTAATTACTGATCTATATCATAGTAATTTGTTTCTTTTTAATGGTTTCCTTATTTTCCAAGCGTCGCGACAACGACGCGCGTCGTTGTCGCTGCGGTCTTGTAGAAAAACCCGACCGCATCCCATACAAACACTGAGCTTCTCAGCGCGCTGTCAACGTGACGGCGACGCGGCGGCGTCGTTGACGCTGACGCTCGGTCTTTCTGGTTCCCCATACAAACACATACATGGTTTTTAAGCCTATCTTAAAGCATAAGAAAAGTGGGGTTTTTAAAATTAATTAGAGATATTCATTGGTGGCGTACTTGGCGAGTTCTTTTTTAGTCTAATTGACCAAAAATTTTCACTAATCCTTAACGTCAAATGTGTGATATATATCCAAAACATAAATATCATAATATCACGCGATATATATCCTTGATACATATCACTTGATCTTTATTAAGGAGTAAATATCGTGATATATATCCGATAAATATCAATGATATATATCAAGTGATATATATCTTCGAACCCTGGTTCAAACAAGCTGATGTAATACAAAAAAAACCCGACTGCGGTAATTACAAAGTTGTATTTTGCGATAAAAATCCGCCATCTTGATTTTTTTATATAGCCAGTGTCACTAGCGCTGCTAAGAAGAATCTAACGACATCTCATATGTCACAATCCAACTATCCGTTTGGGCTGTAGCCCGTGAAAAGAATTTTCTTGTCCACATACATAGGTACATACATACAGACTCTCGAAAAACATAACCCTCCTTCTGAGGCAGTCGGGTAAATAGTACCCGATCTCAGCTATAACCGCTGTATTAAAGTCCCTTGTCTAGTTCAGATACTGGAACAAAGTGTGACACCAACTATGAGGATATTTCACACCATAAACGCTATCGCGATACTTTGGCTCCTTATAGTGCTCTATGCAATGGGTTGTTCAAAGAGTTTTCCAAGAAAACAAGATAGATAATGTTGTTGTATAGGTAATAAATACTTTAAGGTGTCGAGTTGTAGGGATATAGGTACAGTGTGTTACCGGCGAGCATTTATTTAAACTAGTTATTCGAGACATCTTACGACTATATTTTATGAACAATACTCGTCATCGCGACATCTACGAAATATCGACATAAAGCAGCTCTCTCTCTCTCTTTTCGTGTGGGACACCGAGTCGTTTAACGCAGCTGTTTCATACATTTTGCTTGCGTGGGTAAGTATTAAGTGTTTCCATGGAACAGCCGATTATTTTTCGTGCCTTCACCGATGAGCAACGGAAGTAAAACAGTTCATATTCTGCCTGTTGCCAAATAAGTGCGTGATGTATCTGTATGCTAAACCAACAGCGTTGCTATTTGTGGAATACACACAAATTTCCATCACAACAGTGAGAAAACAAACACATTAGTTACTGGTGAGACCACAGCCGAAACATTGGACTGGCTCTACTCTTACACTGGTATCATAACATGGTTCTGTTAATTTGCCGTGTGGTGCCGGCTTAACATAGCATAAATAATCCCATCTCTTTCTAGTGGGTTTCGTAAGGAGCGACAAAGGTATATTTGAGAGTTGAAGTGTATTGCAATTTGTGACGATAGGCTAACAGCCTGTCACTATGGTGATACACAGTCTTCTGAATGACTCTCAAACTTTCGTGAGACGTGACGATTTTACGTACCTACCCCGGAACTGTCTTGAGTTCTCCATACAGAATTTCGCCTATGACAACCGATGTGGCGCAGTGGTTAGTATGACTGCCCGCCACGCAGAAGGTTCCGGGTTCAATTTCACGGTGGGGTCACTCACAAAGTGTGACGGGTGACCCTAAGTGGATAAAAATAAGAGAGGGTACTCGTCATCAGTTACAAAGATTTTATTCAAATATCAAATAAAACAACCGGAAGGGTCGCGGTAGGTACGGCCTAAGTAGTCTGTTTTCGCTGGCGTAGAACGGTACTCCCCTGGCGAAGAAGGTCGACAGGCGGCTGGGTCTTCACTTCAGTGTAGAGGTCTCGCAGTCGCAACTAATAGTGAGCTGGTACTGCAGGAAGCGTCTTCACTTCGGAAAATCCACCGTCATGGGTGTAGTGCGTAGCGGAGGTATTCTTCTGGATGTTTCTTAACCCGTAGGGTAACAAACCCGAAGGTAATCCCCTGTGAATAAATGTTCACGCTGTAGAATGGTGCTAAAATTCCTCCGCTGATAGTGAACCCATGAAGTGCGTCTTCTTAATAAAGGGAAGTAGCCGAGAAAGCAGAAGGTGTAAGCGTTCACTATCAGAACGGAGATTACAAGGTTGCAGTTTGAGTGACTTGCAAATATTAGTAGGTACTTGAGGAAAATGCTAGAATGAACAGTTTATCGATGCACAAGCATTAAATGGAAATAGCATTTCTACTTATCTATGCATTAATATAAAATGCACTAATATAAAATTACGGAATAACTCACTAATAAATAAGTAGCGGTTAGGAACATTTGAATAGCTAGCCTGTGCTCTGAGCGTTACGGTACTTGTTACGGTAAAATAAAATTACGGAATAACTCACTAATTAATAAGAAGCGGTTAGGAACATTTGAATAGCTAACCTGTGCTGAGCGTTACTGTACTTGTTTGTTACAACACAAAGTATATAGGTACCTACGCCGGGGGGCTTGATGCTTGGTAGCAGAGATAACATAACATATAACAAAGCTTACATAAGCCTACAGCAAAAATGCTTCCGGTGGAAGCCACAAGTATTTAATATGAACACTAAGTGGTGAATTCTAGAACTAGTACATGGAATATACTTGATCAACACTTACCCAATTGGGGTTTCACTGTTACACGTAATGAACAGATTATGCTGCGGTAATAACGTGCCTATGTCAAGGTACGTTACCGGCGTCTTTTACGATAACGGTTTTACTTTATGTTTATGGGAGCGCGTCACGTCCTAGTGCGTGAGGCGAGATTTTCGGAATGGCCAGTAGCGGTCAACCGTAGCTCCGACACAAGGCACGGAGACAGCCGAAACATGTCGATAGTTTCGAATGTGGACCCGGCGGTTGTTAGGGCCGTCTTGACCAATCAGCTTGCTTAAATATCACGCCATGTTTTAGACAAAGGTTGGAATTCGGTGCCTGGCACGTACTGGCGCCGATCGGTTAACAAAGAACTGGACGGCCTGAGTATTATAGCCGCATCTCGACTTGGAATTTGTAAACAATGACGGTTTCAGATTTGATAATATCCTACTATGAAATTATTTTGTTACTAAGGTATTAGGTTTGTAATTAGGTTTAATTAGAACACTTTAAGTGTTTAAGTTAAATTAGTAAGAATATGTAACTGCAACGTTACATTACCCTGTATAGTACGGATTTTATTGCGGAAAGATGCAATAAAATCTATTGTGGCGCGTGGGGTAATGTAACGTTGCAGTTACATATTCTTAATAATTTAACTTAAACACTTAAAGTGTTCTAATTAAACCTAATTACAAACCTAATACCTTAGTAACAAAATAATTTCATAGTAGGATATTATCAAATCTGAAACCGTCATTGTTTACAAATTCCAAGTCGAGATGCGGCTACTCAGGCCGTCCAGTTCTTTGTTAACCGATCGGCGCCAGTACGTGCCAGGCACCGAATTCCAACCTTTGTCTAAAACATGGCGTGATATTTTAAGCAAGCTGATTGGTCAAGACGGCTAACAACCGCCGGGTCCAAAACTATCGACATGTTTCGGCTGTCTCCGTGCTTTGTGTCGGAGCTACGGTTGACCGCTACTGGCCATTCCGAAAATCTCGCCTCACGCACTAGGACGTGACGCGCTCCCATAAACATAAAGTAAAACCGTTATCGTAAAGACGCCGGTAACGTACCTTGACATAGGCCGCCGCATAATCTGTTCATTACGTAACAGTGAAACCCCAATTGGTAAGTGTTGATCAAGTATATTCCATGTACTAGTTCTAGAATTCACCACTTAGTGTTCATATTAAATACTTGTGGCTTCCACCGGAAGCATTTTGCTGTAGGCTTATGTGCTTTGTTATATGTTATCTCTGCTACCAAGCATCAAGCCCCGGCGTAGGTACTATATACTTTGTGTTGTAACAAACAAGTCAGCACAGGTTAGCTATTCAAATGTTCCTAACCGCTTCTTATTAATTAGTGAGTTATTCCGTAATTTTATGTAACAAGTACCGTAACGCTCAGAGCACAGGCTAGCTATTCAAATGTTCCTAACCGCTACTTATTTATTAGTGAGTTATTCCGTAATTTTATATTAGTGCATTTTATATTAATGCATAGATAAGTAAATGCTATTTCCATTTAATGCTTGTGCATCGATAAACTGTTCATTCTAGCATTTTCTCATATTTGCAAGTCACTCAAACTGCAACCTTGTAATCTCCGTTCTGATAGTGAACGCTTACACCTTCTGCTTTCTCGGCTACTTCCTATTAAGAAGCGCTTCATGGGTTCACTATCAGCGGAGGAATTTTAGCACCATTCTACAGCGTGAACATTATTCGGGTTTGTTACCCTACGGGTTAAGAAACATCCAGAAGAATACCTCCGCTACACATGACGGATGAAGACGCTTCAGTACCAGCTCACTATTAGTTGCGACTGCGACCTCTGGTGAAGACCCCTGTCAACTTCTTCGCCAGGGGAGTACCGGTCTACGCCAGCGAAAACAGACTACTTAGGCCGTACCTACCGCGACCCTTCCGGTTGTTTTATTTGATATTTGAATAAAATCTTTGTAACTGATGACGAGTACCCTCTCTTATTTTTATCCACTTAGGGTCACCCGTCACAAAAGTTGATATTTATCACTTTGTGAATTTGTTCCCAGTCTGGTTAGGACATTGCAGGTTGAACCTCCTGATTGTCTGAAAAGCAAGATGGTTCCTTGCTTCGGATGAGCACGTTAAGCCGTCGGTCCCGGTTGCTGTCTATGATGGCGGTCGTCACACAACCATGTCAGAGGCCTACTACTGGCAGTAGGCGGTTGAAAAACTCTGTCGTCTCGTTGATCAATCAAATCATCGGGTCGTTGAACGACTCGGTGTCCCACACGAAGAGAGAGAGAGATCGAGAGGCTATGACCAACATTATAAAATAAGATGTATGGAAAACCTAGAGACTGGCACGAAAGAGGTCTCGCAGATGCTGTTGTCTTTCAATTCATCCAAGAAGAACTATTTCCTATTCACATTCCACAACGTGTTACGGAATATCAAAAAAGCCGAAAGGATCTCAAAGGTTCTGTTGTAAGAGTTGTTTAACAAAAATAGTATTTTTTTGAAATTACGACTATATTATATTTCATTCATATATTACCTCTTTCCGTTTTCCCAATAACTCTACCAACACTATAATCCATCGACAAATCTTTGTTTGTAAGTAACTATTAAATTTCCCATAATACAATAACCTTCAAAAAGGTAATTTCCTCAAAATGTATTCTCTAATAATGCCATTCATCATCTTTCACACAAAGCCTCTGGAGGCTGTAATCTTCAGCATGACACGCGGGAACTGGCAGAAATCCGGAGCTCAACCGAGATTTCACGAAATATTTGCATTTTTATTATAATGTAATAATGTAGAATGATAGGTTTCTGGGGTTTTCATCGGGCCGCCGCCGCCGGGAACATAATAATGAAACAAGTATCATTACGCCTACGTCTGTGGTCGTACATACAACCAACCATAGAAGATAAGAAATAGAAATGCGGTTTTCAGTTTGTTATAATTTACCCTCATAGTCATAGCATTATCTATACTGTAGGACCTGTAGGTACAAATTATGTAGCTCGATACATATTTCTACTCTACGATATTGTGGTTTATGTATGACAGGCGCCCAACAAATGACAAGCCGAATCCGGCAAAACAGCATAAAATCACGCGTCGGAACCACCGATGTAGTTGAATGTATTTCTTTACTCATTGTTTACTTATTCGCTTTTTGTCGTAAAAATAATATTTTTGCTAGTTTTCCATATTGTCGACTAACATTGTCTGATGCCAAACGAGTTGTTTGCTCAAAAAATCCCGAAACTAGCGTAAAATTGCCGATGCCTGCTTCATAAAGGTCATGCCGCATCAAAGCTGTTTGCACAAATATTTGCGTCCGTGCGGCTCGGTGCACACGTTTACTCTAATTTGGAAATCATAGTACTGTAGTGCAGTACATGTGTATGTACGATAGGTAAATATTTGGTAATTCTGTTGATCCTGTTGATTTATCGAGGTATCGAGTAGGTATCTTCCATCATCAGCATCTCAATACACGTTTCTGTTTTTGAAATTCTCTCATTTCATTTCCAGCTTTCGCCGCCAGGAACTTTACAACATATCATAACGCCTACTTTTGCGGTTCGTATACACTACTAACCATCTACAAAATATACATTGGTACACGAAGATATAAAAATACGATTTGTTATACCTAATATCGTCTTCGCATTTTATGGATAATGGTTCCGTGCTTTGGAGGGCACGTCAAGCCCGGCTCCTGTCTAAGATCACTTAGACGGCGGTCGTTACACAACCATGTTAGAGGCCTGCAACTTGCAGTGGGTGGTTGAAAAGCTCTGACACGAGGGTTTATCGGGTCGTTGGACGTATGGCTCGGTGTCTCTCTGGAAAAAGAAGAATAAGAAGAACCTTTAGGGAAAAATTGGAGAAAATAAATATTTGACGCCAAACGAGTTCTCTGCTCAACCTATCCCGGAAACTTTTCGCAAAATTGACGATGCTAAAGGTTATGTCGCATTAAAGGTATTTCATCATCTTCCTGCCCTTATCCCAATTACTTGGGGTCACCGCAACACGTTTCGTTGGACACAAAATCGTGTTGCAAAAGGATTTGGCTGAAATTTACGACCTACCGCCTACCAGACCTCAACCCTCCTTGGGAATACTTTTGTGGTGGATTAACTGCCACCATACGGTTGGCCCTGGCTGTTTGGGTCGGGTTTATATGCACAAATATTTGCGTCTGTACGGCTCGATGCACACGTTTAGGTACTCCAATTTGGAAAACATTGTGTATAACATTCAGATAGGTAAATATTTTGTAATAGGTAATGTAATCCTGTTGATTTATCGAAATGTCAGATACCATACCTCAGATAAAATTACGTATTGGTTAAGTTAAACACACATTTCTGTTTGTGACATTTTCCCATTTCCTCATGTTTCCAAGTAGACGAAAAATTTAACTGTGGTAAGTAAAGATGTCGTCCAAGCACACAAATCTTTCTTCATGCAATACGACTCAACCATAAAAAGAGTTTACAGTAGGATCACTCGATACTATTAAGGTTTTTCACGAATGTCACTTTTTACATAGCCAGGGTTGCTACTCACAATAATCTCAAATTATGTGTTAAAATTACAAAACAACAAAATCAGATACAAGAACGTCATATGATTCTGAGCCAATTTTAATCCAAGAAATACGTTTTTTTCTTAGTTACCTCGAGTTCCTCTGAGATTCCAGTTATTTCCAGAGTCAGTAGCGTCAAAATCGCCACTAATACTGAGTGCGCTACCTGTATAGGCGCGCCCCGCGTGCCGTTTCCCCAATTTGTGAATCAACTACCTATACTTGTAAATGGGTCTTCTAAGTAGCCAATTAAAACAGGTAGGCAGTACTTCGAAAATTAATCATCATCTTCCTGCCCTTATCCCAATTACTTGGGGTCGGCGCATCACGTTTTGCTGAACACAAAATCGTGTTGCAAAGGGTTTGGCTTAATTTTACGACCGGCCGCCTACCAGACGTCAATTCTCCTTGGGAATGCTTTTGTGGTGGATTAACCGCCGCTACAGGGTTGGCCCTGGCTGTTTGGGTCGGGTTTATTACTCGGTCGCCTCTTACGGCCCCCACGGGAAGAGAGGGGGTGGTGCTATTCTACTCTGCCGGCACCCCACTGCAACTCTGCCGGCACCCCACATTGAAAATAAATCGTACAATATCCAATCACCAAAAGATGTACTTGAATGATACACGTAATGATACTCAATTGAAAGGATACAGAGATTTCAATTCACAACAAAAGCAGAATATCTCGTAGGCTTGAGCGTCGAGGGCGCATGGGCGCTCGGTTATGACATGGAATAAAGAGTTTTACAGAAGGTTTACTCTCGTCGTTATTTGAAACTAGCAGGGCTTTACCACAAAAAAGTTAGACCAGCGTTGAACGTGTGTCTAGCGTTTTTTTGTATGAAGTTTTATTTTAAACACGCGTTCGACACTGGTCTAACTTTTTTGTAGTAAGGCCCGCCCGCAACCTTTATACCGGGAGTAATAAAAAAGGTATAACAAGCCGAAAGGAGGTCAATGTACTCATAAATCGAAATCGAAATATTAAAAAAAATTGACCTCCAATAGTAAATCAGTCAGCTGTTCGGCGATTTTGTATAAGAGGTTCAATTTCTGTTTTTCAATTTTGTTCAATTCCATGGGAAAAGTTATTCAGTTTTACGAGTACGTCTACCTCCTTTGGGCTTGTTATATACCCTTTTTTTTACTCCCGGTATACTTAAACTTCAGGGTTGACTACTGTAGTCACTGAAAGCATTAATCTACGCGCGGATAACTTGCGTAAGCTATTTTCTTTTGAGATCTTTTGCAAACCCCGTTGATGTAGTGTGTTGGTATCACTAAACTAAATGACCCATCTCTACCTATATTACTGTCCCAAATAATTTATGCCGAAACATCGTAGGCAGAGGCTAAAGAAAAAGCCCTAAATAGAAGTATCTGGAGGAAAGTTGAGAGCCAATGTTCCTCGTGGATCAATCTTCAAATGAGCCATCTGCAAACGTAATCTGTGTTTATGATAACTGTTGTTCCTGACAATCCTTGGATTGGCAGATAAGGTGATGCTAGGCGGTATCTTTTGTACGTGATGGGAATTTCACAAGTATTTTTGTTCCTGAAAATATCCTGTACGCATGAAAGGTACCCGTGAAGGAATTCAGGATAGAATGCGTGCTGAATTTTTTGTCAGCTAGGTCTAAAGTGTGAGTAGAACACTAAAATAGAACAATCCTATACGTGCGTGTCGTGAAAAGTAACTGGGGACGAATTAGCAAAGAAACACACGTAATAGTTTGACCTAAACCGCATTTTTATGAAAAAGAAAAGCGCAGAAACGGACGTTACGTGTGTTTTTCGCCTTTAAAATAATGCCTACACGCAGCAACGTTTCTTGTGAATAAAACTACTTCGATCGAGTTGGACACCGAGTAGACATACTCGCCAATGAACCCTAGACACTTACTAGTAGGCTTCTGAACACAACATAATAACATAACATAAATATACTTTATTGCACTTATAACATGAAATGGACAAACAGAAATAAAACAAAGAGTACAATGCAGGTGGTCTTATAGCTATGTAGCTATTTCTACCAGACAACCTTAAGGTAGAGGAAAAATTGATTTAAATGGTGGGATAGTGCTATTGCGTATTATCCAAATACAACTTATTGATACATATACATAAATAAATACATAACATTAAACACAACGTAACAAGAACAGTGAAAAATGTTTGCTAAAACTATGCCTATAATTTTTTTTTCATACAGTAAACTTTTATTTTTATGTAGCGTTAAGTATTCAGAGTGGTTACTGAATGCAAACATTGTTTTCATGTTGAATGCCTTTCCTCTCGAGCGAGGTAGATGAGTTTTCTAGAGCGGGGTCGTTCAGTTGTCTATTGTTTTTCCACATGAACCACTCCGAGCGAAAACAACGCATTCTATACTTACTTACTTATGAAGTATCAGGGATCAACTTACAGTGGATTTTCATAAATGTTGAACCATAGGGTATTACTGGGAGTATGTTATGACTCTAGATAACAAACGAACGTCAAAAAGAAATACCTAAGTATCTAGGTATAAAAAATATTTAAACAATCAATCTCATATAACTTTGTATATACGTACCATATTCCTACCTAGAAAATATGAATACCAAAAGTTATAGTTAAATCCTGAATTTGGTTATAGTGAGAAATTAGACCTACCTACATAAAATATTTATTTTTCTTGTATTGTAAATTGTTTGTTACTTTTTATTTATATTTAGCATTATCAATGAAACTGTCTCGTTAAGCTGCGTGACCGTTACCAATCTCTTTTTGCCGGCGCTTGCGCAAACCGTGCCGAATTGTACAACGAAAGTGCTCCAGTTTCGCCGAATGCATTCGCTTATTTCGGCGACTCTACCACAGCTCCGACAGCCGTGATCGTCTAGTGGTTAGGACCCTACGTTGTGGCCGTAGTAACCCAGGTTCGAATCCTGGTCACGGCAGTGAGAACACTGTCACGGCGGAGCGTTTCTTTTTTTCATATTTTTAACACTGTAATCTCGCCCAGTTTGTTGTTTCTGGAGTTAAAAGGCTTGGAGAATCGCACTCTTACTAAATGATTTTGCGATTTGTGGCAGCAACCATACAAATAACGACAACTGCAACAATACTGCAATGGGTGCCATGGACCCGATTTTGTATGGGATTAAGTAATTTTCATTCAACCGGAACCGCAAAAACATACGGTAGGTAGGTAGGGTCCGAACCGCGTAAAATGTTGTGATCATCTTACGTTATGTATGACTCTGGCTATTATTTGGTATTTAGCTCTTCATTCGATTTTATGTGCCTATTCTAAAACCTTTTTACGAGAAATTCCTAAATCATATTACAACATATTGGTAGCTAACTCCATATTTCAAGATATTGAGCCATAAAGAGATCATCATTCATCTGACCTTTACTGCGATAGCATAAGGGTGCATTTGGCGCATGTAAATCGCGCTGTGAACCGTTTTTATCACGAAACTGTTCTCGGATAGATACTCAAGCAGCGATTACACTTCCCGATCTTATAGATACATACTATAGCTTGTTATTTCATGGGTAGCATTCAAATTAAATCGACATAACCAGCAATGTATACCGATTCGGAGGCGATGAATTAAGTCGTCTAATGGCTCCATTAAAATCTCTTCCACATTGGCTGAGTGCGATGGAGTAGGTAGTGTTATTTAACAGCTCTAGGTTGTTAAACAACTGATGATACTTGATAATGTATACTACTTATTATCATTATCATGTCGTTTTTAAGATAAAGCTAAACAAGATCAGCGATTAAAATGCACATGATATGAAAAAGAGGCTGAAATTAATCCAAGGTATAAGGGTGGGCTTAAAAACCAAGTGACAGCGACAACGACGCACGTCGTTGTCGCTGTCAAATGACTGGTTTGTATGGGGAACCAGATAAACCGAGCGTCGGCGTCGTTGCGGCGCGCCACGACGCCGTCACGTTGACAGCGCGCTGAGAGGCTCACCAGGCCAGTGTTGCCGGATAAACAGAATTACTGCTATTTAGACATATTTAACAGCAAGGTAAATGTAGTAAAAAATATAGAACAAACTTTATGTAAATTCTGAACTATTGTTGCCGTACTACCGATGGTTTTACTATCGATAGTTTTCATTTATTCAGGCCTATACAATCGGTAGGCCTAATAACAGTATTGATAATTTAAAATAAAGCAATATTGTTGACGAGGTATAATACTATCGATACTATCGATAGTTCAGGATATCGATACTATCGATTGTCTATCGTTTTACAATCGATAGTCCACTATCGAGTGGCAACAATATTCTAAACACATGCTTTTTATGTTACAGTTTATCAAATTTTCACAAATTACACGCTGAATTCCGACAAGCTCTGCCTACCCCGCAAGAGATAAAGGAGTGATATATGTATTCCGACAACATTGATGCCTGAGCAGAATTTGCAAAAGAAAATGTAATGTATATTTGTAAACCTCATTTTGCGTTTTGCGGTGCTAAAAGTTCTGTTGTATTCGTTGTTTTGTTATACATTTTAAGGAAAAACTGAACTAAACCCATGAACTATTCTACACGAATAGTTATATTATGAATTATACGGGGTGTTAGGGACGGTGTAACGAAAACTTTGCAGGCGTGCTCAGACCATGAAACTGAACAACTTTTACTATGGAGCCAATGATGGGAAACGAAAAAAATTTTCCGACCTCCCATACAAAGTGAGTCAGCTGATCGTGAATTTTGTATGGGAGGTCGGAAATTTTTTTTCGTTTCCCACCATTGGCTCCATAGTAAAAGTTGTTCAGTTTGATGGTCTGATCATGCCTGCAAAGTTTTCGGTACACCGTCCCTAACACCCTGTATTATATTACTTGTCACTTGGTTATGTGTCTGTCAAGACCCCTTTTTTCGGGAACGCGTTAAGATATCAACTTGAAATAAAACTATTCCATAGTCACCAACAGGAATGATGATGTTCTCTCCGGCTGATTTCGGCCATGCCAACCACTTTTAATTCTGATCAGCAGCTTCCTAAATACTGCAGCTGCCACACTGATTCTGCTATTCATCTCATTATCAAGGTCACATTAAATATCGAAACTTCTCAACTTGTGTCATCATATCTTCACCAAACTTAATTTTCAGTATCTCACGACCTTGTATTTCCATTGAAATCACTTTTGTGAATGATCTGATCACTAAGACGGCGGTCGTTACACAATAATGTCAGAGGCCTGCTACTTATAGTAGGCGGTTGGAAAACTCTGACTCTAGGTTTCATCGAATTGTTGAACGACTTGGTGTACTACTCGAATAAGAAGAAGAAGAATACTATCTTTTGACACTGATCTTCAGATCGAATTTGCAGCATGCTTGGGGAGAAACGGTCTTCAGTTGTTGCAGGCCATCTGCGGGTTCTGCAAGAAAGCATAGGTCATCGGTATACATGTCGCAGTGCGATTTCAAAAGCTGGCATATTATGGCAAAATTGTAGACTTCCTTTGGCCTTCGTCCCAAGCTGATCCAATGTTTGGTCAAAATCCTAGCATTTTCGGCGAAATCCTAGATTTGTTTAGTATTATGGCTTTTTTTTTCATTCCCGACGAGGAACAAGGAGTGGAAAAGTGAGTTATGCATCTCTCTCTAATTGCTAACTCCAGGGCGTCCGACTCTACCTCCCACCCTACAGGACGTCCAACGCTACTTTATGCCTTACAAGGTAACTGACGCTATTTCCAACCCTCCAGAGACGTCATAGATGATAAGGGTAGCGTCGGGCCTACTACTGTGTTACAAAGTATGTCTAAGTTCTACGCCTCTACTTGCTCTACTTCTTCATATATCTCCTTATCTGTCTAACACTCCTTTAAACTATCTAGAACTATAAAATGATGTGTTCTTTCTTATCTGCATAATATAATATGTATTAGTCTATTAATAAGTATGTGTAGTAGTTTATCATAAATGAAGTATTTGAGTAATAGTATGTATGTATATATATCTCCGGCGGTGACTGGTTGGTTTCAGAGTTACCTGTACGGACGTCGACAGCGCATACGCATTGAAGATACCTTCTCTGCGTGGTGCAATACAACTGCCGGCGTTCCGCAGGGTGGCGTCCTGTCACCTCTTCTTTTCTATCTTCATAAATTCTATTACACTTCCACTTACTTCTTCCTATCATTTGTATGCTGATGACCTCCAAATTTATACGCAAGCACCACTCTCTGGCCTCCCAGGCGCGATTGATCAAACCAACAGAGACCTCAAGAGCGTTGCCGACTGGAGTCGTTCATATGGTCTGAAGGTAAATCCTACCAAGACTCAGACTATTATAATTGGTAGTCAGTGGTACGTGGACAGAATCGATTACGCGTCGTTACCACAGATTACTTTTAATGGCACTCCAATTCCTTTCAGTCCCAAGGTAAAAAATCTCGGCGTCATTTTTGACGAAAGCTTAATCTGGCGACCTCATGTTTCGGAAATTAGCAGAAAGGTGTTTGCTGCGTATGGTTCACTTAAGAGACTCAAAAACCTTTTACCAACTAAAACTAAAATTTCATTGGCACATTCTCTTCTTCTACCAATACTGGATTATGCAGACGTTTGTTTTCCTGATCTAACTGTTGAACTGCTGAATAAGCTCGAACGTCTGCAGAATCTATGTATCAGGTTTATTTTCGGTCTGCGAAAGTATGACCATGTCTCCTCTCACCGGTCCCAACTTCAGTGGTTACCTATATCCCGTAGAAGGGACTGTCACATCCTTTCCCTTCTTTACTCCGTCCTTTCCAATCCTAATGCTCCTCCCTATCTTAAAGATCGCTTCACCTTTCACTCGGCAACTCTGACACGCAATCTGCGTGCCAGTAACAGCCTTAAGATCAACCTTCCTCCACACAAGACGGAATTCTTTGCAAACTCTTTCACAGTGCGAGCAATCAAGCTGTGGAATTCTTTGCCTGAGGATATCCGTCGGGCTCCTTCCCCTCGAAACCTTTAAGGACCGAACCAGGAAATTCTATCTATCTAATTTAAGTAGTAGTGTAGTATAATATCTCCTAGTTTAAGTATTCCATCTACATTGTCATCTATTATCTTTCTTTCTTCTTTCCTACTTCGTATATCGCATTATCCTCGCTTCCATAGTATATAGTTTATGTATAGGTATGTATTAGTTTATAAATATTTAGTATGTATTATGCACATTATATTGCCGTTGTGCGTATCTATGTATTTTGGTGTATAATATTTTATGTAGTATATGTAGGGGCTTGCACTATCCCGCTTTCAAGACTGCGTTTTCCATATCACCCAAAGGTTGCCTGGAAGAGAATGCTACTTTAGCATTAAGGCCGCCTTATTGTACTGTGTTCTCTGTACCTGTTTTTCTTGTAATATTGTTTTTTGTGTGCAATAAAAGTATATTATTATTATTATTCATGTTTATCAGTTGATAATCTCTCCGAAGAGGTAAAAGTGGCACGGGCCAAAGCCAAGTGCAGAGACGATAATTTAGAGAAAGAAATTTCCGTACTATTCTACAGGTATTCAAGATAACTGCTTTTTGTAGAAGAGTATAGATTTGTGGGTGAATGTTAAGAGTTTTGAGACCGGTGTGCAGTGTTTTAGGCACAACTCCTGTAGTTGATAGAATGATAGGGACAGTCCTGACATTGTTAACTTTCCACTGAGTTTTAATTTCAATGGCTAGGTCGGTGTATTTAGAGATTTTTTCAGTGTGTGTGCTAAGAAGGTTATGTGTGTTGCAGATGGCAATGTCAATTAAGTAAACTATTTTGTTATGTTTGTCCAGCATAGTTATGTCGGGTCTATTAAAATGAACTGTTCGGTCGGTTATTATAGTCCTGTCCCAGTATATTTTGTAGTCGTTGTTCTCTAATATAGTCTCTGGTGTATATTTGTAGTAGGCAACCTTTTCTGTAATAAATTTAAGTTTAAACGCTAGGTGCTGGTGTATTATTGAGGCAACCTGGTCATGTCTATGTTTGTAATCGGTTTGAACTATTGATTTACAGGCTCCTGTGATGTGTTGGATGGTTTCTGAACAACTTTGACATTTTCTGCATTTATCTGTAGGTAAGTTTGGGATTCGGCATATGAACTTTTGGTAGTTGCGCGTTTCAATTACTTGATCCTGTATCGCCAACATAAACCCCTCCGTCTCGGGGAAGAGCTCTCCTCGCTGCAGCCAGGCGTTCGACGCACTTTTGTCGACATGAGGTTGCTGCAGGTCGTTGAGATGTCTCCCGTGGAGGGATTTACGCTGCCATGTGGCAATCTTTTCTTTGTTATCAATGATTCGCTCACTCCTACGTGTTTCCGATTTCTCGAGGTTCAGCGGTGTTAGTCGCTTGTCAGCCTTGACAACTAATTCGTGTAATTTGGACTGCTGGGCACGGCTATAAAAATATTTCCGTGATTCGTGATTTGCTTATTGTGGAGGTTATTTATATCTATCAAGCCTCTACCACCATCGTTTCTGGGGAGCGTGAGCCGCTGGATGCAGGACCTGGGATGATGTTTGCGTTGGGCAGTCATGGTCGAATTTATTGTACGCTGTAAGATCTCTAATTCAGACTGAGACCACTGAATGACTCCAAAGGAATAAGTGAGAATGGGTATTGCAAAAGTATTTATTGCCTTTATTGCGTTACGGGAGTTTAGTTGAGAACGAAGTATGCAGTTGAGTCTGTGCTTAAATTTCTTTTTAAGTTCGGCCTTAGTTTTCTTCTGATCAATTTGCTTTGCTTGCTGGAAACCCAGGTATTTGTAAGAGCTGTGTTGATCGAGGGATTCAATTATGCTTCCAGAGTCTAAAGTGTAGTCATTCCTAACTATGCTACCCTTCTCAACTGTGAAAGTTTTGCATTTGTCGATCCCAAAGTTCATGTTAATATCTTGTGAGAATGATTGTGTGATGTCTGCAAGAGCGTGAAGAGAGTTAGTAGTGTTACTGTATAATTTAATGTCGTCCATGTAAAGTAGGTGAGAAAGTGACGTGTGGGCATATCCTGTTGATATAGTCAGTCCTTGTTCCGATAAATTGAGCATGTTTGACAGGGGGTTAAGCGCTAAACAAAACCACAGCGGGCTAAGGGCATCTCCTTGAAAAATACCTCGTCTAATTGGGATTTCTGCTGTTTCTATGTTACATTTGCTATTTATAACTTTAAGTTTTGTACGCCAGTGCTGCATGATACTTTCCAAAAATGTTATTAGGGTAGGATGAATTTTGTAGTGGTGCAAAACGTAAATAAGCCAACTGTGGGGAACGGAATCAAAGGCCTTCTGGTAGTCAATGTACATCGTGCTGATACTCTGTTTGGTCTTCAAGGCTTGTTTCATTGCCACAGAATCAATTATAAGTTGCTCTTTGCAGCCTTGACTTCTTTTCCTGCAGCCTTTTTGCTCCTCTGCCAGCAAATTGTTTTCGGTGACAAACTCATCAATCTGTTCGGCAATGCACGATGTAAGTATTTTGTAGAAGGTCTGCAAACAGGTGATTGGGCGATATTTGGCGGGGTTCTGAGTGTTGGTGTCTTTTGGTATCAGGAAAGTGACTCCTTGTGTAATGAACGCTGGCATGGTATCTGGATTCTGAATAAACTCGTTAATGTGGTTGTGTAGCATTGGATGTACTGTAGTTAATTTCTTGTACCAGAAATTATGGATTCGGTCATTACCAGGAGCTTTCCAATTGTGAGATTTTAATACTACGCGTTTAAATATGTCTACAGGGATATGCTCAAATACCATCTCAGCTACCCCACTCAGTTTTTCTTTATCTTGTTGTATCCAGTCCGCTGTTTCGTTGTGGCGTACTGGTTTACTCCATATATTAGACCAAAAATGATGTAGGTCTTGTGGTGAGGGACTAGGAGTCGTATTAGGTGCAGTTTGAACATTTTGTGTGTGTGATTCTATTGTTCGGTAAAATTGTTTCTCGTTATTTCTGAATTGGGAATTCTGTTTTTTTCTAAGAGTACAGTTAATATATCTATTAAGCCTATTAGACGTCGCGTTTAATTTTTGTTTAAGTGTGTCGAGAAATTGACGGTCTGTTAGGTTAGGGTCTTCGTGCTGCGAATGAATTCTGTAAAATGTTTTTTATGGATCGTACGTGTTCTATAAGCCTTTCTCCCCTATTACCCTGAATGTAGTGTGTAAGTCTGGCTATATCTTTTCTTAACTTTGCAATTTTTATTTTTAGTCTCTTCTGCCATGCTGGTATTCTAGTTTCTGGTAAAGTCGATCTCCTAGAGTCGTTAGCTGCGTTTTCTTTAATTTTAGCTCCGTTACAGAAAGCAGAAGTGAACGCTGCACAATATACTAATGTGTGTGTAGTTGTGAAATCAGTGTCTTTAGCAACATAGTTTGGAAGTATTTGCATGTTGATGAAATCTACTATTTCAGCGAATTTACGGGATGTTTTTTGTTTCGGTATAAAAGGGCGTACAGTAGGATCAGTTTCACGAAATCGGTCCAGCGTTTCTTGAAACTTTTGTTTAATTTTTTCCTGATCTGCCGTAGAAATAGTAACCGTTCTGACTACGTCAGTTTCAGTTATAGTAACCTCTTCACAGTAGGATGATCTATCCTCCTGACAAATTGTGGGGCATGTTATGTTATTTGTTAAGGTGTCGGTGGTTAAAATGTCTTGCTGAGGTGAAGTATTGCCATTATTTGCAGTAGGCGCGATAACGTCTGTGCTTAGATTGTTGTTGTCATTGGTAAAGTTTAGTTCGCATCTCACTTCTTCCTTTAAAGCCGTCAGTCTGTCATCTGAAATATACCTATTAAGGAGTATAGCTCGTCTCTGATCGGCAATCCTTTGTTCCGATAAATGTCCATAGTGTGGGAATGTATTAATAAACTCTTGATGTGTCAATCTTCTATAAGCTGTTAAATTTGTTTCGAGTTTTGTTACCTTGTAATACGCTTTCATAATGCCTTCATTTAATTCGTTTGTCCAGGCCATCCTTTGTCTTTGTTGCGTACGAGTCAATACAGTGTGTGAGGTTTGCATGTTAGTCGTATTTGAGGTTTGAGTGTTCGAGTCAGAAGTGTGGGTGTAAGAGTGCGAGTTTTGAGTATGTGAGTTTTGGGTAATGTTTCCTATTTCTACTTCAACTTCTTTATATATCTTATTTATTTCAACTTGTGGTAAAAGCTTTTTATTTACAATAGCTCTTCTCTGGTCACCTACTCTCTGTCTGCTGACATGTTGTTTATCAGGAAAAGCTTCAATAAACTTCGTGTGTAGTAGCGGCAAGTATGCTTTTACATCGCTCTCAAGTAAAGTGAGATGTAAATAAGTACGCAGGATAAATCGATTCATTTCGGGGCTCCATCTATTTCGCGTACATAAACTGCTGGTGGTGGGCACCGGGTTAGTGGCTAAGTTCGCCTCCAGTGCAACATCCTCCTGCAGTATGCTATTGGTTACTGAAGTTAGACGCGACGACGTACGTGATGATCGGTACGATTGTTTCGTAGAAGGAAGGGACGGGAAAAGACTTTGGGTTGATGATGGAGATATCGAGTTTGTTGGGCTAGACCTATGGAACACCCTGCTGCTGATAATGGTGCGTGGCCTCAAACTATACCTTTTCTTAGATGCTGGTAACCCGTCGCTCTCTGAGCTTAACCCTGCAGGGCTGGGATTTGCGTTATTGTTAGGTGCTGAACTAATGATGGGGTATTCAAACGGATTGGGTGATGAAGATGGAGATCTAAGGCTTGATGGTACAGGTGAAGCTGTTCCAGCAGGACATGGAGTGCTCAAATTTGATTTGGATACATTGCCCAATACGTTTGGAGATGAGTCGGGAGTGTGATATATAGTTTCTATGGATGAATTGGGTGAAGAAGGATTTGAAGTATTTATATGGTTGATTCTACTTGGTGATAAAGGACTATTAGGAGTTGGGGTTTTGTTTGTATCGGCTGTAGTATTCTTTTCGGGGGGAACCCGCCTGGTCAGTCCCCCACCGCCAGTGGTTCGCATGCTGGAACACCCAGCACTGGCCCCAGGTGTGCCCCGGCGACCCCCGGGAAGCGACCGTAAGTTGTACCTTTTTAACTGACTTTCCATATTACGAGGGGGTTAAGGTTGGGATCGTTGGTTGGGGAGGGTAGTCTGGATGAGCGACAATTTAAACCTGTACCTAAAAATGGGATGTACTCAAGATGTTCTGAGAATGAAATACAGTACCTTGCTCCCCGTAAGCCCCCCCACCACGACAAGGTGATCCCATGGGGGGGTTATTATTATTATTATTATATTATGTTTATGTAATACATAAATAGTTGCACTACCCCGCTTTTTCTCTGTACGTACTTTTTCCTGTTGTGAAGCAATAAGGCCGCCAAATTGTACTCTGTTATGTTTTCTTTTTTTATTACTTTGTTTGTTTGTTTTTATGTGCAATAAAAAATATTGTTATGTTCTATCCTGCTGGTCGAGCGCGTTGGAAAGTTTTTTATGAGTAGCCCTCAAGAATATTGGCACTTTTTGGTGATCCATCCCCTTCAGGATATTCATAATATCTTGCAGGCTTTTCTTGCAATTTTTGTCCCCTGTTCGATGGGGCACACACTTCACGTTCAGCTTGAGCCACTCACACAGCAGCGCCTTCGCCTTGCATATGTCGTCCACCGAGAAATAGGTCGAACACAGCTAGATAACGGAGGCCTCGTTTGTGATGGTTAGTTGATCTTGCAGGAACGTGAGGACATCGTTGGCCAAGAAAGATGTATCCATCTTGGACCAAGTCGAACGCAGCCAGTGCTACGCTGACGAATTATTTCACTATTTTAAATTAAAATGATTAAGTCGGCAAATACGTGTGCATTGCTCGGCGCATAGCGAAACATTATGTTATGTTAGCGTTGGACGCCCTGGAGGGTGTGGTCGACGTCGGACACTCTGGAGGATTAAAAGTGGCGGGCGTTGGTTTTCCTGGGCTTCCGACGTTACCCTTTGTCGTCCAGGGCATTCCTGGAGGGTAACAGGTGGCGGCAGGACAGAGAGTGGGAGGTAACGTCGGATGCCCTGGCGGGCGTGGAAAGCGCCGGAAACACTAAAGACTTAAAGATCGCAGGTATTGGATTTTTTGGGCGTCCGACACTAACCCCTGCCGTCCAGGGCGTCCTATCGCTACCTCTACCTCCCGTCCTCTAGAGCGTCCAGTGGTACATTCTGCTCTTACGGTGTCTAACGCCCCCTCCCTACCCTCTAGGGCAATCGAGGCAATCCTGATATTCAGGTTGTCCAACGCTAGCCCATCTTTCAGGGCGCCCTACGCCTCAAGGTATCCAACTCTACCCTTAACAGCCCAGAGGGAGGTGCATATTGTTTATCTATTCACTTCTCGTTCCCCAGAAATGGAAAAAAAACGATACATTTATACTAAACAAATCTAGAATTTCGGCCAAAAACCTGGATCAGCCAGTAGCCAAATTCAAAGTTCAGACAGATGTGCGGAAACGGATGCGGGCTCCTTTGGAGACGGTGTATGAGACCTCCTTAACTACTACCGCAAAGAATAAGGTAAACAGTGTGGGCGCTGGAATGCACCCTTGTTTCACCTCACAGTTGATGGGGAAAAAAAAGATCGTTCATCGTCTATAGAGACACAGCACTGCTCATCATCATGCCTCATGTCATGTCTCAGGAGGCGCACAAACTTCTCCGTGCACTCTAGTTTTTCTAGCACCATCCAGTGAGCTTCACAAAATACACTGTCGAACGCTTTATATAGACCAACAAAGCAGAGTTACAACTAAAGACATTGCTCCCTGCTTTTTCCTGCAGTTGATGAACACAAAAATCCAAAAAATATTTTCTTATCTGAAAGTCCTTCAAGCGGTTTAATAAGGCTCTTGCAAAAGCCTTTCGGGGAGCGATTATTACGGAATACCGCGGTATGACTTGCAGTCAGAAAGGTCACCTTTGTTTTTGAGAGAGCACTAATGCGAGAAACTTTAAAACCACCCGGAAATCGCTCTTTCTCTCACATTCAAACAAAAAGTTTCCATAACAACGAGTTTAGCTCCACTCCGCCAAATTTGAGTATATCGCCTGATGTAAGGTCAATGCTAATGTCTGATGGCAGTAACAACCTCATCACACGACAGGGGCTCATGCATTTGGTGGTTAAGGTGAGATGAGGTAACAATTGATGTGGTGCGGTGGTGCCGATTAGCTGTTCGTCGACGTTAAGCAGATCGCTAAAATATGACCAAGAAACAAGAGTATAAACAACCCCAAAAGTTCGAGTTTTAGTATTTATATAGGAAAACCTGCTAATAAAAAAAAATTAGAGCAAACTATAGCAAAGACCCGGCAACACTGTAAATTAGTGACATTCAGATATTCTCTTGTCTTCACCGTTGGTCGTATCACGAAGTGATGTAACCAAAAACTAACAATTTTTAGTTTGATACACCATGACCATGGAATTCTAAAATTATATTTTTTAGCTTAATCCACACCACAACACGCTTTGTCTGAACTTTTGTCCTAGGAGACGGTAGGTATTTTTTTATCACGAATAGTGTTTATCGTCATTTAAATAATATATAGGGTGTATTTTTATTAGTGGCGGATCCGTTAAGGGTGTGTTCTGTCAATGAAACTGAACAACTTTCCCCAAGGAACATAGGTCGAAATACGAAAAAAAAAATTTTGGTCTTCCCATACTAAGTGTGTTGGCCGGCCGGGTCAATTTGTATGGGAGGGCCAAATTTTTTTTTTCTTATTTCGACCTATGTTCCTTGGGGAAAGTTGTTCAGTTTCATTGACAGAACACACCCTTAACGGATCCGCCACTAATAAAAATACACCCTATATGACGACTGACGGCGCGTCACTTAAGAGTAGCTAAGAAGAGCTAAGTTTATTTTATTTTGGCCTAATAATTTCTGTTATTGTTTTGTTAATATTTGTTTAGATAATCTTCAATACTGCAAGCTGTAGTGCTGATTGTATTCGAATCTTCGAATCTCTTTGGTTGGAAAGGGTTTGTGAACGAATGGAGTGGTGTTGATGACATTATTGGCACTAAGATGCCTGACTTGGATTTTGATATGTGTCATGGTGGGCTATCTACCAACTCATTATTCTAATCGAATAATAGGTATCTAATAATACGACTTCATAGCTTGTATGGGGGTATGGTCCCATTCGGCAGAAAGCATGAAATTTGGCATGTGTGTAGCTTATATAATATGTAAGCTTCAGGAAAAGAAGGAAGCAAGTTGGACCCCATGCTTTCCTCCTTTACCATTTATATGTCCTAAATTTCAGTTATCTTTATTCTTCTCGGAAACTATTAAAGATAGTGTAATTATAGTGACTATTAAAGATAGGGGTGTAAGGGGCCTTACCAACACCTTCGGGGCCCAAGCCAACCTTACCTGCCCCTGGTGCGCCCTGTGGTCAACGGACGAGGCAATGGCGACCCGCCAACCCGCACTGAATCAGCGTGGCGGGCTCGTGGCGGGTGACGATCCAACCCCTAAATAAACATGGCAGTACAAGTCAAACCATGTTCTGCTGTAAAGTTTAAAGAAACTAGTTACGCCCTTTTTGGTGCGACCAGTGGTATGCGGGTATGGATTGCAAAAACTGGAAGATCCAAGACTGGAACCATAAAATAAGTAGATAAATTTTTCAATTCTGGTTACTGTCGCAAAATTATTCTTTGCTTCCAATGTAAAACGCTCCATCCGCATTAGAGTGGTAGGTAAATGAATGAATGGTTCTAGTTGGAAAATCCTGAACTACAAAATAAACGACGGGACTTTGTATGGGCTATGAAGGAGACAAAAATATTAAAATATCTCACGGAAGCGCATAGAAGGTCAGAATTTTGGTTCATTATCATCATTCTCAGCCATCCACCCACTGCGGGGTATAGGCTTCCTCTCTACTAAGCCAACCCTCATGGTCCCGTGCCAGCCTGTGCCAGTGAGGTCATATTATAAGCTTGATGATATCGTCGGACCATTGAGCAGGTGGTCTGCCCACTGACCTTTTCACTAATCTTGGCCACCGCTTCGTGGCTGCTTTTTTCCACCGATCGTCACTTCGTTTTACAAGTGTCCTGCCCATCTCCACCTTAACCTCGTCACTCGCTTACCTATATTTTTGACTTTGGTTTTACGTCGACTTTCAACGTTTGGTTTTGGACATGTTCATCCTGAGACCTACCTTCAGGGAGGCATCATGCAGATGTGATATTTTGCTGGAGACCCAGAAAACGTTCGGCAATAAGGATGAGATCATCTGAAAATCTCAGGTGCGACATGCGTTGAAATTGAAATTGTCTCTATTTACGGGTTAGTACTCATCCAAGTTGGCAGTAAGTCGGTGACACAGGACAGGACCAGAGAATTTCGATTATCGGCTTATCACTCGAAAACGATACATCGTACAGAATGTTGTTATTCTAAAAAATTAAATCTAATAAAATTCTCTAAAATTGAGTCGTGATAGTTTTTACTAAATCTATGTTATATGGGTTGGAATTTCCAAAATGGTTCAGAGCTCATACCTGGAAAACGATTGGAAAGTTGATTGGAAATGAGTAAAAACCAACGAATTGGTAAAAACTGTCAAACTAAATATTTATAACTTTTCTTAAGCTTTCATAAGCTAATACGGTCATTCTCGCGGCAAGGCGTTCTTAGCCTAATTTATGTCACGCTTTTTTGTTTTACAGTTTTCTGTCAAAATGACAAGTATTTATGAAAATATAACTCAAAATAAATACAATGATAGTTTTGTCACTTAAATCCACCGACCAGTTATAAAGTTATGAGCAACTGAATTTTTGGGCGTGACACAAATTAGAAGTCCGCGTGACGCAAATTAGATTGAGTCATCAAAAGTATGAAGTTTTGACTATTAAATTATAAATTTGATAATAAAATTTCACAATATATGCAAAAAAAACAATTATAAGTTCAGACTGAATATAAGTAGACACATAGAACATAGTTCCCGTGTACCTACCTAAAGCTTACTTAAAATAGCATCACCCCGATACTACCAGTGGGATTCGTAAAAGGCTACTAAGGAATGAATCCAGGGAATGAGTAGCTGCGTTTCCTGTGAAACAAAACCTTGCACTGCGCTCGCTAATTCTCCAGCCAAGGCCGGTGTTTCTGCCTATCCTCACTTATAGTGCTTATACATGATCAAAGTTGCACAATCAGTAACGGAGCATTCTAGGGCGATCATACATCAGTCATCTTACCAAAAGTAAAAAACCACCGCTTATGGAATGGTTTCCAAGGATCCACATCAAGGTGGACAGGGATGGGGAAATTGGCAGGAAAATGAAAAACGATCAGTTATATAGGGTGAAATTTTACTAGTGACCGATAGCGAAAACTCAGAACCTGCTAGTGATAAGGAACAACTTTCCCCAAGGAATATATGTCGAAATACGAAAAAAAAATTTTGACCTACCATAGTAACTGAAATCAGCTGATCGCCAAGTTTGTATGGGAGGTCCAAAATTTTTTTTCGTATTCCGACCTATGTTCTTTGGGGAAAGTTGTTTCTTATCACCAGCCGATTCTGAGTTTTCGCTATCGGTCACTAGTAAAATTTCACACTATATATTGACAGCACAAAAGCAGTCAGTACATACTTTTGGCCTTTGAACCGACAAGAACAAGAAGCAGTAATTCTTCCTAGTAGGATCAATTGGCTGTTCTATTGGAACCTAATATTCAGTCAGGAGGATAAGGAGGTCAATGAAGAGGATCATGGTAGACCACCTGCTTGATATCAAATGGATAGAAAGCCTCTCTGCCTCTGCATCGGGAACTCCTTGGGAGAAAATTGAGTCGAAAGATTAAATGATTAAAGTATTAGACTTCTATGATACCTACTTCAGGCATAAATGGCTGACGAGAACAGCTGACCCTCTCCACATGAGGGAAGAGTAAATACGAACTAAAATCCTGAAATGATCAGTTCACGTGAACCATAACTGTTTAAAGGCGGAGATGGATCAAATCTCATATAGGCCATTAGAACAAAAAATATTACTCCCACAGGCAGCTGAACTGCCCCAGTAGATGATCAACTGATTACCCTGATCAATTTTGCATTATTCTTACAACAAACTTAAATGTGATACTGATATTAACAAGCACGATCTAATTTGCGTCACATTTTTTGTGACGCAAATTATGTGATATTAAATTAGGGAAAACGCATATTTTATTTTGTTAAACGTATCCGTTTAAGTTTTTGTTTATAACCTTTGACGGAAATTGAACCTTTCGTATAGGCGTACATGATCATAAATTGACAAGACTCATACACATTTATTCACAAAATGAAACAAGCGAACGCAAATTAGAGAAAACCATGACCACGTGAACGCAAATTAGGTATTCACGTCCATAATTCTTCATCCAAGAACATGACACACCACTGCTGTCGTGGACTGCTAACGTTAGCTCCTCATGTCACAATCTTGGGTATAGATCTTTCCACTTGTGATAAAGGTAACATTTTGTAACGCGTGACGCAAATTATGTATCAAAGGAAAAATTCTGGGTGCGGGACAGCGAACACAAATTAGAGAACAGGGTTTTGAAAAAATATAGCGGCTAAAGTATTAACTATACAGATTTGAAACTTCGTGGAGGATTACAGGACCTTTCTACCTATTTAAATAAAAATATACAAGTTTGTGGTATTACGGAGTAGCGAGAAATTCAACGAGACACCCAAAAATCGTGCATTTTGAGAATCACCGAATACAATAATAGTATTGCATACGATGCAATATTATATCGTATGCAGTATTGTTGTATTAGTTATACAGATCAAAAACTAGGACTTTCTATGTAATTTCTCCAAGGCGCCCAGCCTCTGAGAGGTGACGTGTTTTAATATGTTTATCTACCTAATAGCCCAAACAAAGTTCCACCGGAAAATTTGTAATTCAGGATTTTCCAACTAGAAACCCTTATCAGCACTCGTATACCACTTTTTTGTCATCAGTACCTTTCCGTGCGAATGACATAATTTTTGACAGGGTTTTAGAAGCCGAGTTACATCCTAAACGACGTATCTGACATCAACAATTCATAGTAAATTGAGATGAATGTCAAATGTGTTAAGAGTGAATTTTGCTTGAGTGAGATCCATGTCCCAAATAGCAAACAGTTGCCTTAAACAAAATTTGTTATAAAACCCTTATAGGAGCATTCTGTAAAAATTTCCCGGACAGAACCCTCTGGTTTCTAGTAATTCCGTGTAGGTAATATACAATGATATTGCAAATACGGTATTGTAAGTAACTAGAATGCATTTCAGATCTTTCAGATGACTGTTGTCAAAAATAAGATTCGTTTATGTCGGAAACTATAAATCTTAGACTACCAATTTCTTAGAAAAAATGGTAAGCCTTGGCGAGATCTATCAAACGACAGCTGTCAAACTATAAACACGTTTATCAACACTCGTTTAGTAATGTTGGTTTTAGTATAATCGAATGCAGTTTCGTTATGAACTCCTTTATAAAAATGCAACCTTAAAAACAACTTATCACCACCAGCTACATAAATTAACTCAATTCCAAGTGTGCTTCAAAAAAATTAAATGATTATGCAACTTTTTTATTTCCAGTGCCAAAAGTAACCCAATAAAAAAAATACAAATGTCACCCGGGCGGGATGAGCCTTGAAATAATGAGGACATATTTATTATTAAATCTTCATTTAAATTAATCATTTTTCGAATCAAAATTTAACTAAAAATACCTTTTCATTTTAAAAGTTGTTTCGATTTCTGAACATCCATTTGAATATTTAGTCGTTTAGTTAGTGGTTCAGTTGATAGGCTCTCAATCGCCATAGTGCAGTGCGCAGAGCTTAGAATTATTTCTTATAGTTTTTTTTGTAGAGTGTAGATAAAATAGTGTATGCAACTGCATATAATTAGGCTTTAGTATGCTCGTGTCAAACTATTATCACAATTGGCTGCGCCTAGTGTGATAAACAGACACTCGCGTTCTAAAGCCTTCCGTTATAAGACAGTTGCATAAACTATTATTATCTCGGCAATTATGCATGCTCGAAAATAAGTTTGTTTTGGAAATTTGTAGGCCTTGCTTTGAGGCCTTTATTTTATGTGGTAGCTGTCAAACTAAAAACTCGTTTATCCCGGCAATCATTCAAGCTAGACTACCGGTTTGTTTGGGAAAGTTGTAGGTCTTGGTGAGACCTTCATTTTATGTGACATCAGCCAATCTTAAAACTCGTTTATATCGGCAAATTTTCATACTAGACAACAAGTTTGCTTGAGAAAGTTGTAGGCTTTGATGAGATCTTCATTTTATGTGACAATTTCAAACTGAAACCTCGTTTATCTCGGCAATCGTTCAAGCTAGATTACCAGATTGTTTGGGAAAGTTGTAGGCCTTGATGAGACCTTCATTTAATGTGACAGCTGTCAAACTTAAAACTCATTTATCTCGGCAAATTTTCATGCTAGACAATATTATGTTTGTTTGGGAAAGTTGTAGGCCTTCATGAGACCTTCATTTTATGTGACAGCTGTCAAACTAAATACTCGTTCATAGCGGCTGTTTTGTGCCGAAATCGAGTTTCGAATACTTCAGACGCCCGCCCACCCTGATGAGCCCAAGCTCATCAAGGAACGGATTAAGACGCTGGAGACCAGTTGAGCAGGGCTTCTTGGCTTTCAGATTTTGAATATCTGCTGCAAACCAGCATCTCTGAACCACCATTACGAGACGAAGCGAACACTCATGAAGCTCACGTACTGTCAACGGTCCAGTTATCTTCGATTTCGTCCGACAAGCTTTAATGAATCGTAGACAATACGCCATTACATTGGTCAACTTTTGGAACGACGAAAAACGAGTAACGAAAGAAGGTTCACCCTCAGAGTCTACAACATGAGCCGTTACCTTTTGGACTCGTCGCTCAGGCACCTGCACGCTTTTAAGATCAACGGTGGACACCGGCCATTGTTCTTCCGGCAAACGCAACCAAGACGGACCCGTCCACCACTGTTCGTGGTCAACAATTTGCGATGGAGTGAGACCACGTGAAGCGCAGTCAGCATGATTATCCGAAGAGCGTACGTGTTTCCATTTCTCTGGGGATATAACCTCTTGGATCTCCGAGACTCGGTTAGCAACATACGTGGCCCAATTGTGAGGAGAAGCTCTCAACCAACAGAGGACGATGCTCGAATCAGTCCACGCGAATTCCTTTCGATTTTACTTGAGAAGCAAGCGAACGACGAATATAGTCGAAAAGTTTGGCAAGAACTGTTGCTCCACACAGCTCGAGGCGAGGAAGCGTACGCTTCTTCTCACCTTTGGGCGCGACACGTGACTTTCCGGTCAAAATGTGCACAGACACAGTGTTGTCTGGATGTACGACACGAAAATAAACGACGGCTGCGAAAGCTACTTCTGAGCTGTCGCAGAAACCATGCAGCTGAACTCGGCAGCCTTTGGTGGGTACGAAACGAGATATTTGGATTTTGGACAGATCTGGGAACTCCTTAGCCAGACAGAGCCATTTTTGACGAATAGTGTCAGGAACCTCTGCGTCCCAGTCTACACCTGCTAACCAAAGTTCTTGGAACAGAATTTTGGCAGAGATAATGACTGGGCACAAGAATCCGAGAGGATCAAAAATGCGTGCCGTTTCAGACAAAATGACACGTTTCGTCACCTGGTCGTTCAAAGGCCTGACGCTATACGAAAATACATCCTTGTGAGGATTCCAAGCGAGCCCCAGAATCTTCACCGAACCATCCTCGTCCAATGACACCGTAGCAGAGCTGAATCGATGTTTTTGGTCGAGGCGGAGTCGATCGAATCTGACCCACTGACCACATCATCCATATAGGTGAAACGACGAAGAACTTCAGCAGCCTCAGGAAATTCTGACTGATGATCATGGGTGAGCTGTTGCAGCACACGAATTGCGAGGAACGGCGACGACGAAAGCCCATAGGTCACAGTCTTTAGACGAAATGTTTGTGGCTCTTGATCTAGAGTCTTTCGCCACAATATAAGCTGGTAGTTCTGATGCTTTTCATCCACCAGAATCTGCCGGTACATTTTACGAATGTCGGCTGTGAAAGCGACAGCGTGAAGTCGAAAATTACAAATGAGATCTCCCACATCTTTCTGCAGTTTAGGACCAACCAACTGGGTATCATTCAGAGAGGTTCCATCACTCGTTGCAGCAGCGGCATCGAAGACAGTCCTGCATTGAGTGGTAGTCGACGAAAGTCTCAGAACACCTGAATGAGCGATATAGCAATGGTTGCCTTTGATCTCCTCAGTGACCAACTCCATGTGACCAGATTCGAGGTAATCATCCATGAAGTCGGTATACATTTGGCAGAATTTATCGTCACGAACGAATCGACGTTCCACCGAACGAAGACGAGCCAGCGCAAGATGGCGTGACTCGCCTAGCGAAGGTTCTCCATCTCGAAATGGGAGCGAAACGACATACCTATCTGAATCCAGTCGTCTGTGTGTTTTTACGAATATTTCCTCACAGCGCTGATCTTCAGGAGACAAAATGGACTTTTCTGGGACAGATTCAATCTCCCAGAAGCGACGAATGCTTTGATCGAGGCGTTCCTCGATACTCGAACTCGAAATATGAAACGACGAATAGGGCGGAGACATATCTCCATTACGAACGAATTTGTTGTCGACCTTTCCAATTATGAGCCACCCCAATGAAGTGGAAACGGCTACAGGAGTCCCAGGTGGGCCACGAATCTTCTTTCCTAGTAGGATCTCCTCATAAATCTCACCACCAATGAGAATCTCCACGGGTGATGGAGTATGGAAAGTAGGGTCAGCTAGGACCAAATGCGAAAGAAATGACCATGAATCGGTCTCAAGCGGAGTCTGGGTTTATCCGAAGTGATATGACCCATGACTAATCCCTCAAAATGAAATTCAGGTCCCGAACCAACGTGGGACTTTATGATGGTAGAGACCACCCCCCGTGACCGGGTCATTACGTCACCTATCCCGTGGATTGGTGTAGCACTTTTACGACGTGGTAGCCCTAACCGCGACACGAGACTCTCGGTAATAAAAGAAGAGTCCGAACCAGGATCGACGAGAGCCCTAGCTTTATGAAAGTTGCCCAACGAATCACGAATTAAGACCACGGCTGTATAATGGAGCATGAACTTTCTTTCAGGCTCATCCTTCCCTGCACAAAGTGACACTATATTTGACGAAGTTCCTTCCCCGGAACCATGCGAGTCTGAACCTGACTCTTCCTTTACACCCTCATCCTGCTTTTTGTCTTTTGCAAAGTGAAGCAATGCACAGTGGTGTGAAGCCGAACAAATGGAACACCGAATAAGTGCACACTGGGTATCAGTCGAATCATGCATAGGTTTCAAGCACCTCAGACACAACCGATTGTCCTTAGCGAAAATGAACCGATCATAGGGATTCTTCTTTTTGAACTGGTGACATGCTATCAACAAATGAGGTAACCTTTTACACAGGATACATTTGCTCGATTTAGCCCCTTCTGTCGACGAACCAGAGACTAAGGCATGTACACGAGGTGTCGATGAACCACTGCTACCACTACCATGGTTAGAGTTGAAGTTTTGATTAACCCTTGAAAAAGATCGCGACGACTCCCAGGAGATAATTTCCCTATCCAGAAATTCCCTGAGTTCATGAAACTTAGGAACACGATTTGTAGTAATCGACTTGTCGAAATCTCTACGGGTGGCTGGGTCGATTTTTCTATAGAGCAAGTAGTAAAGCATGAAGTCCCATTCATCAATTGGGAACCCCATGGATTCAAGAGCACCCATGTTCTCGAGAAAGCCAGTTAAGATGGTCCGCAGACCTGAAGCTGAAGCTACGTTCAGCGTGGGCAATTTGTACAGAGAGTCCATGTGTTGCATAGCAATCAGGCGCTCATTATTAAAGTTATATTCGAGAATACCCCATGCCTTCTTATAGTTGCTACCTGTGACAGGCAATCCCCTAAGCAGCTTGCTAGCGTCACCACGGACATAGGATCCTCGGAAAACATACACAGCTCCAAATCAAGACTCAATTCTACATGTGGTGGTACCCCAAAAAGGATGTCAGTGAATCTACCAAGTACCAGTTCAGAAAAAAGGCACACTTATTTTCTCGAACTAATCGAAAGGATAAATAATCTACAACAGGAACTACAAATTGCGAAAAAAGAAATTGAGCATCTTCATCAGGAAATCGAAAGATTAAGTGGGAAATTAGCACAAGAAAATGTGTTAGACTTATCCATTCAGAATAAAACTATGAATGAAACTGAAGATACTGAAAAGGTGATACAAAACAATAGTCACGCTAAAACAATAATAATATACGGCACGCAACAATGTGTAGGACTAGCTGCAGCCTTGTCTAACTCAAGAAAAGGAACACAATACGAAAAATACGAAATATTTGCTGAAACTAGACCAAACGCAAATTCATGTGCTATCACTAACTCTTGTAAATTAAACACAGTTAACCCTGACGATAAAGTCATCATATGTATGGGAGAAAATGATACTAACCCAAATCAGATTCTTTCACAACTAAATCTAATTCATAATAAATATAAAAATAATACTGTTTTGATACTAAAAGTTTTAAAAAATAGATATTTGAATGTATATAAACTTAATGAAGAGATAAAAAACACATGTAATGGCTTTAAAAACCATTATTATGTAGATTGTAGCAATGATATGTGCAAGTCTATAAATTTTGTCATTGACTGCCATGATTACGATAAAAAATATCTTGATGTTAAAGCAGTTAAAAGTTTCATAGAGCGTGGACCGAAATGTAACCAAGATGAAACAGACAAACCGAAACCAAAACTATACCCAAAAGGTACAATCCCATACTACTTTGCTTGCATTGAAGCTAACAAAAACAAAAAACAAGTAGAAACTCCGATAATACAAAAGGGAACCATACCATTTTACTTCAAAGTACATAAAAATAATAAAAAAACTGAGACAGATTTTTTTCGTGCCTAATCTTGACCAAAAAGTATTTAATGATGCAAAAATTGAACAAGACAAATTTGTAATTTTTCATCAAAATATAGCAGGTGTCATAAGCAAAAGAGAAGTAATCGAACTTACTCTGCATGAATTAGGCAGTTTGGGTAAAAAATATAATGTGCTATGTTTTAGTGAAAGTTTTGTCAAGTCAGGCAGTGAGGGTAATGTGGCTATAACTGGGTACCGCCTTGCGTCCTCTTATTCTAGGTCCCATCATAAAAGAGGTGGAGTTTGTATATTATGCTCGCATGATCTCCTTACACACGAACTAACTTTCTTAAGCAATTACGCTGAAAATAGCGTATTTGAATGTTGTGGAGTTGAGATTCCCGAACTTAAATGCATAGTAATTTGTATTTATAGAACCCCAATTTCAGATGTTAAGAAATTTCTTGCAAAACTAGAAAAACTTTTACATCAATTAAAGCGTAAAAAGAAATATAAAATTGTAATAGCCGGTGACTTCAACATAGATATACTAAAACCAGAAGTTAAAAATGATGCTGATGAGCTTTATCGAATTGCAAATAACACCAACTTTAATTTACACATCAATACTCCAACTCGCAGAGGAGCCTGTTTGGACCAATTCCTTAGTAATGTAAACACAGCTGTGAGTGAGGTGATTCTAACAGGCTTATCTGACCACGAAACCGCACAATCATTAAGTATTCAGGTCTCTAACAAAATACATATTCCAAAATATTGTTATTTCATGAAAAGAGATTATAGTGAAGAAAATGTAATGAAATTTCTTGAATGTCTAAACAGCTTGTCATGGGCAGATGTATACACAGAAACAGATATGACGGTTGCGTTTAACAAGTTCTATGATAATTTTAAACTATTTTACTATTTATGCTTTCCTGTCCGAAAAATCAAAAGCAATCCAAAAAATGTCTAGAAACTGGTTTACAAAGGAATCAAAAGATCAGTAATTACAAAAGAAACCTGCGTTTTAGCTTCTATAAATCTTCAACTCGATTAAATAAGGATAAATACAGAAATTACTCAAAGCTTTTAAAACGTTGTATAAATAAATCCCAAAAATAACGAACTCTAAGTACTTAGAAAAGCTAAAAATATTTGTAAAGCTACTTGGGAAATAATTGAGAATAAGGACATTAACAACCCCATAAATCATAATATTGAAAAATTAGTAATAGATGAAAGGATTGTTAAAGATCCCCATGACATTGCAACTGCATTTAATAAATTTTATATTGACATGACAAATAAGAATAATAATAATAAACACACATATGACACTAATAAAAAATCTCACCGTGAAAATCCGGTCCAACGCAGTATTTTTCTGTATCCTTCAGATGAAGATGAAGTTATCAAAATAATCAAATCTCTGAAAAATACTAGCGCCACAGGTCACGATGAAATACATACATTTATATTGAAAAAATGCGTTAACATTATTGCCCCAGTCTTAAACTATCTTATAAATCTATCGTTCACAAGCGGAATTTTTCCTTATCCGCTTAAAACGTCCGTTGTAAAACCGCTTCATAAAAAGGGAAACAAAGATAACATTGATAATTATCGCCCTATAAGTCTGCCACCAGTAATATCTAAAATATTTGAAAAGTCTATGTACAATCGCCTTATTAGTTTCATAAACAAGTTTCAGATATTAGTACCTCAACAGTATGGTTTCCAAAAAGGGAAATCTACTAGTCTGGCAGCGTTTTCGTTAATGAAAACTATTTTAACATATATGGATAGGCGTTTACCAGTATCTGCGATTTTTTTCGATATGAGTAAGGCGTTCGATTATGTATCGCACGAATTACTCTTAAAAAAATGTGAGAACTACGGAATAAGAGGTTTAGCCATTATGTGGCTTAAATCCTATCTACATGATAGGCAACAGTATGTCGAGATAAAAAGTCAGAACCTTACTAGTAAGGAGATTGAAGTCTATAAATCTTCTACAGCTTTTAACAGAGTTGGTGTCCCGCAAGGTAGCATTTTGGGACCATTGCTATTTCTGATTTATATCAACAGTTTACCAAAGGTGACAAAGCATGAGTGCATTTTGTTCGCTGACGACATTTCTGTGGTGGTGCCATGTCATAATGTGAAAACCTACAATGATGAAATTAATTTAACTGTTTCAAATATCATAAAGTGGATGAACGACCATAACCTTAATGTGAACATCAGTAAAACAACATTTATACAGTTTGTTAACCACAATGCTAAAAAGAAGTCTCTTAAAGTTTGTTTTATTGATCAGATTATTAAAGAATCTCGTTCCACCTTATTTTTGGGTATAGTATTGGATGATAGGTGCTCTTGGCTTGAACACATTGACAGGCTTTGCTCTAAGATAAACTCATTCTCTTATGCTTTATGGAAATTGACACAAACTAGCACCAAACAAGTGGCTATTCAGGCGTACCACGGTTATGTGTGCTCCATACTCAGATACGGTATTATTCTCTGGGAAATTCAAGTCATGCAGAAAGAGTCCTGATAGCACAAAACAGTGTATTCGTGCCATATGTAATGTTGATGTCATGACCTCATGTGTACCACTCTTTAAAGAACTAGGACTACTCACAGTGCCCAGTATCTATATTTATGAAATATGTGTTCTCGTAAAAACTCAGTATGGCCTATTTACGAGAAAACATGAAACTGTTAACTTTAACACACGATATCCGAACAGACTAGTACTGCCTCGTGTAACAACCACATTGTTCAGTAAGAGTACGCATTGCATGGCTGTGAGAATTTATAATAAATTAAATGATGATTTAAAAAACCTTCCTCTGATTAAATTTAAGAAATGTTTGAAAAGTTGGCTTATAAGTAATTGTTTCTATAGCGTCCATGAATATTTAGATTTAAAATAAATTTATGATTTTAATAATATTACTGTATAAATTATGACATCCTTTTTAATGAATGAATGAATATTTAGATTTAAAATAAATTTATGATTTTAATAATATTATTATATAAATTATGACATCCTTTTTAATGAATGATAATTATATTAAAGTTATTGTAAATATGATTAGCTTATTGAATAATTTTAATGTATATTTTATTTTGCGTGCCAGATTCTGGTAAAATGTGTGATACCATATTTAAGATCTTGTTACCTGCTACACCACATTTTGAGCAAATAAAGAATTTCTATTTCTATTTCTATTTCTATACGAAAGCAAATACTGAAATTTGGCTACGTCTGAAAGTCGTTTGTCGTTGTCTATCAAGGAAATGAAAATCTCGCTGAACGGCTTCCATTGGCGGAAATCTCCTGAAAATGGAGGAACTGAGAGCTTTGGCAGCTGAACCGGGGCAATCACCTTCTCTTTTTGATTCTTCAGAGTAGACTCATGCGCTGCCTTAGCCTCCTCCTTCCGCGCGCGCTCTACGGCTTCTTCTTTTTGCAACTCGAATTCGAATTTAATTGACTTTATCTCCCGGATCAGGTCGTTAAAAGCAGAACGAATTTCGACATGATCCTTACTGAGAGTCTGTTTCTCTTTCATCTCGAGGCCTTCAATCGCAGTCTGTATTGACTCGAATTGGTCTTGGATTCGAGGCAGTTCCATACAAGAAACCATGAATTTTCGGTACGAATCTTCATTTGAACTAGCTTCTATGCCTAATTGCACGACAGTGTCCAACTCGGTGTCAATACAGCTCCGCTTATGCATCAGAACACTGAGATTATTTGCGTCTCCGACATTTTTTTTTTTTCGAGAAAGAATAAAAAAGAAGAGAAGTAGAACGAAAAGAAGTAGCGTATAATGTACTTCTGGAGCGACTAAAACGATAACAGGAATAAAATTAACTTCTATTTTTTATTCGAAAAATTTTCGAGCGAAGTCCTGCGAAGTCGTATCGAAATCGAATGGTGTAAAATCCGCTTAGACAGATTTTTTCGAGATAGAACAAATTTATGCGAAATGAAACTATGGAATGGGAAAAATATAAACTGATACAACTATGGATAGTAAATTTTTAACGAAATATTATACCGTTCGAACTCAAAAACCGCTAGGTACCTACCTATTGTTTGAGGCGAATCCTCACGAACAATGCCACACAAAATGATCGAAATATCCTTTGTGTAACCGAAACGAAACGAAAGTAGATTAACTAGCGTTCAAGTTGACGATATTAATATTTAACGAGCTTTTATAGAGAGAGAAAAACACAACCCTCTTTCTTGAGCGGTCGGGTAAGTACGTAGAAAATATGAAAATTTTAATCCGAATTTTTTCTAAATAAGTATACAACGAATTTAAATTAAATGGCAGTACGAAATACAGTTTGCTTTTACGAAAAAAATGGCGCGATGCCTCAGACAAAGAACAAAGGATTCTCAGAGCAAAGATGGCGTCCGGAAGGAACGAGAATTTTGCAACGGTCAAAAGGCAAATATTACAAATTTTGAATTTCCGAATTAAATAATCCAAAATAAATCCGGCTCGAAGGACCAAAATGTTGCGAATAGGCGTTGGGTTTCGACGAATTTAATGATTTTGAAAATAAGTGGACTGTAAGATTTTAGTGAACGAAAATTTGCCTGTAGGTAAAATGACGAATATGACCGCGGCGCGAAGCGAACAAGGTACTAAATAGGTGTCGAGGGCGAAAACAATGAATTAAAATACCACTGACCTTTTAGTGTACGTTCGTATGGAAGTGGTCTCTGCTCCTTCTGAATATAGTCTTTACTCGCAGCTTGGGAAATCTCGACCTTAGTTTATTCAGTAAATCCAGCTGGCAGACTGTTCTATTGTCTTTGCGAACGAAACTATGCGTGGAGCCGCACTCACGACGAAAACAATTAGGAAATAGTTCGGCCCTTTCTGCGCGCGAGTTAACGATGAGGCCATCGAATGCAGACTGGCGATCAAGGGCGTGGAGGTCGCGAGCGCCGATGACCGTTGGGAACGAAACTAACACAAAATGACGGTGGCATATAAAACATTGCCTCCGCGTCTCGAGCGACTACCTGTAACTTGTTCGCATGATTAAGGGTGTTTTACACTCGACGATATTTTCGAAGTAGCGAAGTAAGACCGACAGGCATATTTACGAACAGCGGCAATCATTCGTGCAATACTATCAATTTGTTTGGGAAAGTTATTACCTTTTTCAATTGACAGTCTAGCATAAGTGATTGCCGAAATAAACGAGTTTTTGTTTGACAGCTGTCACATAAAATAAAGGTCTCATCATGTGATACAACTTTACCAAAGAAACTAAGTCTAGCGTGAATAATTGCCGAGATAAATGAGTTTTTAGTTTGAGAGCTGTCACCTAAAATAAAAGTATCATCAAGGCCTACATCTTTCCCAAAAACGATATTCTAGCATGCATAATTACCTAGATAAACGAGTTTTTTGTTTGACACCTGTCACCTCAAATATAGGTATTATCAAGGTCTACAACTTTTACAAACAAACTGATAGCCTAGCATGCATAATTTCCAAAATAAACAAGTTTTTTGTTTGACAGCCGTCATTAGAAATGCTCATCTTATCAAGGCCTTCACTTTTTACAGATAAATTGATAGTCTTGCATGCATAACTATATAGATAAACGAGTTTTAGTTTGTCAGCTGTCACTTCAAATGAAGGCCTATCAAGGTCTACATTTTACCCAATAAAACTGATAGCCTAGCATGCATAGTTACCAAGATATAGTTTTTAGTTTTACAGCTGTTATCTCTAATGTAAAAAAGAAAGAAATTAAATTTATTTCGGCCACAGCACAACAAAAATCTAAGATTTAACAATCAACAAATTACATTTGTATATTAGATCTTGTATAGCTGACAACTTCCTAAGAAAACTGATACGCATAGCCTGTATGACCGGGGTCGAGGAGTGTAACAGACGCATGCCATGCGGGCATTTATCCTCTAGAGAACACTGAAATGGATGACTACAGAACTCTGGAATGGACGAGTCTGACAAGCCCTTGGTCTTTTTTAAGTACAATAACAACCACCTACCCTGCATAGTAGGTACCAAGTAGAACCAAGTTACTTTCCTAATCTATTTCCTATCGTGTTTCTAAGAGTAGTAAGTTCTTTTTTATCACCGCAACACTGAGCGTGGAAATCAAACTGACAGGCAGCCGAAGGTGACGTCGCCAGAACAGACATTGCAGCGTCGCGTCTCTTCTCGTCTCGGTTTCGTGCGGCTTCAAGATGCATCGAGCGGCATCGCGCGTTGCATCTTGATGTCGCTTTGAACTGACATTGCAGCGTCGCGTATCGTCTCACCTCGTCGCTTTCAGTAGAAACTGACTCTTAGGGCGCAAAAAGATGGTCTCAGTGAGCAGGGTTCGAAAATATACGATATTTATCAAACAGTAGAGCGAAAAGATAAATCGAGCGGATGTATTTATCTCTTATGAGTCAATCATCCTTTACATTTATGTCCATATTATGCAGTATATTATGCTCTACCAAATTAATCATATGCCACGCAAAACCAAAAACTAAATTAATTTGTACAAAAGAACAAATGTAACAAAAAATTATGAGTTTATATTTATAGAATGTAGGTATCATAAGCAGGAAAAAAAGCAGCTGAAGAAATACGTTAATTTGTCGTGCACAAGGACAGAGGGTTCTACCATACAACTTACTAGAAGCATGTTTTAAAGAGTTGTTTTAGTCAACTTTATCGTAATAATGTATTATTTTCAACGAAGTGCCTATGAAAATACATATCCAAAAATAAATATCATAATATCAGGAGATAAATTAATAACACAAGCTATAGGGTGTGCCTTACTGGGTATGAACGGTTGGCACTGGTACGAAAACAACCTTTGTTCATCAGTAGTAAAACGCCAGTGGCAACACTATTATGCATCTATATTTATCCTAAACTTAATGCAGGTATAAACAAAGACGTTCGCAAAAATTGCTAAAAGTCGATTTGGGATTCGTCTATCAAATGCTTAAATTTTGTGCCGTTTTATAAATAAAATTATAAAAGAAAACTTTTTGTTTTAGCTAAATCAATCTTTACTCTTATAAAAGACTAGTAAGAATTTACTAACATTCGTAATGCTACTTGGGATCTGCTGCGTGGCGCTGTCAGTTGTTGCGGTCGGGTTTTTCTACAAGACCGCAGCGACAACGACGCCGTCAAAATTTGACGGCGACCACCCACGCGTGTCGTTGTCGCGTCGCTTGGTTTTTAAGCCCACCTTTTTAGGTAGAAATATTACTTAGGTACGAGTTGAAAAGAACATTTCTACCAACGTTCGAAAATACTAGAATGATGTAGTTAAGTAGTTACATAGTATATTAATTGGTGCAACTAAAGGTGAATGAAATAACACTTGCAGCCAGCTATGCTAGCATGCGACCCACGACAAAGATTGTCTTTACACCCTTATGTCAAATCAAAAGTGACATGTTTTGAAGAAAATCCATACTTCTTCTTCTTTTCGTGTGGGACACCGAGGCCTTCAACGACCTTCAATCCATACTAGGTAGGTATTTGTGCGACGCACGAGATAAGTCTCTCCACAGTGCATAAGCTAGTCCTGCTGGAACCATTAAGCAAAAGCCGGAGGCTAGGATCTATTTTATGGCTAGACGTAAATCTATAGCATTTTTATTATCCTTAGAAAGGGTAAACTAGTCCGTGTTTTATGAGATAAAACTGATTTTATGGTTTCAATGAAAGATGAAAAAAACCTCGCAACGTTACGCAAACTCGTCGATATGTGTATCCTGCCCATTCTCACTTACGGAGCGCAGACCTGGTCTCTGACCGGTTCTCTAAAGTTTCGACTCGGGGTCTGTCAAAGAGCAATGGAGCGGAGCATTCTTGGAGTAAAAAGGATTGACCGTGTCCGAAACTCCACCCTCCGCTCCAAAATTAAAATCACAGACGTAGGTAAGAAGGCGGCGAAGCTCAAATGGGACTGGGCTGGACACGTTTCGAGGATGCACCCCGAAAGGTGGGCTAGAGTAGTAACTGAGTGGCGCTCACAGGAGCGTCGTCCTAGAGGAAGGCCTAAAAAGCGATGGCGGGATGACCTCGACGAGTTCGACTCTACCTGGCCCCAATTATCAGCTAACCGGGTAGTCTGGAAGAAAAGAGGGGAGGCCTTTGCCCAGAGGTGGGACACTTTAGGCTAAAATAATAAATAATAATAGGTATCTGGTTTTGGGCACAAATAGGAAAAAAGCGCACGAGGCGTCTTTACAGATGGCAGTACTAACGAGAATTTTGACGCTTACTGAATTTAACTGGAAATAACTGGAATCTCAGAGTAACTCAAGGTAACTAAGAAGATGGTTGCCACGAACGCCATAATTCTTGGATTAAAATTAGTATAATAAACTTTTAAAGTACAAAATACAAGGGTTCATACAAAATACAAGGGTTCAGTAACTCAAATACAAACTACTACATATTCATAGCTCCACATGCGTATATCTATGCGCATCTGAAAACTTTTGCTAACAAAGGTTTTACTGAACTAGCTGAGGCAATCACTGATTCAGTTCTAAACAAATGAAGTCACTTGCATAGCAAATTGCATGAACCACAGATCTTAGCCGATCGTGTGTGGTGACAGTTGCTACAGGTAAATGGCGCGCAGGACACCTTTTAGGGGTCCTATAGATGTAGTACGCGCCACACAAGAGGAGATAAGAAAATTATAATAATTCTAGACTAGCGGCCCACACTGCGGTTTATACCTAATGAACATGATTTTCTGTCAATAACGTATATGGAATTAGCTTCATTTCTCGCACGTCAAAGCTCCCCAAAACAATTTGTGCCCATAACGAGGCATGATAGGTGTAAATTGAATTTCTGCCTATAAAGCCTTGGGATCGGCGAGATCCCGTGACCCAATTTCATTTCGGATATTGACACCCTTAACCGAATCATGGATCAGCGCCTCTAGTGATATCGGCACTACACTGATTGTGGCTATTGTAGTTACCCGACTGCCTCAGAAGGAGAGTTATGTTTTCGAGAGTATGTTTGTATGTATGTAGGTATGTCGACAAAAAAAATCTTTTTCACGGGCTACAGCCCAAACGAATAGATGGATTTTGACATATGAGGTGTCGTTAGATTTGTCTCAGCAGCGCGAGTGACACCGGCTATATTAAAAAATTATAGATTCAATATGGCGGATTTTACAGCAAAATACTACTTTAAAATTACCGCAGCCGGGTTTTTGTTTTTTAACACATCTACTTGTAGTGTCTAGGTTTCTTACCTCAAAAGAAAGAAATTCTGTCGGTCAAGTCAAGACCCGTTATCTCTGGACCGTGGCGAGGTTTTTTATACCTACCACGCTTAGATCTCAATGTAGATATACCTACTAGATACGAATATTTTACTGCTAGCGTATAGCTGAAGTAAGCTAAGCGCGCAAGTCACTTTCTTCTTGCAATTTGGTAAAACGTATAAGTATAGGCGTATGTATCTACCACTCTACATAAATTTATGTATGCAACTTCTACATAAATTTATGTATGTATTATTGATGCAACAAGTGACATCATTATCAATAATATTTTGAAACTTATTCACAGTCTGGAACAACACATCGTATTAAACCAGATTCCATAACCACTCAATTGTGATTGATCTCCACCAGAGCGTAACAAAACACACGGTTACGTTAAGAACATGATTAATTGATTAGCCATGCATGATTTATCATTAACACAAAACATAGAATTCGTCAAATTCACTGCTTTTTGGTAACTTAGCTCAGAATAGCATTACACTAACGAAGAGTTGCTAGTTTTCAAAATAAAATTTGTTATAATCTTTTCAAATATGCAACGTTTGTTTGAATTTTTTCTGTCTTTCGTGGCCATATTTTTTTATGTCGGTAAGGTTCTACACATATAGTTTGCCTTTTTTGTGGAACGTTTAGCTTTTATGAGCATAACATTACGTAGTCATACAATTATTATACCTTTAGGGCGTTTGTGCACTTCAAGCAATTTTACCGTCCGGCATTCCGATTTTTTACGGTCTGGTGTGGCACGGAAAAACCAATGAATTGGCACAAACTAGTATTTAGATTAATGGCGTGCCATTCCGGACCGTAAAAATCGGATTGTCGGACAGTAAAACTCCTTGTAGTGCACAAACGGCCTTAGTTTGTGCGTTTTATTTGACCTAAGCGATACCCACATGCACAACGTATGTTTAATCAAAAACTTACCTCAAAACGTGTCAAAACTTTAAGGGCCTTACCACAAATAAGTTAGAAGAGTGTTGAACGCGTGTCTAGCGTGTTTTTGTATGAGTATTATTTTAAACACGCGTTCAAGACTCGTTTAACTTTTTTGTGGTAAGACCATAAGTCGTGAAGTTAAAATCGAAGTGGCTGAAATTGACGGAAAATTGAACTAAAGCATTCAAGAAATCAGAATTATTCTATTTGTTTTATTGTGTTGCAGGGGCTATTCCAATAGATTACAGCGCGCAAATCACCAGTCAAATTCCTTTCGCTGGTGATCTGATGTATGGAGGTGCAGACTACGTTATGAAGTAGGTATCTTTATTCGTACATTTCAAGAGTCTTAATTAGCCAGTACGATTAGATTAGATACAGAGATTACACCGATCGTGGAGTGCGATAGCCGAATTTTACTACGCGTGTTTCATCAAGATAAAAGTACCTTAGAGATTTCTTTTTTCATAATATCTATTTTGTAATGATACATTGATGATAACCAACATTTTGACAGGTTATGTGATCCACGTCAGGTGTTTGGAATGAGCAGTTTTGGCTAAAATGGAAGATGTTATGACTTCGTGTAATCGAGCATGACATGAAGCACCTACTGGGAAACATCTTTAAATAAATACATTTTGATACATAAATAATATGAATGGTTTTTACTCACTATAATTACATTTTACCTATGAATAATGGATTATCCTACCGCCGTACCGCGGATTTTCAAAGTGTATGAATATGACATCATACTTAATACCTAGTTTCCGCGCCAGTTGACACATTTTGTAAAATATGTAAGTACATCAAACATTGCGCTCTACTTCTCAAATAAGGCTCTATTCGCACAGCGCTTTTATATCGCGCGAATAAAATTCGTTGTGCGGACAGAGCCTTATATGCAAATTAATTCCGTTTTTAACCTGTGAATATGTGCAAACTGGTTCAGCTTGATAAACATTTTGATTGCCCGCCGTGTGTACGCAAATGCAAGTAATTTAAACTTGCGACAACTTTGCCGCCTGCGGTGTTCCGTTAACAGTGAAAGTGCTCTGGTTTTACGCAATAACTACAGTGTTACTGAGTAAAGAGACCAAAATATTCGCCGGTCAGACCACAGCTCCGACAGCCGTGATCGTCTAGTGGTTAGGACCCTACGTTGTGGCCGTAGTAACCCAGGTTCGAATCCTGGTCACGGCAGTGAGAACACTGTCACGGCGGAGCAAATACTTTTTTGTATTCTTTACTATACTGTCTTTTTCTGGCTACAGTCCCAACAGTCTTTCTTTGAGATTACAAAACCTTTTTTACGAAAACACCGCCCTCGTAGTGCCCTGAAAATAAAGTTCTATTCAGAATTTCCATAACAAAATGAGCTAAAAATCCAGTACCTACTACAACAAACTCGGTATCACATTATAAGTTTAAATAAGAATGTAACTTCCAGCGGCGGCGGAGACAAGACAATTTTCCACAGAAATAATGTAAAATGTAATATTACCAGCAAGAAAATGAGATAGAATATTAATTTATATTTTTGAACAGCTTTGAATTCTACTAGTGACCGCAAAATGGAATACTCGGAAGAGGCAACATTTCTTCCTCAAGCAGCATGAGTCAAAATACGCAGTTGGCAGACCACTTCAAATATACCCATAGCAAATCTTATCATCGCAGTAGCAGACCAAGCTTTTTTACATAATTTATCAATGGTAAACTGATGCCAGCACTTTCATTCTGGTTCCTTTAGACAATTTTAATAGATGAAATATCTTTTCTTTTTCAAATATATCGGTTATTTTCATCTTTTGGCAGGATCGGCTCAGGCAGATCTGGGTCTTTCAACTTGTTTACGTGTCGGTTAACGTATCTAAAGTTGCAGAACAGTAGCCTATTGTGGTACCTGATGAGATGAGTATTTCTGCTGCCGGCTTTTGCAATATTAACTGCATTGTGTGGAAATAAGGTGGAAAAGAGCATTTTCCTAACGCATGTGTTACGCAGCACAAAAATAACACACAAAGGGACGTTACGTGTGTTTCTATAATGTTTCTATTATAGCCTTATTCCCCTAGTTTTCGAATAATTTAATCCAACATTTGACAAAATTAACTCTGCAACGTTGCACGGTGCTAAGCGTCGTATTTAGCATCGCTTGTTCCTGAGTGTCGTATTTGCAAGTGGAAGTTGCAACGCTGGGTCGACAGTCACTTATTCTATAGAGTGCTATCTACTAGTGAATCTAGTTACATGATACCGGATGTAGCTTTTGAGTTTCTTCGTTAAATTACCCCGACTTCGCATTGGGGAAATGTAAAATAGCCTGTATGTTTAAGACTGCATAACAAGGTTCCGTTTATTTTTGTAAGTATTTAGGCTGATTTCTTGGGATAAAAGGTTTATGATCATCTATAAGTTCTCTCAGTAAAATATTAATGAATGATTTTACCTTATTTCCCTAGTTTCTAAATGAGTAGTTAACTAATACGGGAACCGGGTTTAACGTCGTATTTAGCATCGCTTGTTCCTAAGTGTCGTATTTTCAAGTGGAAGTTGCAACGCTGAGTCGACAGTCACTTACCTATTCTCTAGAGTGCCATCTGCTAGTGAATCTAGTTACAGTTGAGTGAAATTACCCCGACTTTGATTTTTCTAAATAAGGGTAGACTACGAAACCCAAAACGTATACCTACAAACTATTAGGCGATTCTCTACTTCAGGCACAAAAAAATGGTTTGCTAAACTACAATTTTTTTGTTTCATATACTTATAACTTTTTTCCCTAGTTCCTAAATAAAAAAATTACTCTGCAACGTTGCACGGAGCTAAGCGTCGTATTTAGCATCGCTTGTTTCCGAGTGTCGTATTTTCAAGTGGGAGTTGCAACGCTGAGTCGACAGTCACTTATTCTCTAGAGAGCCATCTGCAAGTGAATCTAGTTACAGGATACCGGATGTAGCTGCAGTTGAGTTTCTTCGTTAAATTACACCAGCTTTACATTGACTTTGGGGATGGGTGAAGCATATACATTTTATGAAGGTATCTCAAAATTGCTACACTAGTTCAGGTATTTTGGTTAGTTTAGATTCATTTTTCTAGTAGACTATAAGACCCTATAAAGGATACCTACAAGCTATTATGCGGTTCTCTACTCCTGTCGCCAAAAAAATGTTTTGATAGGTATAAATTATGAATTCTTTAATTTCATGAATGACTTTTCCTTGTTTTCCTAGTTTTAAATAAGAAATGAACTCTGCAACGTTATACAGAGCTAGGCAACGCTTGTTCGAGTGTCGTATTTACGAGTGGGAGTTGCAAGTTTGCAACGCCGAATCCGTGTGAGTCACTTATTCTCTGGAGTCCCATCTACAAATAGTTCTAGTTACTGGAAAGCAGTTTCATATAAGGAAACAAAATACACGCCACATCGGTCGCACGCAACTTTACTCGTAGCGTTTGTCAAGCCACAACTTTTCGAGTTTCCTTCATGGCACATCCGCCTTGTTACGCTCTCGTGTGAATCAAGCTGCAGCGTGAAGTCTGTTAGGACTGGAAAATGGCTTTGCAACTTTTGTATTTTCATAATTCATTGCACAAAATACTTACCTTTGTATTTACAGCTGGAAATATTTATTCATTACTAAGATTGCGCAGTAGTGTTTAATGCCATGCACTCAAATATATCAAAAGCGTTTAGGACTCGAAACTGTGCAAATTATACCTACACGAGCATCTCTTTTACGTACAAATTCAGCAAACAGCAACTAAACGGAAAATTAAACTGCATCGGACTAAGCGACCGACGATGTTCAAAGGAGAAATGCTCTTAGTTGTTTGCTTTTAGTTTTCAGTCGGTTGGTCCCACATGAGATTCAACAGTGCAAAAAACGGTAAGTAATGAACATTTTCAAGATAATATATATCGGTTATTTTATCAAACAAGTACCTAGGGACAGGTTAAAATTAAATTTTCTTTGTTGTATTTTACTAAAAGCTTATTCATTTTGTATTATTATTTTAAAATAGATTCTAATAGGAATTTAATTTTAATGTTTTGTTATAAACGATTGTACCCGTATAAGAATACAGAACTATCCCTTGCTACGCTGTAGACTTTTTCGTAGCTAGTATTACAGCGTAGCGTAGACAGCTCCTGCTACAGCGTAGATACTCGTTTGGTTTCATATCTTCATTTGAGCGACTATTATAAGTGCAATGTCCTAACCAGATTAAAACAAATTCACAAACTGATAGATATCAAGTTTGTGAGCGACCTACCTAGAATCGAACCCTAGAAGTTGCACTATCACTGCGCCACATCGGCTGTCATGTCATCAAATCTTCGCTAAGGGTTTTTAATCGTTCCGTTATTAATTTGAAGAACGAATCCTTACAAACTGTAATAAAACTTTATGATTGAAGTTAGATAGGTTGATTAATCTTTTACGAAAGTACGTAGGTATGTACTTAGTCAATAAACTGATTTTATAAAAATAAACAAACTATGCAAAATCCATCTAAAATATCAGGTTTTATTCAATTATTTCATTACCAGACTGCCTCAGAAGAAGGGTTATGTTTTTCAAGAGTATGTATGTATGATTGTATGTATGTATATGTATGTATGTAGATAAGAAAATTCTTTTTCACGGGCTACAGCCCAGACGGATAGTTGGATTTTGACATAATTGAGGTGTCGTAGATTTGTCTCAGCAGCACAAGTGACACGGGCTATATTAAAAATTCATAAATTAAATATGGCGGATTTTTATCGTAAAATACAACTTTAAAATGACCGCAGTCGGGTTTTCGTTTACATCTGCTTGTTATTTATTTGATTTGCGAGAAATAATCAGTCATGCGACATCGCAACACTTGAAGCCGTTTCTTAATAAATCCTACTATAATATATATATATATATATATATGTTACAGGCAAAACCCTTAACCAGTCAATAACGTTATTGACTGGAAAATCCAGTCAATTACGATATTGCCTAAGGGCCTCAGTCAAAACCCTTATTGACTGGTTTTATCTATTAAAAGCAGTCAATAACGATATTGCCTGACGTGCCCAGTCAAAACCCTTAATAGGTACTTCTGCCCCTGTAGCAGCAACCTAGACTGGCTGGCTGACTGTCTCGATCGCCGGTTGTTATTCCTGAGGACATGCCCAAGTCGCAGACGGCTCTTCACTATCTAATGCTGACATTAGCGTATACGTGGCTTCACCTCCTAGATGACATAGACTTCACGACGGTGGTTGTTAGGCTCCAGTCTAGTTCAATCGGCGAGCGAGGCTGTAGGCTTTCTTCTAGCTGCGACCATCTAACGGTCCTGATGGTGATCTCAGACCAGCCAGGCAGTCTAGGTTGCTACCACCAGGTCGGACGTACCTATTAAGGGTTTTGAAAAAAAAATGTAACGGTCCTGACGGTTACTATGCAGTAACCATTGCGTTTCGGGTGCGGGAAGTTTTGTTGTATGTTGCGGCGGGTAGCGCTGAATTGCGGTGAGTTTATGTGCTTTGCGGCGGAAAAAAGTGCGGTGCGGGAAGTTTGGTTGTATGTTGCGGCGGATAGCGCTGAATTGCGGCGAGTTTATGTGCTTTGCGGCGGAAAGCGGTGCGGTGCGGGAAGTTTTGTTGTATGTTGCGGCGGTTAGCGCTGAATTGCGGTGAGTTTATGTGCTTTGCGGCGGAAAGAAGTGCGGTGCGGGAAGTTTTGTTGTATGTTGCGGCGGATAGCGCTGAATTGCGGCGAGTTTATGTGCTCTGCGGCGGAAAGCAGTGCGGTGCGGGAAGTTTTGTTGTATGTTGCGGCGGGTAGCGCTGAATTGCGGTGAGTTTATGTGCTTTGCGGCGGAAAGCAGTGCGGTGCGGGAAGTATTGTTGCGTGTTGCGGCGGGTAGCGCTGAATTGCGGTGTGTTTATGTGCTTTGCGGTGGAAAGCAGTGCGGTGCGGCAAGTTTTGTTGTGTGATGCGGTGGGTAGCGCTGAATTGCGGTGAGTTTATGTGCTTTGCGGCGGAAAACAGTGCGGTGCGGAGAGTTTCGGTGTGCGATGCGGCGAGTAGCACTGATTTGCGGTGAGATTATGAGCGATGCGCCGAGTAGCAGTGCGATGCGGTGAGGTAGCACTGACTTGCGGTGAGATTATGAGCAATGCGGCGGGTAGCACGGCGTTGCGGTGAGTTTATGTGCTATGCGGCGAAAAGCAGTGCGGTGCGGAGGGTTTCGGTGTGCGATGCGGCTAGTAGCACTGATTTGCGGTGAGATTATGAGCGATGCGTTGGGTAGCAGTGCAGTGCGGTTAGTTTAGATGCGATGCGGCGGGTAGCAGTACGGTGCGGAGAGCCACGGTTCGATGCGGCGGGTAGAAGTGGTTACTGCATAGTAACCGTCAGGATCGATATATATATTTTTTAATAATATAGACTCGCATTTGTCTGCTATCTCACCAGCTGATAAAAGGAGTAATCCTAGTCAGCGACGCGATCCCCGGAGGTGGAATGGGGATAATCAGGTCGTGCGGCGATTGTGCACGCTCACTGAAATGCATCTTATAGAAGATAGAAGATAGAGGCAGTCAGAGTGAAAGTCTACTGTTTCGCTCGCCGGTGGCACTGAGCCCGAGTCCTCGAGTAACTACCGGGAGGTCTATGACTCCTGGGAGGGGGGAGGCCACGTATTTGTTGCCGTCAACATAAGTGAAGAGCCGTCTACGACTTGGGCATGTCCTTATGGAATAACAACCGGCGAGCGAGACAGTAGACTTCCACTCTGGCAGCGACCATCTAACGGTCCTGATGGTGATCTAAGACCAACCAGGACATACCTATTAAGGGTTTTGACTAGGCACGTCAGTCAATAACGTTATTGACTGATTTTATTAGACAAAATCAGTCAATAAGGGTTTTGACTGAGTACCTTAGGCAATAACGTTATTGACTGGTTTTGCCAGTCATTAACGTTATTGACTGGTTAAGGGTTTTGACTGTAACATATATATATATAATATTATAAAGGCGGATGTTTGTGTGTGTGTTTGTTACGACATCGCGCAAAAACTGCTGATTAGATTGACATGAAACTTTGCAGAAATATAAATGGGCATCTGGAATAACACATAGGCTACTTTTTACCCCGGGAAAATGTCTCATTTCTACGGAATCACGCATATTCCAAAATTTTTGAAGTAGGTGGCGTGACTGAGCCGATTCGCGTCTTTGTGGGGAAGCATATCCGCTAATTCAACAATCAATTTAAAGTCACGGTAGCTGCGGCGGTAGTGCGCTTGCCTACCAAACAAGGTGACTCGCGTTCGAATCCGGATAGTGTTCTCCTTATTTTTGTTTTTATTTTTTCGAACTTTTATTTAATTTAAGTTTTGTCTTACATCATTTTCCTGCCCTTATCCCATTGGGGTCGGCGCAACACGTTTTGCTAAACACAAAATCGTGCTGCAATGGATTCGGCTTAATTTTACGACAAGCCGCCTACCAGACGTCAACCCTCATGTGGAATGCTTTTGTGGTGGATTAACCGCCACCATACCGTGCCGTGTGATGCCGGCTTAGAATAGCATCACCCCAATTCTACCCGTGGGTGTCGTAAAAAGCGACTAAGGGATAATTATCCAGGGAATGGGCAGCAGCGTTCCCTGTGAGTTAAACATCTTGCACTGCGCTCACCAATCCGCCTGCCAAGCGTGGTGAGTATGGCAACACCCCCCAATACGGGGGAGGCCCATGTCCAGCAGTGGACTGTTGTGGCTGTAAAGGATACGGTTGGCCCTGGCTGTTTGGGTCGGGTTTATCCCTCGGTCGCCTCTTACGACTCCCACGGGAAGAGAGGGGGTGGTGCTATTCTACTCTGCCGACACCACACGGCGTTAAGTTTTGTCTTACGATATTGGAAAATCTTGCACACTGGTCTTGCTATACTTCCTACGTGTGTGTTTGTTACGACATCACACAAAAACGGCTGATTAGATTGACATGAAACTTTGTAGTGTTCTCCTTATTTTTGTTTTTATTTAAGTTTTGTTTTACGATATTGGAAAATTTTACACACTGGTCTTGCTATACTTCTTACGTGTGTGTTTTTTACGACATCACGCAAAAACGGCTGATTAGATTGACATGAAACTTTGCAGAAATATAAAAGGGCATCTGGAATAGCATATACTTTTACCACGGAAAATGTCTCATGCCCACGGATCACGCATTTTCCAATATTTATGAAAAAGTGGCGCGACAGTGCCGATTCGCGTTTAAGAAACTAACAGCGTCATCTCTTGGCGAGTAAGTAAGGCAAAATTAATGTATATCCCACAACACATGTACGTACAAAAATTACTTGCCAATGAAAATGTTTTAACAAGATTTTGGATCCCACAAATACAGTATAAAAATTACTTCTTCATCTTCTTAATTTATGAGCTATGCTCTTGTCGGTGGAGCAACCGCCATTCGTTTCTATTCTCCGAGAGACTTCACCTCTTGGTACGACACAACATTCACTTTCTCTTTAAGCTGTTGGAAGTAGTTTCTTCTAGGTCTTAATAGTTTCTTCTAGGTAAAAATTACATGGCAGGTAAAAACTTTTACCAACCAATACCCATTGGAACCAACCAATACATACATATTTTATACAAATATGACATGACATGCCATTAAAAATGTTTTATCAAGGTATTAGATCCCACAAATACATACACACGACGTTGAAAAATGACAGTGCTGTGATTTTTTTAACAATGTATTGGATCTTACAGATACATACATACATACTACGTCCAAAAATAACGTGGCTATAAAATTGTTGTTACCAAGATTATTAGACCCCGAAATACATACATCATCAATATACATAGTATAAAGTAAAGTCCCTTCCCGTGTTTGTATGTATGTTTCCTTATATCTTTAAAACCCCACAACGGATTTTGATGCGGTTTTTTTACGTATATAGAGTAAGTTAAGGGGCAGGTTTCTAAATATTCTTTACCTCAAATTTTAGCCCCCGAAGGGGTAAAAAAGGGGCTAGAAGTATTTATGGAACATTTTAAAATGCGATCTGTTTCAAAATTTGTGATAAGATCAAAAAGCAAAAAAAAGTAAATACGTGTTTCAGGGGTTCTAAAGGGGTAAAAAAGGGTTTAAAAGTTTATATGGGAAATCATTATTTTTAGATGTGATCTGTTTCAAAATTTGTGATTGGATCAAAGAGCTGAAAAAATTTGAGTACATGTTTCAGGGTTTTTCGATTTTTGATCCGTAAAGGGGCAAAACCCTTTTTTACTTTTCATACAAACTGTTATGTTAACCCCTTTTGTTAAAAATTTAGTTCAACACAGAAGAGTTTAAAAATCCGCGACTAAACGGAAATGAGTTCCAAATCTTTTGAAAATTTGTACCCTATTGAGGAAAACTCAAAGAATGCGCAAAAAGAAATAACTGAACTTCGACATTGGCACATTTTCGTTCAATCACAGAAAAAAGGCACAGTCTAGAGTGGCGCCATTAGGTATTTGTATCTGTCACTGGCAACATTTTTATTTTTTATCTTTTGCAGCTATTCTAGGCTTTTAATTAGCATTAAAGAACAGTTTAATCTTTCTTAGTAATAACAAAGTTGCCAGCTGTCTGCCTCGAGGGCTTCATTTGTTGAGGTTTTCTTTGAAATAAAATGACTTCTTGAAAATGCAATGATATTATATGTAGGGTTCTAGTGTAAATGCAATTTTATATCAATCATTTTCCAAAAGTTATTATATAAAATAGCAATCTTTAGATATAACTTTTCAGATGTTTGAAAGTGAGTTTTAGACAAGTTTTAGAAATTACACGTATTTTTTCTTCTATTAGCCAGGTACTTCAGGTTACAGAGCAGAAAGCTTTCTTTCTTTCGCGCCACCAGCAGCCTAGCGTTAGTTCATACCTACATTTTCATAAAACAAAATTGGAATTTACCTACTTAGAGGCGCCGAGCAGCTGAGAAAATGCAGGTGTTATTCCATGATTTTTCCGTTTCAATTGCTTGTTACTCGGCACTGAGTACCGAGGCCGCAGAATCTCAAGGAGATTTTGACCTGGGAAGAAAATTGCATTCATTCCCGAACGTGGGAGAAAAGTTCTCTTCAACTATATTGTGAAAAGGTTTAGCACACTATATTAGTGTAAGTGTATCATAAAATAAATATAGGCGTCAGGACATCGTTTTAGAAGCTTTTATTATCATCACTCAAGAAACTATTTGCCAATACAAAATTTTTATTTACCGGAGGCATCTTGTAGCCCGGTCAATATCGACATCAAACATTGCAAACGCGCATGTAACTACGATTTTGTTATATATTGATAGGTCCCTTGAGAGTAGTTAACACCCAAGTTTACAACACTGAAAACCCTGTGCTGCCAATGTCAACGTCAAATCAAAATTTGTTCAAAAGTTTTTGCGCGTGTATCTCATGAACCGTGATAGCTAGAGAGTTGAAATTTTTACAGGTGATGTATGTCTATTGCTGCTATAACAACAAATACTAAAAACCAGAATACAATAAATATTAAGGGAGGCTCCCATACAAGAAACGTGATTTTTTTGCTCGTTTTGTGGATAATGTTTCGAAGGCTGTTTCTCGTGAACCGTGATAGTTAGATGGTTGAAATTTTCACAGATGATGTATGTCTATTACCACTATTACAGCAAATACCAAAAACTAGTCAAGTGCGAGTCGGGCAACAGATATGATATTTCTATCATTTTTATAAATGATGGTACGGAATCCTTTGTGCGCGAGTACGACTCACACTTGGCCAGTTTTTTTGTATTTGTTGTTATAGCGGCAATAAACATACATCATCTGTGAAAATTTAAAAGATCTAACTGTCACGGTTCATGAGAAACAGCCTCCGAAACATTATTTACAAAAACCAACAAAAAAACACGTTTCTTGTATGGGAGCCCCCCTTACTTATTGTACTCTCGTTTTTATTGTATTCTCGTTTATTGTATTCTCGTTTATTGTATTCTCGTTTTTAGTATTTTTTGTAATAGCGGCAACAGAAATACATCACCTGTGAAAATTTCAACTCTCTTGCTATCACGGTTCATGAGATAGACGCGAAAAAACTACTGAACGGATTTTGATATGCATCATCTGCGAAAATTTCAAATCTGTAGCTATCACGATTCATGAGATACGGCCTGGTGACAGGCGGATGGACGAACAGACAGCGAAGTCTTAGTAATAGGGTCCCGTTTTTTACCCTATTGGGTACGGAACCCTAAAAACTGGCTAAGTGCAAGTCAGACAACACAATATGATATTTTGAAAAAAATAATGTAACAAGAGCTGTTACATCGGAAATTCTGTAATTTCACAGCTTTCTTAGCACTGCGGAAGAATTGCCCATCTTTGACTTGCTGTATCTTTGCAACCAAAAGACATAGTGTGCTCAGGTTTCGCTAAAATTGTAGCAAATTTAGTTATCTTTAATAAAGTTCTGAAACGTACTTGAAAAAATCTTCGTTATGGTAGATTTTTATAAAAATCTGAAATATGGGCCAAAATTTCGCAGTTTATTGAGCACCGTGGAGGCAGCACAAGGTTTTCAGTGTTGCAAACTTGGGTATTAACTACTCTCAAGGGACCTTACAACATATTAAAAAATCGTAGTTACATGCGCGTTTGCAATGTTTATTTATTTTTATGTCGATATTGACGGGGCTATTGAAGCCTTCTTTCGTTCAAAAATGCAGGTTTTCTATAATTTTCGGTGTAAAACAAATTGTACCACTGAGTACCAGGACCACAGAATCTCAAGAAGACTTTGAGCTGGGAAGAAAATTGCATTCTAGAACGTGAGAGGATAGACCCTTTAGGTGTACAATATATCGTGACAATATCCAGAAAAATACCGGGAGTAACGGAAAGGGTAAAACAAGCCGAAAGGAGGTCAAGGTACTCATGAAACTGAACAACTTTCCCCATGGAACATGGGCCGAAATATGAAAAAAAAATTTGGACCTCACATAGTAAATCAATTAGCTCATCAGCGATTTTGTATGGGAGGTCCAATTTTATTTTTCATATTTCGACCCATGTTCCATGGGGAAAGATGTTCAGTTTCATGAGTACCTTGACCTCCTTTAGGCTTGTTATACCCTTTCTGTTACTCCCTGTATATTCCATTACAATGAGTAGATACCTATGGCTTGATACCTAGGCAGTACCTAGCATAAATATCTATAAGCATCAAGCCATTTTATTGGACGCTTTTAGATATTCAACCGAGCACCAAGACATAATTTGAACTTTCCTGGAGGCGCCTGGTAGCCTCTTACGTTGAGAAAATGCAGGTGTTCCATGATTTTTCGATGTAAAGTGCTTGTTACACGCCACTGAGTACCAGGGCCGCAGCATCTCAAGGAGATTTCCAGCTGGGAGAAAATTGCATTCCCGCACGAGTGGTAAGTGCTCTTCAAGCGCATTGTTGAAAGATTGAGCAAAATATTATGCTGCATAGGTATCATAGAATAGACATCAAATAAGCAGCATGCTTTTGAACGCTTACATCATTAGGGTTTCGCTAAGGGGATTAGAATCGCCTGTTGAAATTACGGTCGCGGAATTTTGAATTGTTTGAATTTTGAATATGACATCACTCAGTAGTAGTTTTGGAAGATATATATGAAGCATTATGATTTCGTTATGAATACAACACGGAGATAAGACTCTCAGCTATGCATTTGAAGTACCTACCATATCTTTTGAACGAATAATAAACGAGATTTTACTTACATACTCTCTGTCCTTTTATTTCACTTCAAAATGGATTTTAGAGAGAGCTTTATCTACTACGTAAAGACTTCCATAAGAGTAGGTAAGTAGATATTAAGATTTATCAGTTTTAATGTTCTGTAACCAATAATATAGTTCTGTAACCAATAATATTACTTAACGCCTAGTTAGTAGGAATTAAAACATTCTGTGTTGATGAATAGTTTTGTTTTTTTTTGAATAAGTTGAATGCAGTTTTGTTATGAAAACTAAAGAAAAACTTTTCATTTGTTCAAAAATCTAGCATCTTTCCAGTCACCTACGACTGAAGCAGGAAAAGCTCTTAGTATTTGTGATGTCACACTTTTGTGTATGTGCCAGTGACGTTTTAGTAAATGGAACTGTCATAAATGCCGTCATAGCATCACCCTATATCTTGCCCGGAGGTGTCGTAAGAAGCGGCTAATGGATTTGAGAGTTGTGAATTGCAGATTTAGGCGACAGGCTGAAAACCTGTCACTTTGGTGATAAACAGTCTTCTGAACGGCTCTCACCCTTTTGTAGTAAACGGTAGTTTTTTACAGCCGTTTGCGCTCTGTCTACCCCGCAAGGGATATGGGCGTGTTATACCTATGTATGTATGTGCCAGTGAGTGTGCCAGCTGTTCCAATATTGCATCGCTCCACTGCTCCAATGTCTGCTCCAATGAATGCAAAAATCTGCTACGATTCATATGTGAGAACTTTTCGCTTGCTAGAAAATATCTTCAAGGGCTAGCGGAGGAAACGAACATAGTGGGAAGGAATATTTACAAACTTCTTATAAAAAAAATGTTTCCGTTGTAATAATGTAACTGCTACCTCTACCTATCCTACTATCAACTGGCAAAGAAGGTTACCTAGGTACTGTACGCTTAGCCCGCGTTTAGTGGCAATGGATTCGAATAGGTACTTAGTTAAAACATGACATGTTAAATCGGCCTATTATATCCCAAATACTCAAAAAAGAGAATTGAAATAAGAACATTTTTGTTAAGGTACGTCCTTGGCATAAACTTTTGTGCAAATCTTTTAATTCATACTTAAATAATTTAGACAACCCGGTCTTTATTTTTATAGTAGGTACCTACAGTCTACCTTCTCTCATAACATAATGGACTATTACTAAGCGAGAGAATAATTATCCTTCATGATATTTTAATTGGAAAGAAAAAACCAGCGCCCGTGAGAATTAGAGGAAGCTTCACTTCTAATGAGAGAAGGTACAGACTGTAAGGTACAGCTAGCACATAAAATAATTAGATGGCACCTATCTTATGTATAACAAAACTTTAGTTTTGTCGTCATAATCGTAAAATGCTGCTAAACATAGGCCTACCCCCCTCTGTCACGCCACCAATCCTTCTAATTTAATTTACCTAATCTGTGCAGTATGATGACTGAAAATGCAACAAATTGTACTGCGCTCGCTAATCCTCCTGCCAAGAGTGGTGCGAATGGCAATTCCCCTCCATAGGGGGAGCCCGTGTCCAGCAGTTGACTGTTGGTGAGGCTGTTTGGTTATGGTTATAGTCGTACAGCTACAGCTTGACCGCAGACGCGTGTGTGTGACTGCGATCGGCCGCACCTGACGAACTTGAAACACTAGGTCTTTTTTTCTAGAACTGTTATTTTTTTTTATTTCATCGATAACATTTCGTTGCAATCAGTACATTCATTAGAATGTGCAATTTACGCTAATTCGCTGCGGGAGGGACCAGGATTAGGTACTAATTAGCAGGCTAGACTAGTCTGCAATCTGCACTGTGTGTACACGCTTTATAAGCTAGGTGCTAAATCCTTTAAACACTGGACACCTACACAAGATACAGCGTTGTCGTTACCCAGCAAACCTACACCATTTGTATAGAACTGGCGGCCCTTTAACGGTTTCACTCGCTGCAACTCATTTTCTCGCGGGAAAAGGAAAATTTTCCGGCATGTGTTATACATATAAACCTCCCTTTTGCATAACCTTATCTATTACATATCGCTTAACGCATCAAAATCCGGCCAGTTTCTTGGGGTAAATTAATAAGTGAGAAATCATGTTGGTACTGTTAAGTACTAATAGTTATCCAGCAGCAAATCAAAAGGTACACTGAATAGAACCTTTTCTTAGAAATGAGCTCTAGTACTTATTTTCCGCAGCTATTCGATCTCGAGATTCCCCAAGGCGAGATTGCTAAGTAAATATGTAACTTACAAGTTATATTGACCCGCGGTGGGAACAGCTGTAACTTGGGATTGCAGACAATAAATTTTATATCGAAAAGTGTTTACCACAGAAAAATATCCGGTTATTAGAAATTAACTTCCTTGGCACCCCCTTCCTACGGGTAGATATGGTCAGTACTGCTCATAGGTGGCATACCGGTAGAAATGAGGTATGAGGTAAATACTATATACGTGTTATATAATCCGGTAGATTGCTTGTGCGGGAATCACACTTAGTTGCTGCGCTGTATACGCGACTACGCGTACGTAACGCAAGCATTAGGAAATGCGACTATACACCTTATCATTACCTTAATTTTGTACCTACAAATACGGTTTATGTGAATGAAACGGTTTGACAGATGCATCCGTCGACGCAGCATTATGCAACAGATACCTACGCAGCATTAGCAGATGCATCTGTCCCTTTTACCATAAACCGTATTTCTATAAGCACAACAGCCATAAGCACAACATTTCATAGCTGAACATAGATAGGATTTCCCCTTAGCAGTGTTTTCCTTTACCACCACGGTTAGCAAGTGAATTTGCAAGCGCAATGCTAGATGTTCATTCACAAGGAGCACTACAGTCTATTTCCTGAATTTTTAAATCATTTTGTAGCTCAATTGGCGTTTAAGACACTCACAGGTAGAAATAGCCAATGCCATTCCGTATTCGTTGCCTCACGAAGATTACCTACATCTGCCTGCTTGAAATCGTAGCTCTTCTGAAAACGTTCCTAGTAGGTAAGTACTAGCAAATTCACTTTCCTCACTTACATACAAAGTAGCCAACATCTATTAGATCGTCGAGTGCTCTGTAAACTCTAGTTTGGGTAGTTACGTCTACTTGGAATGGAATTGGCTAACCAAACAGACGTAGAAAGGAAGTATTTAATCTTTCAATTACTTACAAGTTGGCTAGCTCAGGTGTGTAGCCGTAGGAAAGAAGTTGTTGAATAGGTATTGGTCTAAGCGGCAAAAGATGTGATATTCAAGATATAGTAAAAAAAAGATTTGGATATTAGAAAAGCCGAGAGTGGTTGCATATAAAAACAGTGATCCCAATTGTTCCCAATTTTTGGCTATATTTGGTATGTGTTCCCAATTTTTGGCTTGAGCACGGTGCATTGTATGGAATTTTGATGCCTGGAACGAACAATGAAAGCTTATGAAATTCTCACGAGTTACGTCGTGACAATTTTTACCCATTCTCGTTGTCCAGTTTTGCAAGATGCATGATGAATCTTTATGGAACACAGGTTAATATGTAGAACTTCTTTTCCACGACGATTATGATTTGTTAGGTACTCTCATCATTGGCCTCATACGTCTGTGACAGACGATTTATTCAGTGTCTGAGGCAAGATTTTTCATAGCTGTATAAGCCGATGCGGGAGCGGCATGGCTTTTGCACGCTCTCTACAGACACTGCGTTGCCTGGGACGCAATTATGGAAAACGCAGGGCTGCCCAGGACCTGCGCCACCCTCTCGGCCTTCCTGGCTGACTCCACAGGAACGACGGGTCGATACGTGCGGAGCCAGGTCGGCTGCAGGAGTCTACCGCACTCTACATACTCACAAAAAACCGGCCAAGAGCGTGTCAGACACGCCCACAAATTGGGTTTCGTAGTCAACGTTTAAATATCAGGTTTTTCAGCATTACAAACTTAATTTGTTGCTGGTTTGTTAGCAGCAGTATGATGACCAACCGCAAATAGAAAAACTCAATTTTTTCTGAAACCTTTAAGGGTACAATATCCGTTATAGTTTTCATTGTAACTTCAGATTGTAAGCTTTATTCCATATTTGTTTCAAATTTTTAGCGTTTATACTTTAGAAGTTACAGCTGGAACAAATTATGGGTCAAAAACGCCCTTTTTAAAAGCAAATATCTCGTGACATTAAACATTAATAACATTTAAGTGACTTTGTGTCAAAGAAACCTCACCTTAGTTTTAAAAGACCTATTCAACGATAATATTACAGAAGAAAAAAAAATTTTTTGCCCCCCTTTCACTTGTATTGGGAGGGGGCCAAAAAACATTTAAAATATTTTTTTCTTAACATTTCTATATTTGGGTCAACACGATCTATCTTCTCACCAAATTTCATGTCGATAGCTCTAAAACTGACGAAGATATGAGGGCGCGGCATACAAACAGACAGACAGACAGACAGACAGACATGACGAAACTATAAGGGTTTCTAGTAGACTACGAAACCCTAAAAACGAATAACAATAGATATCACTGTTGTCCCCAAATAGACTCTTCTCACGCAACCAGAGCCGTGTGATGCCGGTTTAGAATAGCATCACCCCAATTCTGCCCGTAGGTTTCGTAAAGTAATTTTCCAGGGACTGGGTAGCAGCTTTCCCTGTTTAATAAAAATCTTGCACTGCGCTCGCCAATCTGCCGCCTGCTTATCGTGGCGAGTATGGCAATACCCCCTATAGGAAGAGAGCCATGTCCAGCAGCCGGTGTACAAATCCTTCCAGTACCGTGACCGTAACCGAACACCTTCCGAGTTTATGAAAAATGATGATGTAAAGCCGGCGGATATTAGATTTTGATAATCCTATTCCCAAAGGAACCCGTATTAAATCCAAATTCCTGTACCTACCTATAGTACAATCCTTAGAAAAAATAACTTGAATACTTGAGCATGAATGTAAAACAATGAAGTGCTCTCGTGGCGCAGGCTCTAGGATAAGAAACCTTTTTTGAGTCCACTAACGCCTTGTGAAGTTACCATTTTAAATGTGATTCAACAACATTATTGCTGTTACATTTCTAGTAGGCGCTATTGAAAACCTCGACATAGACGACATTGAGTCAATTGAGTTGACAAAATACTTACTCAATAGATGGGCCCTCAGGTTTCCGTCGTACCTAATAACTGCATGGTTAGCCACTGAACTTTAACCCTGTAGTGTAGATAAACGGTAACTATTTTTAATTCAGGAATAATACTTAGTACTTATATTTGAAAACTTTTTGAAGGTGAAAAACTAATGATAACACTAGAAGTGAAAGAAAATACCATACCATCCGACCATAAATATGTAGGTACGTATCTACGTATTTTCAAAGTGTGTAAGTGCATCCGAATCCAAGATATCTCGCCACTGGTGCTTACCCAATCCCTGTCTACAACAATCTAGACACACGGCAGTGTGTCCGCCAAGTTCGAGCAAAAAAAAGCGACACACCGGCCGTGGGTTATATTACACGAACCATTTCGGGCCAAGTTCGACCCACCTATAACTCAAAATCTATTTTATCTACGCATATGAAATTTCTAGTATCTGTCGAGATCTACTTCCATATCTAAAATACAAAATTTCATTAATGTACCTATTGTAGGTCTTGAGATATTGACGTCAGAAAATCGCTATTTTTACTATACACTCACTGACTCACTCACTCACTCACTCACTCATCAAAAACCTAGACCACTTCCAACGGTCGTATTGACTTGAAATTTGGCATGGAGGTAGGTCTTTAGGTCAAGGTAAAGGAAAAAATCTGAAAATGGCCAAGTGTGAGTCGGTTTTAAAAATAATGAAGGTGTAAATTCATACCCCTAAGGAACTAAAACAAAAAATTTATCTATATCTTCCAATCGTCTTACCGACCTAAAATTCGTTACAAAGGTTTGTATTTAGTCAAAGTAAAGTATAAATGAAATATTTCCTTACCTAACATAATCATAAGAAAAAAAGAAAATAAACCTTACAAAAATAAATGAAATCCCACCCAAAACATAAATGTGGAAGGCTGCCAAGTTCGCCTATAAAAGATGTGAGATCTAAATAAGTACCAAGTTCCATACACAGACCTCAGTTAAAAATAGTTACAGAAATGCACACTTGATTTTTCGCAGTTTGGAAATAAGAACTACTTTCCACTCACTTCTTTTATAGGCGAACTTGGCAGCCTTTCACATTTATGTTTTGGGTGGGATAAAATTAATTAAACTACTTAGCAAGAGAAATTCAAAACATTTACAATAACCAGCAATAAAACTACCGTAAGTCTTCTAAATAATTTAAGCGAAGTACGAAACATCGTTGGAAATCTAGTGAAAACTAATTAAGCATAGTGGGGGTCGCGTAATGAGAAAATACAGCAGTTTCCTCCAGCTTTCCAGTTACCAGCAGGGTTTGCACACTCGCCTCCAGGGGGGCTATTTTTGAGTTCTGCTACTAACTGTGCTTGTATCACACATTCTATAACAATATCCTATTATATTATGCATAGAGAGCAGAAATCAGTCGTGTCACCCCTCTGCGGGTATCACAGATAATCTAAGGATTGATGTTGATCACAATCACTGGTCTGCGATTTATACGTAACCTAATAATTGGCTGAATGTTTACTATTTTTGTAGAAATTTTTCCACAACATAGTAATTTTGAACACTTGGTGTTTTAATCAAACACTAGATCATCATCGACATCTAGACCGACATCCCGCCGGCGGCGGCGTGAATTTTTTCCGTTTGCTTCGTTTGTATTAACTTTGTAACCAAAAAGTTAATAATAATAATTGGCTACTAGAATGACGAGACAAATGAGTTACTTACACATAAAAATTACGTTTTGTATAAAAATATTTAAATAAGACGTCATATTTCCCTATTTTGGATGGCGTCAAAACAATAAGTTTTATAGGTACTTATTAATTTCCATACCTACCTACCTATGACAATTCTAACTATTGATATTTTGAATAACGAATATCTTTATTTAACAGAACGACTAGATGTGTTAATATACAATTACAAACTTACGTGCTAATATTTAAACTATAAATTTAAAATTTCATCCAGCACCTCGCAGCGCGGCAGAGTTCCCAAAAGGCTGGCAGCATTGCCCCTCTAGATAGCCAAGCTTATCCTTTGGGATAAAAAAACTGCCAGCCCTTCGGTCAGCCGTTGCTTCCACGAGGCGCTGGGAAAGTTCACGACAGAAACTTTTGGCCGCTGGTCCCCAGGAGCCCATCGTTTCCACGGCAAATGGGATGAACAGATACAGGTCCCCCAGACACGAGTACTTCCTTCTCTTCAGAGACTCTGCCGAGGTAGCGGCAGCGCCAGCCTGCAGTGACGTAGAAGGAAGATGAGAAGGAGCCATTGTGTCAACACACGTCGCATCCCATACCAGACTTTTTCCGAGCTTCCAGGGCACCAACGACATGCCGTCTGGTCTTTTGCCGACAGCTCGAGAAATGCCACTGGGCTCTAATATAGCTGGTACATTAGCCGACACTAGAGCCCTCCTAATGATGTCATTTAGGGAAGAATGACGTGGAATGCGACCTGGAATTAACGGTGTATAAAGTTTGTTTTGTACTATTTCTAAACGGTATCCCTTTCGTAGGCATAATTTTTTTTCCACTAATATGTTTTAGCATAACATGTTTCGCATAATTTTTTTTCGCCTACCATTGCTTTGACATAATAGTTTCTGCCATAATATTTATCTTGGCATAATCATATTTTAGACTCATCATCATTGGCCTCATACGTCTGTGACAGACGATTTATTCAGTGTCTGAGGCAAGATTTTTCATGGCTGTATAAGCCGATACGGGAGCGGCATGACTTTCCGCACGCTCTACAAACGAAGGTGGAATTAGAGACTGGCACATGCATGTTTAGATGTCGTTTTTGCCTTTTGTTTGCGAGACCAGCGAACCAGGCATCGTCGTGAGCTTTACGCCCATCAAACACACGCTTTCTCCATACATCCCTATTCTCAGCAAGCTTCTCCCAGCTTTGATGGTCGATGTCAAACGCAGCCATGTCCCGTTTGGCGCAATCTTTGAAACGTAGCATCGGTCTTCCAACTCCTCTTTTGGCGTTAGCTACGGCGCCAAGCAGGACACGCCGCGGTAGACGCGAAGGTTCCATGCGGTACACATGCCCTAGCCACCGCAATCGTATTTTATACTAACAATATTTTGGCATAATTGCTTTTGTAATAATTTTTTTGGACTAATACGGGGTGTTAGGGACGGTGTAACGAAAACTTTACAGGCATGATCAGACCATCAAACTGAACAACTTTTACTATGGAGCCAATGGTGGGAAACGAAAAAAAATTTCCGACCTCCCATACAAAGTCAGTCAGCTGATCGTGAATTTTGTATGGGAGGTCGGAAATTTTTTTTCGTTTCCCACCATTGGCTCCATAGTAAAAGTTGTTCAGTTTGATGGTCTGATCATGCCTGCAAAGTTTTCGATACACCGTCCCTAACACCCTGTATAATATATTTTTTATTAAGTTCAAATGGCAGGAAATGTAAGTCAGTTTAGTATTTTTTAAGATATATTAGGTTAAATTAGGTCAGTTTAGGTTAGGTTAGGTTAGGTTATTTTTATACAATTTAGGGGTTCTTCTAATGCATCAGATTTTTATGCCTATTTTGATTATGGATATGACAATTTATGGTTCTGTATTTTAGGCCTATGTACTATTATGGCAATATTTTTTGTGCGTAAAGAAATTATGCCTAAATAGTTATGCGTACATGAATTATGCGTAAGTATTATTAGTTTAAATTACAGTGTGCCAAAATATATTATGCCAATTATTTTTATGCAAATGGATAGAGAACCTTTCTAAACATTTTTTTATCATGTTTGGTATTTTATCAATGACCCATTCCATCCTAGACATTAATATATACGTATAGTTGAACTAGAAAGGGTGACACAAATGGTTAGACCAGTCGTTCCGGACTTCCGTGCACGGTTTCAAAAATCACATTTTCAGAAATCGTGCTCCTGCTAGGTTTGCTCTCTCGCCTCCAGCTCCCAGGAGAAATGAAGTTAGAAAAATACCGCTTTTGTTCATTATTACCAGTATAGAAATGCTCATTCGATCCAAACCCTAGGGAGTAAAAACGGTCGTATAAAAGGGGTCTACAAAATACGTAGGTACATATTCGCCTTACAGAACGTTGTTCCTAAGTTTACTATTCAATATATTCGATCAAAAGTTATATAGCTTTTCGTATTTCAACAAAATCAATTGCCTAAGTTTTCTTGGTTTTATTTATACGGAGTGTTTTGGGATGGCTCATTATAGGAACATGTTGTAGCGGCTTAGAATACTGCCACCCCTAGTCCACTCTGCGTGTTTCGTAAAAAGTGACGAAGAGTTTTTGACTTCGGCCAGTACCTAGTACTATTATTTATTCTGTGCCTCGGCTAAATACCTGTCGACTATGGTCAACCGCATTATGGTGGTGATACCAACTACAATAGGAAGATGAGTGTAGGTACTGAACTCGTATTTATTTTGATACACTTCGAATAATCGTGGTGAACGGGGAAACGACGGGAAAAATTGGGAAACGTGTCCCGTGTAATGGTACCCTTATTTTCCAAGCGTCGCGACAACGACGCGCGTCAACGACGCCGTCAAATTTTGACGGCGTCGTTGTCGCTGCGGTCTTGTAGAAAAACCCGACCGCATCCCAAACAAACTCTAAGCTTCTCAGCGCGCTATCAACGTGACGGCGTCGTGGCGCGCCGCAACGACGCCGACGCTTGGTCTTTCTGGTTCCACATACAAACCCATACAAACCAGTCATTTGGTTTTTAAGCCTACCATTAGAAAGAAAAATACAAAATTTTTTACACATCGTCACTTCCAGTAGGTAAGTTTAAAACATAATAAATGCATTGACCTCCCCTAAATGATTATTCTATTACATAAAATGTATACCCAACTCAAAGAAGCCGACGACGTGTCATATCTTCAGATCGAAGTATCTTCATCTTCCAGTGATCTTCATAATAATCTGATCATCATTGTCACCCTTGACTTTTAACCCAAGTTTTATTGAATTTGCTATCGATTCTGGCTTTTCAGTTTATTGGCTAATCCACTACTTGACTGACAGGTTAAATGAGCTCCTTTTTTAAACGCTCTGAAACTATTTGTATGAAAATATGGGGAAATAATGACGTGACAGTTTGACAGTTCAGCTGTCAAATCCCATACATATTTTGACAGCTCCATGCGCACAGTTATAAAAATCGAGTTATAGGTATTTTAATATTTTTATATTAGTTTCTAGTTTATTAATTTTAACTTTTAATATTTTGAATAAGGATGAATGACGTTTGTACTATTTTTGAACAATAGTTATAAGCATACATCTTTTGTATTTTATTGACGACCCTGTCAAGTAGCGAATTCTGAAAAATTCTAGCGGGGTTAGCTATTTTCGTATCGTTTGGCGTTTGATTCTTTGAATTTCCAGAGCAAAATTGGAAAGTTTTGGTCCTGTGTTAAAATGTTACCCATTTTATATACTAATTATAAGGAATAAAACATTATTTCAGGAAATAAATAACAGTTTCATGGCCTGAAAATAATTTTCCGAGAAGTTCAAATGAATCAACTAAAATTAGGTACTTAGGTAAAATAATATTTTAAGTTATTATTATTATTATTATGAGTAGTTATTTTTTTTCATCTCGGCTTCAGAGAGCCGGTTTTTCGATGTTACGGGCCTAGGCCAAGTGAACATCGCTTTGATTATCAGGTTCATTTACAAATGTAGCGTCAACTTGTAAAAACTTTCTAACGATTCGGCAAGTATAGAGTATAACTGCTTTCTGTAAGTTTATGTAAGTTGTTTTGGGAAGATCTAATGTTTTAAGTGACTGGTGTAGTTGTTTCGGTATGACACCAACAGTAGACAAGACTATAGGGATTATGGTTACTTTTTGTAGGTGCCACATACGCGTTATCTCGTCCTTTAAATCTATATATTTGCTTAGTTTTTCGGCTATAGTTGACTGGAGGTTATGAGTATTGGGAATTGCAATGTCTATAATGTTTGCAGTTTTGTTAATTTTGTCAATTAGTGTGATGTCGGGTCTATTGTAATGCGTGGTTTTATCAGTAAGTATTGCCCTATCAAAATAAAGTTTATGGGTGGAGTTTTCGAGTATGACTTCTGGATGATATTTATAATATGGAGTAGCAGGTGTTTCGATCAATTTATATTTTATAGCAAGTTTTTGATGTATGATATTTGCGACTTGGTCGTGCCTGTATTTATAATCCGTTTGGACAATTGTTTTACAGGCACCCGTAATATGTTGAATGGTTTCCGGGGCGCTGTGGCATCTCCGACAACGATCTATTGTATTGGGCAACTTCATGATATGCTTCTGGTAATTTCTGGTTTCTACGACCTGGTCTTGAATAGCGATCATAAATCCCTCTGTTTCCGGGAATATTTCACCGCGCCTAAGCCATTCGTTCGACGCTTCCTTGTCGACGTAGGGTAGGCTTAGGTCACGGTAAAACCTTCCGTGCAATGATTTTTGTGACCAGTCGTTGAGTTTAGTCTGTCTGTCCGTCTGTATTTCGTTTTTCTGTGATAAGCGGTTTTGTAAGTTAAGAGGAGTGTATCTACTATCATTGAAAACTATTGCTGAGTGTAGGCTGGATGTGTCTGTTTTACTATAAAAGTACGATCTAAGACTAGATATCTGCTTGTTGTGGAGATTCGTCACATCAATAAGACCTCTGCCGCCATCGCTTCTAGTCAGCGTTACCCTCTGCACACACGATTTTGGGTGGTGCTTACGATTCTTTGTCATCGTGACATTTATCATTCGCTGGACGTTAAGAAGCTCTGTTTTAGTCCATGGGATAATGCCAAATGAGTATGTTAATACGGGAACTGCGTATGTGTTAACAGCTTTAATAGTATTTCTGGATTGCAAGTAAGTTTTCATTATAGCGTTAAGTCTATGTTTGAACTGTAGTATTAAGTTATTTTTCGTTTCTTTAAAATGAATCTGTTTGGACTGATGAAATCCGAGATATCTGTAGGTAGCTATTGCATCTAGGGGATCTATTTGTTGACCTGACTGGAGATGATAGTGATGCTCATATGTTTGTCCTGCCCTTACTGAATTTACTTTACACTTGTCAATTCCAAATTCCATACTAATATCTTGTGAGAAGTTTTCTGTGATTTGAATCAGTTTATCTAGATCATCCTGTTTATCTGCGTACAACTTGATGTCGTCCATGTACAAAAGATGGTTAAGGTGGTATTTGTTTTTATCAGTTAGTAAGACATCATCAGTGCCTGCATATTCTAGTGGGTATCCTAATTGAGTTCGGTTAAGGGCATTAGATAGTGGATTAAGAGCAAGGCAGAACCACAAAGGACTAAGCGCATCGCCTTGGAAGATTCCTCGTCGAATTCTGATGATATCTGTAAGACTCGTTTCGGAGGAAGTACTGCAGGGTAGTTTAAGTCGCGTCGTCCATTGGGTCATCGTGTTTTCAAGAAAAGTAATTACTGTCGGGTGGATTTTATTAATTTCTAAGACTTTGAGCAGCCAAGTATGAGGGACCGAATCATACGCTTTTTTATAGTCAATATAAGTAGTATACAAGTCTTTCTTTTTCTGCTGGACCTGGCCTAATACAATAGAATCTATAACTAGCTGTTCTTTGCAGCCTTGGCTAAGCTTCTTACAGCCTTTTTGTTGCTCTGTCATTAAGTGATTAGTGTCTATGTGTGAGTATATTATGGATGTAAGACATGATGTTAATATTTTATAAATGGTCTGTAGGCAGGTTATTGGTCTATATTTAGCAGGATTAAGGATATCATTTTGATCTTTTGGCAACATGTACGTGATACCATCAGTTATGTAGTCGGGCATGGTTTCCGGGTTCTGTACGAATTCGTTAATGAAGTTATGGAGGAAAGGATGAATATGTGTAAACTTTTTATACCAGAAGTTGTGAATGTTATCGGACCCTGGTGCTTTCCAATTGTGCAGTTTTCTTATAACATCATGAAACACTTCTGCAGGTATGAAATCAAACTGCATTGGTTGAGCATCTTCGACATTTTTCTCTTCGCTCTTTATCCACTCTGCATCTAACCTATGATTTACCGGTGTTTCCCAAAGCCTAGCCCAGTATGCATGAAAATCTTCTTTGTTTGGCACTGTATTATTCGTCTGTGTGTTGTTTGAGTTGACTTGTGTTTGGTTGGTTGTAGAAGTTTTGAGTGTCCTGTAAAAGTGTTTCTCATTTGATGTCAACTGTTTGTTTTGAGATTTTCGTAGCGTACACGTTTTGTACCGCTTGATTCGGCTGCAGAGTAGGGACAATTTTTGCCTTAGCGTGTCCAAAAATTCTGAGAGGCTAGAGTTAGGATCCTCATGTGAGGTGTGTATTTTGTACTGCTCAAAGATTTTTTGTACCTGCCGCTGTATGTGGTCAGATCTATTTCCTTTCATATACTGTGTCAGTCTTCCTATTTTGGCTCTCAAATCTTCTATTCTTGACTCTAGTCTTTTCTGCCATTTCGGTTTTTTCTTCTTTTGCTTAGTTACTTCTTCTTCAGCTTTTGGTGGGATGTCAATTCTTGCTCCATTTTCCTTAGCTGCTGCCCACGCAGCGCAGTATATAACCGTTTGTAGAGTTTCAAAACTAGTCTCGTTTTTTATATATTGTGGTAAGATTTTGTTGTTAATGTAATCTATAATTAGGGCTAATTTTTTAGACGGTCTTTGTTTAGGGATATAACTCCTTTCTGTAGGGTTCACATTAGAAAAGTATTTTAGTGCTTGTTCAAAAGATTGTTCTATATCTTTACCTTTACTATCATTTATTGTCGAACTGTGAGTGTTTATATTTACTTGTGGTTGAGATTCTGCACTTACTGAATCTTCAGTATGATTCTGAAGTTCAGGTTCGTGGTGAGTGTGGTTGGGATGACTATCTTTAATTTGTGGTGTATTTTCTGTTATATGTTGTGTTAAAAGTGTGCTATTAGTTTGTGCTACCTGTAGTTTAATCGATTCACGATCCTCTAAACTTATTTGGTTGTTGCGATGTATAACTCTGATCTGGTCAGCTAGTCTTTGCTCGGAAATAAATGATAGATCTGGGTGTATTTCAATAAATTTCTTATGGAGTAGCGGCCTATAACTTGTCAAATTGTTTTCACAGTCAGTCACTATATAATACAATTTAAGGAGTTCTCTATTGATGGTGTGCCACTGAAGTCTCTTTCTCTCTTTGCCAGCTTTCGTAGTAGCAGGTCGCATATCTGATAAAGCACTACCATGAGACTCACTGACACTACCCTGAGTACCACTGGCCAGATTGGCTGTTGAAACATTTATTGATAAGAGTTGAGAGTCGGAGTTATTTGCGGAGTTTTTTGGCCCTGCTATATCTACTTGTTTATATGTATTTGATGATTTCGTTCTGTTCGTTTCAGTACTATCTAATACTTTTTTAACTTCGTCTTTTATGGTTTCTAATATCTGAGTGGACAGTAATTTTTTATTTACTATATCTCTTCTTTGGGTTACTATTTTCTGTTTTGATATATTTATGTCAGTAAATTTTTCTGAAAATTGTCTGTGTAGTTCGTCAGTGAATCTTTTCGTATGTCTTTCCATCTTAGTTATTGTTAAGTATGTACGCCAGATAAATCTGTTCATTTCGTCAGTAAATATTATTCGCGTACGTTTAATGCCTGAAGTGGGAGCAAGGTTTAGGCACTCGGCCTCTTGCTCAACATCTACAGACAGTGGAGTAACAGTTGAGGATCGGGACTCTATTGGATATTCGAATGGATTAGGTGAAGAGCTCAGTGATGGGAACAGGCTATGGCTTGATGATACTGGTGATGGGGGATTCGATGTTGGTATGTCCGGTGATTGGTTTTCTATATGGTCTGCAACAGTCGAAGACTGGGCAGAAAGCGATATGTTGCCCCCCTCAAATACGATGGGGCAGCCCATTACGGGGTGGGATTCTCTCGCCTGTGGGCAAGTACCCACTTGAGGTAGAACTCTATTTCGGAGTCGCATACCGCTTTTTGTTAACTAGCGCACCGTTGGTCACTGGTGAGTTATAAGCTAAGAGCTGCCAGTGTCCGCCCCCCACGTGGCAACAGATGGTCGTGCCGGACGTGATGTTAGATTTGCAGGGGGCTATTATTATTATTATTATTATTATTATTAGCCTGAAAGATCCCACTGCTGGGCAAAGGCCTCCCCCTCGGTCTTCCATTTATTTCGATCCAGAGCCAACGTCGTCCACTCCTTTGAAAATGTATCAAGATCGTCGCGCCATCGTTTTCTGGGTCTACCTCTACGTCTAGACCCGTTTTGAGGTACCCACGGTTCGGAAACGATTTTGGCCCAACGATCTGGGTGCATCCGACAAACATGCCCGGCCCAATCCCACTTTAACTTGGCAGTCTTGCGCCCTACATCAGCTATTCTGGTTTTTGCTCTAAGAGTAGTGTTGCGAACTCTGTCCGTTCGCTTTACGCCAAGGACACTGCGCTCCATAGCTCTTTGGCAAACCTTCAGTTTGGACTTTTGGCTCTCTTCTGGCTCTCTGGATATTTTAAGTAATAGCAAATTACCTACCTAACTTAAAACAGTGTAAAGGTCAAAATAAAGACCAAGCGTGGCGGCGTCGTAGTGCGCGGTCAACGTGACAGCGTCGTTCAGTTATGGAGCGCACACCGCAGTGTGCCACCCGGTTTTCCTGGCATCCCCATACAAACCAGTCATACTATGAACGAATGACGCTGTCATGTTGACGGCGCACTACGACGGCGCCGCGCTCGGTTTTTATTTTGGCCTTAATATAAATATGCAATCGTATTGCTTAATTAAGGAGTTGCAAATCACAAACTTTATTCAGTTCAGGCTCAAAAAATTACAGCTCTGAATTTGGCACATATGATATGACAGGCAGGTTGAAAAGCACCTGCCTTTATAATGAAGCCGACGAATTAAAGATACGATTTTGTGAAATATACTACTCATCAAAAAAATCGAGACACTTTCTTTTTCATTGTTAAACAAAAATATGAATTTTATGAAATTAAAAGTTGAAATTAGAACATTGACACTAGACATTTATACCTAACTCAATATATTCCTTAGATAATTTGATCCGTGGATAACGTAAACTTGCTAAGTGTCTAGATTTTTCTAATGAGAAGTGTAGGTTATTATCCTCCATCGATTCACCATACTACTGTGACCATAAGCAGCGGGTGTGATTTGATTTGACACTCATTTATTTATGCAACACATATCAAACTCGTAAAAATCTTAATAAAAATGTAACATCCCTCATTTTCTTTTATTCGTTCTTGTATTATGGTCCTGTGCAAATAAAACCCTTACCTACATCAAAATCACGATGTTAGATAGGGGATAGGGGGGGATACATAAAATTTGGCGTATAATATGTACGTAACTTATCATGTAGGTATGTATTAGAATATACCCCAATTCTACTCCCCATTTAGATTAGGTACTTTCAGAGTTTCCTAAAAATATCCAAAACATTCATTTGATTTTTGACAGCAGGACTAAATTGCCGTGAAGAGGACAAAATAAAAAATAAATTCAACTAACAGCTGCCAAAAAGCAACAAAAATTTTGAATACTTCCTGTCAATGTACTTTTAGTACACGTTACCAGGTACAAAAAGAAATTCAATACCTACGTGTTTGGAGCTTATATTTTGGAGTTACAGTACAGTAGTTACATGAACTAAGATACAACGAATAACCATTTCATTTACAAACATCTTTGACTTAATAGGTTCATGTACAGCTCCAACTTGGGTTCAAAAAACATTTACGTCTACTTGAAACTTCAAATATGACATCAATGAGTTTGTGCGCTGACTTGTCATAATTTCTTATTCCATATCTTTAAATTCCTCCGCTCATGATAATGCTATGACATTAGGTCATCTATTTTTATTTTTATCTTAAATGTTTTATTTGCGTAGGTAGGGGGAAATAATCATCAATACCATAAAACCCGGGCGTTATGGCATGCCCGACTCCGCTGGGTTACCCAGGCGACCTACGGACTAAAACCCCCTCCCTGTAAATTATCGTTGGAATGCAAACCAACGTTTTAGACTGTACATGTTATTAGTTAATACTGTGACTTAAATTTTAACGTACGAGTGTTTTAGTAAAGTTAATAAGTTAGTTTTTTTAGTTTATTAGGTACCTCAATAATTATAAGAAAACGCCTATTTTAAACATGGTCTAGTTTGGGGTTGCTAGCTGTCACATGTCGGGCGACCGTACTTTAAACGACACCCAAGCGATTTGCGACTTAAATAAGTTAAAACAGAAATACTTTCAAATAACGTAGGTATTTTCTTATAATATCTAAATTTTTCATTCCATGGCCATTCGTGGGAGGCCCATGTCTAGCAGTGGACTGTTGTGGCTGTAGCAGTAATTCCTTTGTGGTATCTTCATTCGTCGTGGTAGATGGCACTTAACTCCGGTAACCTAGCTTTATGATGTCTCTAATACTCATACAGCTAGATAACCAAAGATAATTAACCGATCTACTTCTTCTTTCTTCTGTGATTTCCTTCTTCTTTCTTCTTTGTTTTTCGTCTTCTTTCTTCTCTGTTTTCCTTCTCCTTGCTTCTTTGTACTCAGTCTACTTTCTTCTGCGTTTTGCCTTTTTCTTCGGAATTCTTGGTATGGATATTCACTTATGATTTCAGTCTCTATTGCTTCTGTGAGTGTGATGCGAATAGCCAGTCTCTTCTTATGATTAAAATGAAAACAGTTTAATGTTATTATTTGTGACAGATACATCAAGGCAAGATTAAATTAGATAAAAGATGTTTGATGAAAAACATTTTTGGTTCATAAAGCGATTTTTGCGCCCTTCTTCCTCATGGCCAAACTATTTCGCCTAACTGATTTGCGTGCATTTTTGACTTTAACATTCCCATCAATAAATCATTTAAGCACGTACCTACTAAGTACAAAAGTTCCATACATGCAAAATGTTTCCAACTTAAGCACAACGAAATTACGAAAGTTGCGAAAGTATTTAACTAGAGGAATAAAAGTCCCTTTTATACAAAAGCGGGGTAATTGGATAAACAAACAAGTAACAACTGAGTGCACAAACTTTGAGGAAGTTTTGCCTCGACGCGGCAACTTTTTACATTTAGTCTATATTTAGCGAAACAACAGGTCTTTGGCAAATCGTATTTTATAAAACTTTCGTAATTTTGTCTAGTAAAATAACCAGTTAGTGTCAAAACACACCTACGTACAGTTTACAAAGTTTTTCGTGTGGGTTGTAATATCCCAAATATATTGTAAATTTGTAATATAGGTAAGTACTACACAACTTTTACTCATCTAAAACTTTGTGCCAGAACTTTGCGGAGTTTCGATTCATGAGTGTGACCATGCTAAAAATCCTCATTTGACAAATCCAATTATTTTAACCATGCCTGTTATACGGCCTCAAAACACCAATAATCATAATTATCGCATAACGTCATCCCAATAGATTTTCTTATGCCTATCTTCTTCTCTTCTTCTTCATCTTTCACCGGTCTAGTTTTCTTACTGTATTTCGTGAGTTCTTCTCTCTTTTTGTTGCGTGTCTACACGCAACAACCCTGGAATGAGAAAAAACAAAGACTTTAAAACAAAAGTTAAAAAAGTCAATTATAAGACCTGTTTTAAGGTGATCTCCAACTTGGGAACTTTTACGAAAAAAAATGTCTTAAAATACCCCAAGGGAACCTCATCCGGAGTAATTTACAATCAAAACATGCCCTGAGACTTGCTCTTCGTAATTTAGTTAGAAGAGTTATAAAATAATGGAACAAATAACCTACCTACCTAAATATTTTCTTACATACAATTTTGGTGCTGTCGCAAAGATATCAAATTCCCTCCAGTCAATAAGGATAATGTGCTTCTGATACAGAGCAAAATGTATTAAACTAGAGGCATAATCAAAACATAATAAGTCCAAGAAATATGACTAAACAAAATATGATTTTCAAGTTCAATGCTATCAACAACAAAAAATCAAAGCAAAACCTCCAACACAGTCGTCTGTCTTGCTAATCAAAGCGCAACAAAAAACGCTAAAGAAAAACATTTTCAGCAAAAAACCAACAGGTAGGCCCGCCATAGAAGATTACGATGTCTTGACTAGTATTAGGAAACTTTTATTTACACAGTTTCTCTTCACATTACTGCGTGGTAAAGAAAATGGGAATGTAATAATAGAAGGTAACAACCGATGTATGATCAAAAGGTTCCGTTGATTTTAGCCGTTAGGATATGAGGTGCGAATGACTTGAACAAAGATATTCGTCAGCGACCAGTTCCACAGAATTGTTTGGTTAAGTTAATACGCTATTATTTAACCATTGTGCCGAGGCCTTCCAATCGACCATGCTCAGTAAAGGATAGTTCGAGGAAGGTTGCAGACAAAGGGTCATGTTAATTTGGTTGGTAAGAACATGTGACCATGCTCAGACGAGACATGTAAAGGAAATAGTGGCCTAGCTGTGCGGTCTTCGATGAATTTTCCTCAGGCGCATCGCCAGCGTATAAACCTACATAGGTATTTAAGGGATCAGCTTATACAGGTTTTACAAACAAATACTGAGGAAACCAGTCTAAGTTGGTGTGCTGGCGATGCACGTTTTCCACTTAAGGTCTATAATTAAATATTACTTTACGTTTCCTTAATTTATACTGTATACTTAGTTTGTTATTTCATTTATCATGCACGTAAGGTACTTACCTACTTGACTAGTTCCGTTAGGACAATGTCGTATCAGAATCATAATTGACTTAAACCACGTGAATCATAATAGGTATATGTAAATGAGTACAAAGAAATAAAGTTATCTAGGACACAAATTACTCTGTGGTCAACGTAGATGACACCAAGTAAGCACAATGTCCGAGTTCTTCGAATAATAGGTCTACAGACATAATTAGTTTCTACTTCCTTCCGGATTCCATCGTTTTTCTCAATATCTGTGTAGAACTTAAATGTTGGTGAATTTTTTATTTATTGGTCGGTCGGGTAAATTGATTGAAACTAAGTATGTGTAAGTAAAGTATGTAACCGTCTTCGTATTTAATGTATTTGGAGTTATTATAATGCGTAATTGCATCCAATTCATACTTATTTATTATATTCACGACTATATTTTATTTGACAAACTTAACATTGTAAAGTTATTGTTGTTACAGGTGGTCAAATGTCTTTGACAGAAAGTAAGCAAGCAGGTTACTGACTTTATTCTTTTTTCTGTATGAACCTTTATAACACCGAAAAATCTCTTACAATGGCAAAAAAAGGTTCAATAATGTAGGTGAGAACAGAATAGATAATTCCAAATTCAAAATTCCATATCTGTCGACCAGCTACCTGAAGCCAATGACCGCCACCAACACTCGGCCTTGCCAAGAATCCGCAAAACCCACCTATTATTCCAACCATCACACTATTCAAAACTGATCCTTATCACAAAGACAGAAAGTAGCAAAACCAACTTTACTTTACTACTAAAGTTCCTATTACATTACCTTGTCAACAAACGCTAATACGCTAAACGCTAATACATTGCTGGTTAGATTCTTTACGGGTATCACTAAAACAAAACAGGTGCCATAAGACGTGGCATAGAATAGCATCCCTGATTTCTTTCCTGCAGGGTGACGTAAGAAGCGACTCGAGGGATTCATGATTCTTCTGAAATTCTCATGATTCATCATGTCTATTAGGCGAGATAACCATTAATTGTCTAGGGAGGGATACATGATTCTTCTGAAAAGGTCCTAAAATATTTGTGTTTCTACTGCCGTTAACGCTCTGCATACCTCGCAAATGATATAGGTGTGATATTCTATGAGAGCCAGCAATGTAAGGCCAATCGGAGCCTGTTCGCAGAGTATAGTAATACCTGCTACAAAATACAAATGGATGGTGGATGGTGTTTACACAAAAGATTGGACAGACACGTCTTTGTTGTATTGAAAACGCCATGATGAATGGTGACGCCATATTTTTGTGAGTTTTGGCGGCATTTTACATTTTACGACGGCGAACGAAATACGTGATAAAATGGTATAGTAAGCAAGTGATGACTGTTTAGATATACATGATGTTGTCAAATTTTTAGGAAAGACTTATCAAACCAGACTAAAATAATAATCCCACTTAGATACCTATACGCGTAGGTGTTGTAAAAGGCGACTATGCGAAGACTTCAGGAAACAGGAAGCGTTTCCTTTGAAATTCAAAACTTTACACTGCGCTTGCCAACCTGCCTGTCTAGCCTAGCAAACATCCCTCAACACTCCCCAATAGAGGAATGCTCATGTTCAGCTGTGATAATAAGTAATACTGTCATATTAATAGAATTTAGGACTTGAACTTCTGGCAGCAGCAAAATCATATGCTAGTTTAGCTCCTATTGCCTGCTACCCTACATTACAGATTTACCCAAGCTCTTTGATCAATGAAATTTAAGGCTGGTACAGGAAGCCGTAGTCACGACCACTCAAAGTGACCTCGCGGTCATCCAACCAAGTTAACACCCCTCCAATAATCCAAAAGAGTAGTCTAAGAGTATCCTCAGTCCGGTCGTGAACTGTTGCGGCTGATGATGATGTTACTTTCATACTTGTAAGAACGGCTTGAATTTCGTACGAAATAATGACTAGTTTAGCTCCTATTGTCTGCTACCCAACATAACAGCTGGACAAAAGCTTTACGTCTTTGATCAGTGACATTTAAGGCTGGTACAGGCAGCCGTAGTTACGATCATCCGCAGTGACCTCGCCGCAACGTGACTGCCGCATCTTGATAGCACGAGAATTAGGTGAGCAGATCCGCACAGGCGATAGAACGAACGGAAAATCCGTGCCGTGTATTTTCAAGACAGTAGTACACCGATTTCGCATGGACCTGACTGCAACGAGAGGTCTGACCGGGCAACGAGACTGCTGCATCTCGATAGCACAAGAATGAGGCGAGTTGATCCGCACTTGCAATAGAACGAGTGGATAGTCCGTGCCGTTTTACCGAGGAACGTTGGTCAAAGACATTGGAGGAGTCTTTTGAATCAGCAATTTGATTTTGTGCACCTCTTATCCGCCATAGACATAGAATATCTTACTGTTGCACGCACATACCCAATCACAGGATCTTTTACACGACTCCATTCGTACATAGATTGGAGTAGTTAACGTGTGAAACGAGTGGTAAGACCACTCTTTGCAGTAAAGAAAATGAATTCCGAATCTTCCGACTCAAACATACGCCTCCAGAGACAACTTTGTCAAAGATACGAACATGAAAAGTGTCAAAGCTTTAGACAAAACTTGGAACTGTTGGATCTCATTGCAAATGCTATAGTAAGTGTTAGAACTGTCTTCGAGCACTCCCTGGAGTATAAAGGATGGTAAACTGTTTATCTTTAACAACAAATTTTCCAAGTTTCAAAAGTTCATTTCCACTTGACACCCTCAGACAGGATGGAGCCAGGAAAGCATGAATTAGTTACAAACTTCGTCAACCCTTAAGTTTGTTGAGAGTTACCAACTATCATCGATAGTAAAGTTGGTGTCACTTTGCGAGTTCCTGTAGTTAAGTACTGTAGGCACGTCGTACCTACAAGAACGTTTTCTTATTAAGCTTGAAAAAGTCTCCTTCACAAGTGCCGCAAAAGTTTTCGGTATTTGACAGTCGCGTGTCCTAGAAGGACACATTGTTTAGGTTCCTGTATGCAGATCTTAAAACTTTTAAATCGCGGCACATGTTGGATGGAACTGTACGTCAATCTTTTTTTATTAAGACACATTTACTAAACATTTTTGTACGAAAGGTTACTCTAATTGTTGTATTCATATTAAGAGAAAAAAAAAACAAAAGGACGTTCGGTTTCACGAATAGATCACACTCTGAAAATATTTGCACCGAATTTAAAATGACATTATACCTATAATTTGGTATCACATACTGGGCCAGACAGAACGCCTAAACGCCAAACCGTCGTTTCCCAGAAAGGCAGTAACCGCCGAACGTTCGTTCACATCACGTCCCCCCAAGGCGATTCCACGACAAAACACCTTTATACAAAACCACGCGCAGTGAATGCAAAGTGGCGCTGGCGTCCAATTCAAATGCCTTAAAGCATGTGTCACGAAGGACGTAACGCGTCTATACGTCCTGTACTGGATTCAAAAGGTTTGGAATAAAGGATTTGAGATGGAAAGGATGGATTCCGCAAGGTCGAGTCCACAGATAGACACTCCGTTGGTTTAATAACTGATTCATACAGAATCATTAATTATAATTACTGTGGCTATTCTTTGAAACCCTATACTTTGCAACCGCACAGTTACATACGGACCTAGGATGCTACGTAGGCAATGTCAAACTTTTTGTCACCAAGAAATGCTGTTGCACATAGATATGTAAAGAATTTACCTATGTAAGCTTAAATACGGACGGGCTACCAACTTATACCTACGAACTTTGTGGAATACAAAGTTGATAAAACGAAGTACAAACTTCAACAATGTTCTAATTCTTAGACGAAATTATACCTAACTGCTAGATCGAAGAAAGAAAACGTGCACAACCATTCTGTAGGGCAGCTCTTAGACGCAGCCAGCAATAAGTCTTCGGCGGGACCCACACGCATCCGGCTATCAGATGCAAACAAAGAATGCCCCATACTAAAAAACGACATTCAAATAACGTAACGCTGCTGCGTTTGCGTATAAACAGCGCAGCGGAGAAACTTACGTTGCGTTATTTTAAAGTGGTTTTTAATATGGGAAATTCGATATTTGCAGACACACGCGCGTTAGTGCAGCGATAAAGTAGCGTAGCAACAGCGTTACGTGCGGTCCTAGCCTTATGCAGGCCGCGCATCTGTGCCACAGAGCACGGTATAAATCCACAACCAGTCCAGACCCACCCATTTACGGAGCCAGTAATTGCAGTAGAAACTCTTGTAATGGCTTATTCAATACAGACCGATAGAACCAGTCCTAGACCCGCTATAAACTGCTATAAAACAGTCCGCTCTGAGGCCCTGGCGAATTTATCGCAATATTCCTGGAGTTTCGAATGCGTTGTAAATAAAGTTTCGCCAACCCCAGATAGCAAAATGCTTATTCGATTCATGCTTTCACAGGATTGTGTTTTCATAGCAACCTTTGGACCTTGCGTAACGAAGGCCTCAAACAATTTGACAAAAAAGCTCCAAAACGTTTCTGCTCCGACTTATTTTAAGGGTCGTAAGGGCAAGTCTCCAAAAGTCAGCAGCGTTGGTAATTTTAGCGTGAAACTCAATTTACGCGATGTTCCGCACATCAAAGGGTAAACAATTTCACCCAAAATAAAGTTTGGAACCTTGTAATCAAAATTGTTTCAATTTTCCTACGGAATTCCAGTTTTCGGGGATCGGATTAAGTTTTCCAGATTCGAAAAAGAAGTCTTTTCGTGCAGTTTGAGATTCCAATATCGGGGGAGATTGTTCCGTTAACGGCCAATCTGCTCAGCCAATGGTCAAAGGAACTCTTAATTAGAAAGAGCTGGTAAGGATTCTTAACTCCAATTTACTGAGAGATAGTTCAGTAAAGGAACCAAGCAAGATTAACTTTTGGTTCCATTTCCAACAAATGCCCTATTCGTGCAATTTAAGACAAAACGATTCGCACTTAAATAGATATCCCAATTGATGTCTTCGATCTAAAGCGGGCATTTCCAATTTGTTTGCTAGACTTTGACAAAGAACTTTTGTCTACTACACACATGATATTTTTCCTTACATATTGAATCTACGTCAAATATCTTTATTCTTAAAGTTATCTGCACCTGAATACACGTCAAATATCTTTATAACAAAGTTACACCTGCGAAATACGTATCAAGACTCGAATCACGTATACAAAAAGGACTTATTAGTATTCCCCTTTGACGGATTCATCGTAGACGTACGCTAATCGAATTACAAAGTCGATTGTAATTGTGAAAATTACAATTGTTCGCATCGATTACTGCACCTAGTTCATTCACTAGTTGTAATTATTTCATTCACTGCGTTTCGCGCTTCGCCGCTCGAGGCGTCAGGGCCGGCATTGAACGTCATAATTATAACTAATTTACAATTACAAATTATTACAATAAAAATCTTAGTCTGTATATTTGAATAATTAAATGATTTTTATGTCTGACAACACAGGAAACGGATGGAAAAAGGTTAGTCTATACATATTATAGACGGTAGCAACCAAGGACGCTACTGGAGTTGAATCCGTGAATCGCACCCAATTTTATCCATTTCAGTTGACTTTAACGTCACATTTGAAAGAGCAAAAAATATCAGGAAATCGGAATGAGCTTTCAAAAATGCAAAGAGTGGTCGTAAGAAAAGCAATTCAAAGATTTATTGAAAGGTTTGTCGCAGGTGCGGGGACACAGGTGCGTCTGAACGAATACGCACGACTAAATAATGAAAACGATGACACATAAAAGAAAATGGCATTGTCGTCAACGAAAAATCCGGTCATAACCGGCTGAGTAACCAACGGAAACGGCCCAAGAAAAATATTGTATTTACCTTGAAGATGGACTGGCTGACGACACAACAAAGCACTTTCAATAGTCGGCGCACTAAAAGAACCGTGTAAACCTCACAGGTGGTTGAGCAGGACTGAGGACCAACTTATTCTTCACTACCCTGCCCCCCGCTGATAGAAGCCCTTAAGACGTCAGCGGGGAAAAACGAATAAATATGGGGGAGCATTGAATCTGGTTGAAGCAGGTGGACTCTGGTCGAATGCGTTTTACCTGCGTCAAAAAGAAAAGATACCTGCGATCCGGTCTTGAGAATTAATTGGTCGAGACGAGACCAGGGAGCGTTCTCGAGATTTCCATTTGGTTGCTTGCATATTTTAGGTCGTTTAATGGAACTTTAGGTCGTTTAAGTCTTGGTGATAACGTGTCAGGAATGCTATGATATAATGATATCATCCGGAATGGACAATAATAGCATAGAGTTAACCTATTTATACTTTTCATAACAATTAAAAACAGGTTTGGTGAAACCACAACGTAAACAATTGAGTATTTAATAAGATTAAAAAATACGTTACATTATTAGAACTAATTTAACAAGACTGATATTCACTTAAATAAGTAAGAGCCTTTAAGTGTTCGTTAATGATAGCCACTTTCGTACAATCTTGATTCGATTTACCTTTGTCCATAATAAAAGGCATCACTTCACTTTTAGTCTGACTGAAGACAATTTACCTAATTAATTAGGTACTACTTAAAGGGCGGGTCCCATTTTTAGGGTGAGAATCCACCAGAGCTGTGCGAGTAAAATGTGTCGTACGAGGATGCGTAGCTGTGCTGTGGAAATGTGTAGGGGTTTCCACCAGAGCTGTGCGAGTAAAATGTGTCGTACGAGGATGCGTAGCGGAGCTGTCAAAATGCGCATTAATGTGCGGAGCGAGGATGCGTTGCGAAGCTGTGAAATGTGTGAGCGGGGCGGAATGCGATGTAGTGGAAACCTCGCAGCACATTTCTCGAAACGCATTCCTCGCAACACATTCCTCGCTACACATTCCTCGCAACACATCCTTCGCACACATTTCTCACTTGTTTTGTATGTAGAATGGCCTCGCTTCGCTCAACCCTATTCGACCAGAGCTGAGCTGAGCGAGGCTAGGAAAATGAAGTGATTCTATTGGTGGATTTTTTCCTCGCACACCGCTTAGCTACCTCGCACAGCTCTGGTGGATTCTCACCCTTATGTCTAACTAAATATGCCTAAGTTTCGTCGATATGTCATCAAAGATTTTCAGCTGAAGTTGTCATATTTCATATTCATATTTATGAATTCTTAAATTACGCTACTCAATTAGATGACTTTAGAGTAGTATTTTGGATACGATCCAAACAATCAGTTTCCCACGATGTACGGAGCTCGCCTACTCACTGCTGAATTAAGGCAATCACTGTTTTATGCCTCATTTAACATGTTGAATGGAGAAATTGACCGCTAGACAAGCTTATGTACATAAAAAAGTAAATGCTAAATGCGATAAAAAAAAATATGTCGTTTTATTTTTTTAAACAAGATACTTTTTCACATAATAATTACTTTAACGAGTCTTATCGCGATAGTTTTTTAGGTAAAGAAGCGACCACGACTGGTGCAACCCAGTCGAAACGTCGAGTGTCCAGGTAAATCGCTTATTTACCTAAAAAACTATCGCGATAAGACTCGTTAAAGTAATTATTATGTGTGAAAGTAATCGCGAGTGCTTTAAAAGTTATATAAGATACTTTTTATCTAGGTATATTTGAGTTAGTACTCTGTAAGAATTCATTTGTCTTTTCTGCTTTTCCAAAGCTAGACCAATCACATCACGATCACAGATTGAAAGTTATGCCTAGGTAATATACTGACTGGATGATTTAAAGATATTTTCTACAACTCATTCGTCTTATAATCCTTGTCAAACAAAAACTTCATTCACATAATATATTTCCATTTCTTAATTTAGTAGGTATTGCTTTCCCGCTAAAACATCCATCATTTAGTCTCCAATCCGAAGGAGTAAGAGAACAAAAGATGGATTACCCCAAAATCATTGTTCAAAAGTTAATTCCTTAAACAACGAGGCTTTTCAAAAGAACACTTCAAAATAACACTTCCCAAAACCTTTTCATGTAATTGTAAAACTCTTTGTGGCAGCACTCGAAATTTAAGAGGCTTTTAAAAATAACGCCTTCGACAAAAGAGGGTAAAATTTTATGAGCAGGTAGTTCAATTCTTCGTAAATAATAAAGTACTTGTAAATGCTTCTCGTTCAGGAAAGGAAATAAATTTTGAAAACAAAAGTGCCTATTTCTTTGTATGGGTAATCCACGTAAGAATATTTATGAACTGTTTTATGTTTTGCGTTGGATAAAACCTGCGAAATACTCTGTGATAAATTTCAATTGTCTATGATTCTGATATCAAAAGTATCATCCTAGCTGCCATAAATTATGTCACTCGTATAAAAAATCCACCATCCCCTACATAATTTTCTGCAAAATTGTGTGGAGACCAGCTTATAACGCAGGTTATCAAATTGTAAGTATGACTTCAATACATAAAACATACTAAATAGGTATACCTATATCAAATACGACGTCCAATATTTTTCGCCCAAACTTGTCATATTTCAGGTACCGATCGTTATTGTTTCAATCGAAATTTATTTATCTCTAACTTGAAAAGTTGTAGATTTACCATAATATACTAGCTTAGAGGATAAAAAATGTAAGGTAAATGAGACAATAGTGGGCTGGCGATGTCTGATGGGTCGGAGATACGACCGCGGTCGCGTGATTACACTCCTAATGCACTTTATTGCCACGGACTTAGGGTGACAAAGCGTTCAAATAATTTTGGGAATTTAGAGATTAATGATAAAAACATATTTTTTCTAGAAACTGACATAAAGGTCGATTTAGACGGTTTAAACTACACCTGAAAAAAGAAACCTGTAATTTTCATAAGTAACTTTTTTCTTGAATGATTATGTTAGAAGCGAACTACATTGCTATATATTTTATGATGCACATTGATGAAGCATGTGTTATGCGTCGTATTAATAAAAACTAATAGATAATATATCAACTTATTACAATATCAACTGTTCTTGAATTCGATAAACGAATTACTTGCTTACATTTTTTCAAAGAAGGTTAGCTCCTCCAAACAACAGAAGTCATTATAACATTAGTCTTTTTCACACAAAACAATAATGCCATCTACACGTGTAGCGCAAATAGGCTATTTTTTCTAGTTCAAAGAACCGTGGCTGGTGTATAAGTTAATTTGGTGGGGTAATGAAACGAATGCAGACGCTCCGCTCGGTTCACACGAGAGCTTCACGCTGGCTGCGCCTGCGCACGCCGGTGGAAATTGAGACGTCTGCGCCGAAATAAGCACGAAATAAAAATATTTCATATGGCTCGTAGTAGGTTTTTTCTACTAATAGTAAGTTATTGAAAAACACTCATCCGGGTGGGTGCATTGGGTCGTTCTGAAATTCGAAGTGTCGTTTGACTTGAAGAGTCGTGGTCAAATAAGATTTTTGAAACTAACAACTTAAATAAGTTTTTTTTAAACCGCGTGCAGAATTTCGCAAAGTTTTTATTTGTTTCAAGCCGTTTGACATTATATAAACATCCGTTTCACGTAGTTTTGTAGTATTAAGTTAACCTTCTGTATAGCCATGTGCCACGGACGATACGCCCGTAGTAGGTACCTAATTTTTTCTCTTGTTACCTCATTCTCTATTGTTCGAAAGTTTCGGTTGTTTCGCTGTAGAGAATTCGATAACGTTTAATTAAATTACCGATTGAAATATTTAATTGTGCCTAAACAAAATAATCTACAGCTTGTAGTCTAAATAAAATGTGTCTAGTAATAAAATTGTTTACTCAACTGTGCGAACACGATTCACTGATTCAAAATTTCTAGGCTATTGGTTTACGATTGGCAGAATTCATTCAAGATTGGTTTTAGGGTTACTTAAAATATAACTATTTCATTTGAAAATTGTCTTATCGGCAAAAATAAGACGTGGTTGGACACTTCGACCGACACTAGGTATATTTATCTAAAATTTATTCTTAGATCTTATGATAACTTTGTACTGACGAATGATTTCAAAAATAAATGAACCACATAAACAGACACACGCTTTAAATCTAAACTTTTCTGGATCAAAGTACCTACCTACTAAATAAAAAATAACTTTTATGACTACAAAGTTTTTAATACATAAATAGCCAGTACCATCTAATTTGAGTAGACGAAAATACTGTTAGCATTTGAAGAACAAAAGAGGCTAACGTCCTCACAGTGAATACATCACACTAACATGTCCATACTTTCAATAACTTTGGCGAGACTTGGTACCTATTTTATTTACTCCTCATAACTAGACCGGCCAATACTTTTTTCATTGTTCTGTACTATTCGGTCAATGTATAGGTAAATAATTAGCCCGGTTTATAATAAAATGAATGATCTTGTTTTATAGTTTGTTTCATGCAGAATTGAAAGATTTCCGATATGCACATCAAAATTATAAAATTGTAATTTAACATCATTGGGGGTGACTTGTGCACATAATACCTATTGCGAACTGAACGAAAATTAAGGGTAAAATAATGAGTAAATTAAATGATTAATTAACAACAAAAGACATTAGAGTTAATTTGAGAAATTGAAAATTGCGAACAGAATGGAAGTGAAGAAGATTGCAGAAGTTACTTTCATAACATTAAGTAGGAAAACCACGCCTTTGCCACTTAATTTATTCTGATATTTTCTAAGAATATATTAATTATCATTATCATTATTAAATATTTACGTCTCTTCGTGAAAAATGAAGATTTTATCCTAAAACTTGCCTAAGCCATGGCCACCGCAGCGATTAGTTAGATTTTTCCAGGCACATTCTTCGTCGGACGGATTCACACGGTCGTGATACTTTACATACACACACACAAACACACAGATGTGTAGACATTACACCCCACCACAGGTTCACGGTCAGTAACTATGTAAATAGGAAAGTATCAGACAGAGACTTTTTGTATCTTCATTCATTTGAAATTATTAACCATAAATATTATCGCCTTGTATCAATGTAGTGCCAGAATAGAACCACGCGCGCCTAATTGCTTTCGTAAAACAGTTGTTCAAAAAGAGTCAAACATCTTGTTCGTGAAGTAACTTCCTATCTTTCCTCTTATCTGCCTAGTCTAGTCAAGGAGAAAACCTCAAAAGGAGGAGGATTGTGTCTAGGGACACTTCTGGCAATGGTTATTTGCGGCTTTTGATGATGGTAATGAAAAGCTGTGGTGAAATGAAACCTCTTTCATTATAATCTTCATAAAATTATTACCGTACCACCTCACTACACAAACTTGTGGTTATTTACACTAGAAATAAAACACTGGGCTAAAATAACACACGAAACGTTTATTGACAGAAGATTCTCATGTTTTATGTAGCTTTTCTTTCATGGATGTTTTTGTATGAATAAATAAAAATAGGCAAAGTCAATGTTTCGACTGCTTTCACTTATTACAGTGGTTTTGCTTTTCGATATTTTTAAAGGATCATGATATAAAGCAACATCATATAGATCCAAAAATCTGATATATTTCAGCATATACTCGCAATCGTTTAGTAGCAAAAACGGCTCAGATTAAACTCAAAATCCATGCCTTGTCTGCTAAGAAAGGTACTAAGTAAGTACTTATTTGAAATTCAGAATAGTTCTGAATATGACTGATGATATTTTGGGCATTGTATATTACCATACCAATTGTGTTTGAAAGTGTGTGTGCTCAGTTGTTAGAATAAGTACTATAGATAAATTTCATGGTGTATAATTTGACTCAAAAATTTACTCGTGTGGCGCCCGGTTGTTGCCAAGAATGTTTTATCTTCTAAAACAATAGAACAAGTATTTACATATTCACATGTAATAAGTAAAAAAAATATCTAGATTCGTAGAAGAGGTCATTGTTCTAAGCTGGTGATGATTTGCTAAATAGCCATAGTTTTTGTAAGTCTAGAAATAATATGAATGATTCATCTTTTGAACTTTAATAATGTTATGATTGCAAGTGCAATTATGAATAATCTGCTTGTCTATTAACTTCCTATTCATAAATTACTAAGAAAACTTCCTTGACGAATCATATTCTATGAACAAGTTGGTACCTAGCTACGTCACATGCTAAATTCAATCTTAAACAAAATATTTAAACAAATGTAGCTCGTTTTGAATATTTTGCGATTCGTAGGTAGGTATGTCGTAGTCATATAAAAGACAAAATTATAAGTAGGAAGGTTGCAGAAAGGTGTATCCTAAAACTTGGACAGATCTTTTTCGTAATTCGTTTTGACGTAAGCTGTAATAAATTGAAGTATAAAAATATATCCAAGAAACGTCGAGAACTTTAATGGTTTCGCAACGAAATACCCCATAAAGCAAGTGAATTACAACAATTAGGGTGTCTGTCCCACTTACGAGCCGGCGACCATTACAGATCGCAAGAACCTGATGTTGTTAAGTATTAAACATTATGTGTTGCGCAACGCCCGATAGTAGGGTAAAGCGCAGTTTATTTATGTGTCGACATGGCCAGTACTGGAGTTGGTAGGTACCTGAGTCATCAAGTTCGGATTTCGAAATTTAAAGTGAATTATTGAACACTTAAAGGCTCTCCAGACATTAAGAAAAATGCGGTGTGGGTTCGATCCCCGGTCGATTCATGATATGATTTTCTATTTCTCATTTTCATTTGTGAGAATAAAATGGCACTGTGGATGCATTAAAATTCTAATAGATTAAAAACCTTCAAAAAAGCAATTGTTATATTCCTAAAACAAACTTCAATTTTAACAAACACCCAGAGAGAAAACTAAAATAAACAACAAACTATCAAAGCGAAAATATTCCAATAAATAATGCGCGGCGAATATAAAAATAAAATTCCCCAAATAGAAAAAGAAATCTTTTCAGAGGCAAATAACTTGTTAAACTCATCTGTTTGGAATATCTCTATAGCGAATAAATAGGGTTTCTTTGCGCAAGATCCTTCACAAACACGAGTGTCTACACGGGGCAACTTCAAAGACGAAATATATTTAATTTTGTTACAAGAAAAATGAAAATTTACGCGTTTTAGCTTTATGTTACACGAGATTTTCCCGTTGAGGAAAACAGGTAGGTAGGTAGGTAGGTACGTATATTGCGGTAAAGGCGTTTGAAAATGTTCCTTGGATTAGGTTTACGACGGACTTTTTGTTAGAAATGTGAAAACAATGAATTTAGCTTTATGTTCTACAATATTTTCCCGTTGAAGAAAACTCTTCGATGTACATAATGCGAAAATCTTCCTTGTATGAAATAATGTCGTTTTCTAAGTATTTAATTTTCCATAGATCTCGTTTGCTTTGCTGGACACCCGGTTTATCTTATTTAGGTATCTACTTAATTCTTTGCTTTCTTAGAAACGTCTTTTGTTTCGATAGGAGAGACTATTAACACTAAGGTACTCACTCGAAAAAGAGAAAATCTTTATCAAATTGTGTTTTGATGTAAGTGAAATAAAAAAAACACCGAACTTGCCCTGTAATTACATTTAGATATAAAAATTATTAAAGGGCAATACAATTAATAACCCTTCTTTCTTTGACAGTCGGGTAAAACCCGCCTAATTTCCATAACTAAGCATATCCCTCCTCACCCCGTACATAAGACATCAACGCGCTGCGAAGCGCACCCAATTATTCCTTACATGTTTAAATTAATTAAGAATGCCGCTCCTAACCACAAAACTATTTATTTCATGGTCAATTTAATGTTGCCCACAAAAAGTTGCCGGCAATTTGCTATTACTCGTGAGAAGTGTGAAGATACAAGTATAAGTGTGAGCATAAGCAAAGTGTAGGAACATTATAAAGACACCGCGCCTGACTTTCTACTATAAATTAGCTGCACCGACTGGCATATAAAAGGTCTTATTTTATATGCATCGCTTATTTCGAAAGGAAATGTTGCAACACTTGCAACAGATTTGTCTATAGGTAGTTTGGTTCTACAATTTTGATTTCTTGAAATATGACATCGAAGATTTTCAGCGCGAGTTGGCATATTCATACATTTCCCATACTATTTCGCGACGTAATTGTACCGAATAATTTCTACACGATAGAAGAAGAAGATCGCGAATATTCTTTATTGTTTGATTTTAAAACTTTGTGTTCGAACATCAATATAAATCTGAAACTATCTACTAAACGACACCGCGACGACTTTAATTTTGTCAAGAACTCCTAAATAGGAAACTACACCTACCAAACTATCACGGCCCGAAATCAAGACCTTATATTGCCTTATTAAGACAACCATTAGTCCTATTGCCCATAGCTGTCTGCATGTGTGTGCGTGTAGGCCGAGAAGACTAGACGGAGAGTTCGCCGCGGTCAAGGCCTGCCGAGTGCCGTGGGCGAACAGCCTCCGACGAACCCGGATGCGGTTGCTCACAAAGAACCACCCAAAAAACCTCCACACATATCACCACGCTTCATTTGAGAAAAACTTATTTCCTCGAAAAAGTGGCGACTCTTTCGAAGGTAGTTGCGAAAGTTAAGGAATTTGAAAACGTTGAGACACCGGTCTAGTTTTTAAGCCGCCCCGAACCGGTCTCGAAATCTATGACTTTACGGACTTTTACACGCAGAAAATTAAAATTTTACTCACCTAACGTAAGATGCGCTCCAGGAGATCGCCCCGGCAAAGAGGCGTGGGGTGCAAGAGCCGGTGGCGGTACTTAGGGAACTGGGATAACGTCACTGAGCGCGGGCGGTGGTGTCGTGAACGCGCGGCGAGTCGCACTGGGCGGCGTCGGCGACTGCGGCGGCGCGCGCGCACCGGCCCGCCCCCCTGCCCCCCGCCCGCGCCCCCTTCGCGCCACGAGCCTCGCTGACGTCACCCGACGCCCGACGCCGCCGCGGCCGCGCCGGCCACCCATCACCCTCAGCAAGACCAACCAACCACGACTCATCGCCTTTACCTAATCTCCTCACTCTATGACTGATTCCAAATCCTACGCCAATTCTAGACTAGACAGCTCCAGTCTCCAATGATACCACGTTTTCGCACGCCGAAACAAACATGGCCGAATTTTCGTAATGGCGGCTGTCTTGGCGCCGGCAACCGGTTTGGGGTTCAGTCGCGTCGAGCCGGATTTCGCGAATCGATCGACTTTCTAAAGCCAAACGCTCGTTTTGACTCAAAATCCCATGTGCCATACGTCTACACACTTCAGTCGGTCCCACGCTACTGAAAACAACCGGTTCTCTATGATCGGCATAAATAATAATAATATTTTGTACTACGAGTTCACTTTCAAGGTTGGGTTTGAATTTTTACGTTACTATGGCTGCACAGCACTTGTGCCTATTTGCCAATTATGACGAAGAACTATTCTTAGCCTCGCGCCCAGACGGTTTGGATTTTCCCACGTCAATCGAACCCTTTATACGGAAAACGGTTTGAATTCTCCCGATCAAATTGAGTTGGCTTCCGCAAAGTGAAATCGTGATCAAACGCATTCTGACTCAAAGGGAGAGAGATTATTTTGGGAAGATCTCTCGGTGATTTTCCCAAGTTCCCAACATGTTGGATGTTCACGATTTTCCATAATGCAATAGGAGGTACCGAGTCGGTACAATCACCTAATGGTTGGCAACTTTGTAAAATTCTCTCGTTTTCGATGGAGAGTCGTTTAGTTATAGTATCTAGTACCTACTACGTGATTAGAAAAGCGTCAACCTACTTTTCCTACGTAGTAACAGGGACCGAAGAGGTAACTCTATCAATCATCAATCTATCAATCTATGAATACCTATTTTAAACTGGTCAATCCGTCTGACAAGCGTAGGTAAATATGACAAAAACACCCAAAAGAGGAAGACCTATGTTCAATGGACTATCGGCTACCTGAATGACAGGTCAAAGGAACTACTTTTTATGACGACTGAAAACGATATTTTGTATGAAATTACTGAAATTTGACGTCATATTTCAAGTTTTTGGACGGAGTCAAAATAATAACTTTTATGTTAAATAATTCTAACTTTCTTAAATAATTTTAACGTATTTTGAAAATGAACAATGTAGTATTTTTGAACAATAGTTTTAAACATACACCGTTTGTTTTTCAAGACAAGTAGAGAATTGCATTAGTCGATGAAAGAACCACGGTGTACAGCTCACCTCCTCTTGACTGACCAATTATCTGGCACAGTCTCCATCTCAACGGAAACATTAAAAAAACTGGAATGCAGTAGCGCTGGCCGCACCCGAAACTGTCCATTCCCCTTTCGTGCAGTTTTGGCTACATGTCAGCTCGGGTTTCTTATTATTATTAAGGTTCTTTTTTGCAATGTTGGCGATAGGCACCTGTTGCTGGAGATTTTCTTTAAAATACAAGTGGAGCCCGCGCCAAAAATGGCGTCTCAAAGAGAAAAACTCCTTTAAGTTTATGTCAGCTGCTAATGTACCAAGTACCAAGGATATAGTACCCATACGATGGCATAGATTTTCTTTTGATGACAATGCCACGTCTACAAAACCTCTTTCTTGGTGCAAACTCTACGTATACGAAGGTTCAAAATATAGGGTAACTTTTATTTCAGAAAGGAAACTGAGTCTAAGGCTCGTGTCTAGTATTGTATTGATATTTTGTACGAAAAAACAAGCGTTATTTTTTCCGTCAGTGACGGTAGGTAACTTGCATAAGATTCCGCGTGTTACAAAAAAGCGGGACAAAAATCGCGTGAAATGAAATAGCTGTGCGGATAGAGCCTTAGGGTGGTCTGTTCATTCATACACATCCTGAAACAGACACTTCGAGATGGATCATTTTGTACCGAACACTAAAACATTAGCTTGTAACATTGTAAACCCCTGCTCTTAGACTGGCAGTAAATGTCTCCAAAGTATAATTTAAGGGGGTTACCCAGGTGTTTAAAGGACATTATTTACACCAAACACCGGTGCTTTTAAAGCACATAAAATGTTGTAACGTTACACCAACAATTTGACCCAATGAACTGTTCTCGTATTGGGAACAGAAAATCTGATAGTCAAGATAAGCTGTGGTGTCCCCAGTTCCAACAACTGATAATATAATTCCTTTAATGAGCCACAATAAATAAAGGTGTAAATCACACTATCACACCACGCAAAAATAACGGACATATTTTTAGTACACATAAATATATCTTATTCATATTATATGGCATTTTGATTCCAATTTCAATGCTTGACATTTAACTCAAAGATCTTTTATAGCAGGTACTATCTTAATCATTACAAGATCAAATAATTAATATCACTTTAGAATTTATAGCTTTATCTTTGTGCACGAATGTCGAGCAACTTGTTTATTTTATTATTTTTACCGAGATATTTATAAATAGGGTCGACATACTAGTCGCAAACCAGGCTCCAATTAGAGATCATTTTCGCATGAATTCATATACGTATAACGCCTAGATTCCTTGCGGGGTAGGCAGAGCGTAAACGGCTATAAAAACGGCCATTTAAACGATGTTATTGCTATTTTCGACAATATATATTTCAGGCAACCAGGCGACAAGAAAATAGCAAAAGGGATTGAAGCAAGTACAAAGAGTAAAAAAAAACGTAATTTATGCTGCCCAAATAATACGAACTTATTCAACACGTTTTGTTTGTACAAATTATTTTAAATAAAACATATGCCTACGAATTTCTTGGCTGTGGTACACATACCTACACTAGTTTAAACCGCCTGCTGAGTATGGTAATATCGCCCTATAGCGGGAGTCCCATGTCCAGTTGTAGCCTGTTGATGTTTGTGATGGTTTAAACGTACTGGTGCAGGATCGGTATATCGTCCCTACTAGATGCTAAAGATAAAACCGTTTTTCTCCATCACGTCTTATAGGCACCTACGAGACAAGAGTGCTTCATTAAAACCAGTATTCTTGCAGGGCCCATGAGAAAGGATGGCTCAGAATAGCATCACCTCATAGGTATGTCGTTGAAGGCTGGGCTGCAGCGTTCCCTGTGACTACAACATCATGGACTGCGCTCGCCAATCGTCCTGTAAGCGTGGCCAATACCCTAGCGGGAGTCCAATGTCCAGCAGTGGCCTGTCGTTTTGTGATGGTTAAAACATACTGGTACAGGATCGGCCCGTCGACCCTACTACTTAGATGCTAAAGATAAAACAGTTTTTCTCCATCACGCCTCACAGGCACCTACGAGACAAGAGTACTTCATTAAAACCAGTATTCTCGCAGGGCCCATGAGAAAGGACGGCTCAGAATTATCACCTCATAGGTATGTCGTTGAAGGCTGGGCTGCAGCGTTCCCTGTGACTACAACATCATGGACTGCGCTCGCCAATCTTCCTGTAAGCGTGGCCAATACCCCCCTATAGCGGGAGTCCAATGTCCAGTTGTAGCCTGTTGATTTTTGTGATGGTTAAAACGTACTGGTGCAGGATCGGTATATCGTCCCTACTAGATGCTAAAGATAAAACAGTTTTTCTCCATCACGCCTCACAGGCACCTACGAGACAAGAGTACTTCATTAAAACCAGTATTCTCGCAGGGCCCATGAGAATGTATGTCAGTCATGGCTATTTATAGGACATTCGTCACAGAACGAGCCTTAATCGAGTAAATTACTATACTTTACCGAATGAAGTATGGAGGGTTTCTTTTGATATGAAATAGGAATTCTGATGATGTGTCTGTCGCAGCCAACTGGTTAAAAACGCTGTGTAATTAAACAACTAGTTCTTTAATCAAACGCCGCCATCTAACCAAACAACTAGTTCACTGGCTGAATTTTGAAGCATTCCAAACGTTCAACACAGCGGCGGACCGAAAACCCGCTGTATAATGGAATAAGTACGTTTTTACGCCACTGCGGCGCTAGAGTCCGTTTGTTTACAAGATGGCGTCAGCGGCACAAAAATCAACACCGTATTTTGTTATTTCATGATAAATAATACGTTATTTGCGTAATCAGTACTGTTTCATGATTATAAGTGATGGGGGCGCCTACGGGGGAAACGTCTGACCAAAAATTCAAACAGTTGTTTGAAGAAACACTGAGAAACTATGAAATCCAACATCAAGGTAATTTTGTTCTTATTACACGAATATTGAGCCATTAAATGTTTATTAAACTGTCACAAACCTAATAAAACATGGGTAATTCGTTACGTTATCATTCAATTTGCAGTATCTACTAATTTTCGATGAAAATAGAGTGATGTGAACGTAGGTACTTACAAAGTATAAAGCCCTATACAAACTGCAGCGCGATGCGGATGGTTACTTGGGTAGCGTAGTGGAACTCAATTGCTGACAATATGTACCAGTCACAATACCGCGTACCCACGTACAGAGCCGGTTTCGCTCCGGTTTGCATAACTCATGCTCGGGGCTAGACTGTAGGGGAGACTGGGGTTGCTTGCACTAGGGGGGCGGCAACACAAATAACACTTTTTCAAAATTTTCTTAGTGTTTCTCACTGGTTGAGGTGTTTGAAAGGGGGCTGCCTGTAAATAGAAAAAAATTACCCTCTCCTTTCCCCCTCTACAATAGGCCCCAACGGGAACGTACAGAGTTGCTCATCAGCAACAATGTTTACCTAGAACACTTTTCTCTGGAGGCCCAAAATCGGTCAGAGGCCCCTAGGGCCCCGTTAAAGGATCCAATGGACCCCTCGATTTTTTGACGGAAATGGATAAAGTGGCTCATATACAACAACTTTTATCTACAAAGTTTTCATCTGGGATGCCTAGATTAGCATGTAGGGCCCTACAGTCTTAATACTAGGACTTAAAAAATAATTCGACCTGTGGGTCGCCATGATGACCTACAATTTTTTGACCGGGAATGGAAAAGGTTGCTCATCATCAACAACGTTTGCCTTAAACACTTTATTCTGCGGCTTTAAATCAGCCGGTGGTCCCTAGGGGGGCCTTAAAAGGTCATAATGGACCCCTCCATTTTTTGACGGAAATGGATTGAGTGGCTCATATACAACTACTTTTATCTACATTTTTTCATCTGGAGGGGCCTAGATTAGCTTAATCTAGGCCTTTTATGGCCCTGGTGACTACTGCCTGTTTTTGAGGCCGCAAAAAAAGTGTTCTACGCAAACGTTGTTGATGATGAGCAACCTTTTCTATTCCCGGTCAAAAAATTGTAGGTCATCATGGCTACTCACAGGTCGAATTATTTTCAAGTCCCAGTATTGAGGCTGTAGGGCCCTACAAGCTAATCTAGGCCTCCCAGATGAAAACTTTGTAGATAAAAGTTGTTGTATATGAGCCACTCTAGCTATTTCTGTCAAAAATCGAGGGGTCCATGGGATTTTTTAACGGGGCTCTGGGGGCCTGTGACCGATTTTGGGCCTCCAGAGAAAAGTGTTCTAGGTAAACATTGTTGCTGATGAGCAACCCTGTACGTTCTCGTCATAAAAAAAGGGGGGTCAATATGACCCCAAGAGGGCCTATTGTGGAGGGGGAAAGGAGAGGGTAATGTTTTTCTATTTACAGGCAGCCCCCTTTCATACACCTCAACCAGTGAGAAACACTAAGAAAATTTTGAAAAAGTGTCATTTGTATTGCCGCCCCCCTAGTGCACTCCAACCCCAGTCTCCCCTATAGTCTTGCCCTAAGCATGAGCTATGCAAACCGGAGCGGAACCGGCTCTGTACGTGAGTACGCGGTATTCTGACTAGTACAAATATCAAGTAATTGAGTTCCGGACTTCCGGTACTCACGTACCCACCCGGATTCCGCTATATTTTGAATAGGCTTACTTTCAGATCACAGAATCAGACATACGCGGGCTCTGCGCCCGTTTGCGACTCGCAACGCGTAAGCTGTGCGTGTGACATTATAATAACGCGCGTGGAGCCCGCGTATGTGTGAATATGCCCTAACACACATTGCTACCCTAGCAAATTGAACGCAAGCCAGTTGGCTAACCAACATACAGCTGTAGTGTAGAACGTGATCTTCAACCACTTACCTGATGAATGTTTAGTTGTTTGGTTAGATGGCGACGTTTGATTAAAGAACTAGTTGTTTAATTACACAGCGTTTTTAACCAGTTGACTGCGACATGTCTACGAACGGTCAGCGTTGAAACACATCTTCTATGTTGTATAAAGTCAATGATCCATGTGACTGTCAAAAATAGCAAATTTTGTAAAATAATGTTGTCACTTTTAGTTAAATAAGCATAAAATAATAGTAGGCATCATAGAACATTTTTAGTCATGTCTTGTTTAAAATGTCTATGGTTTCTTTGAAATTTTGTAAATTTTCTTCTATGCTTAACTGAAATCTTTTTGACTGCCCCTTAAATTTGACAGATGAAATGAAACGCGTTGAAATTGTCTCCTATCCTTTTTTAAGCCTATTTTACCAAAAGTGTCAGCGCTAATCTAAAATTGTTATCTTTTACAGCCACATGGAATAGAGACCAATGAGTGGTAATTTATTAGTCCTATATACTTAAATGTTATTTTGAGTCACGGAAACTATGATTAATGGTAGATTGTCATACCTATCTGATACAACGGCCAAACTGTTAACCAAAAAATTTTTGAAATCATAATAAAACTATTCTTCAAGATACTTATAACTGATGGGTTATGGGCATCAAAGAAAACGATTCTTTAGGATTAAATAAATAAATTGTATTTATTAGCACGAAAACGGCAGCCATGTAAGAGGTGGCGAGAAAGAGAGAGAGAGATACAGTCTTCCTACTCTAATGTCATATTCAATTGACAGTTGTTATTTTACGTTTATAAAGATAGATACATTGTGTGTGTTTACAAAGACATGTAGTATTCCAACACTAGGCCTTAAACACAAACAATGCTTACATTCAATTTGAAACAATTTAGTTCACATTTCAAACAAGAGAAACAGAAAGAAACAGAAAATATGATAGGCATAAGATAGTTACCTAAGTTAAATACTAGGCCTCAAACACAATGCTATCACAACCTACCATATACAACTCTACTGCCATAAAACAATTTTAGTTACAAGAGTTCAGAAAATAAAATTGTAAAGCATACAAATTATAAAATGGTAGAGATACCTACTTAAACAAAACATATTACATACCTAATAATAGCTGCAAGTAGATACTCTAAATATCACACAATAACAATTGTAATTAAATTATTATAACAAATAATACCTGTAAGTTTATTTAATCAGTCTTCAATAAAACAGATACAAACTTATTATGTTTTTCTCTAGATAAAGATTTAGTGAAAACATCAGCCAACATTTCCTCTGTACATAAATAATTCAAAGATACAATTTTCTTATTTATCAATTCTCTAACATAGTGATGACGAATGTCAATATGTTTGGTTCTGGAGTGAGAGACAGAATTTTGACAAAGTTTCTGAGCAGACTGATTATCATTATATAATTTTATATTATGTAGAGTACCAGTACACTCATGGATAAAGGTTTGCAAGAATATACCTTCTTTGCAGGAGTCAGAGATCGCCATGTACTCAGCTTCTGTGCTCGAGAGTGCCACCGTCCTCTGCTTTCGGCTTTCCCAGGATACCAGAGATTTACCAAGACTAAATACGTACCCTGTGTAGGACTTGCGATCGAGCTGATCACCTCCCCAATCTGCATCAGTGAAGCCTGTTATCTCCATACTTCCTTTCTGAAACATAAGTTTATAATTCATAGTTCCTTTCAAGTACCTTAGCACTCTCTTCGCTGCCTTCCAGTGACTCTCTCCATAACAGTTATTGAACTGGCTTAAGTAGCTAACACTGTGAGAAATGTCAGGTCGTGAACAGACTGCCAAGTACATTATATAACCAATTAAACTCCTATAATCCAGGTTACATTGTGGATTTTCTTCTTTTTCTAATTTTAATCCAACTTCCATGGGAGTCTTCGCTATTTTACAATCAGACATTTTGAATTTTTCCAACATTTTTCTAATGTAGTTTGACTGATCTAATGTGTAACTTCCATCAGCTGATCTTGTTATTCTCATTCCTAGAATGTGTCTTGCAGGACCAAGATCTTTCATCTCAAATTCTTGCATGAGCTGTTTCTTTATGAAATCCTTTTTCTTTGAAGTTTCTGATGAAAACAACATTATATCATCAACGTAGAGTCCGATCAATATAATCTCTCCATCATGATTATACACATAAACACATGGCTCAGATGATAACCTTTTGAATTTCAATTTATTGGTTAAAACATCATTTATTTTTTCATACCATGCTTTTGCCGACTGTTTTAAGCCATAAATTGCTTTATTTAGCTTGTAAACTTTCTTCTTCTTGTTTTCCACGATGAAACCCTCAGGCTGCTCCATGTACACAGATTCTGATAATTCCCCATTCAGAAATGCTGTCTTCACATCAAGATGTTCAATCATCATGTTGTATTGTGCAGCTAGGGCAAGCAGTATTCGAATTGTTGAATATATTACCACCGGGGAAAATGTTTCCTTGTAATCAATGCCGTACTTCTGGGTATATCCTTTTGCCACCAAGCGAGCTTTGTATTTGAGCAATTCGCCATCTAGGCCTCGTTTCTTACTAAAAATCCACTTACATTTGACTGGCTTGTGCCCTTCTGGCAAGTCTACAAGTGTCCAACACTTATTCGTTACAAAAGAGTTATACTCATCTTCTATAGCCTTCTTCCATTCACTAGCTTCAGTGCTATCCAGTGCCTCCTTCACAGATATTGGCAAAACTCCTCATCCACCAGCTGAGTCAGTCCAGCATATTCTCCTTCTGATATTTCTTGAGCATCCTCGAATGTCAAGGTATTTGAATCTTCAGGGTCAATACTGGATGCACCTGGAATGTAGGTTTCATCAAGCACATTGTTTGTATTGTTGGGAATTTCACAATCATCATCAATACTAAACATGGTTAATCTGCGAGGATCACTTCGAGTTGACACATCATCAAGATCTGTGCCTGAAGAAGCTGTGGTGTCTAAATCCACCTGTGGTGACTCCACAGTCGAAGTTGAAGATGGTGAGTTACCCAATAAAAACATAATAGTGTCCTTGGACTGTTCTGGTTTCTTCTCCATTACATGGTGATGTAAAAACTCATTTTCCAAAAATGTTACATGCCTAGCTTTGACACAGTTCTTTGGAAATTCAGGGTCAATTAATCTATATCCCTTACTATCATCACAGTATCCAACAAATATGTATTTTTTACTTCTAGGCTCAAGTTTCTTAGCATTGTTTACAACTGCATATGCTATACATCCAAAAATACGTAAATGGCTTACATCTACCTTTTTAGACGTCCATTTTTCTTCTGGCGTTGTTCCCATAACAGCCTTTGTCGGTGATCTATTTTTGAGATAGACAGCTGTGTTCACAGCCTCTGCCCAAAATTGTTTGCTTAGACCAGTATCCTGCAGCATACTCCGAGCTTTATCCATGATAGTGCGGTTAGCTCTCTCCGCAACTCCATTCTGCTGACTACAATGCGAGACGGTAGTTTGATGCCGAATCCCGTTGGCCTTCAGGAACTCCTGAAAATTATTATTTATATATTCACCGCCATTATCACTTCTAAGACACTTGATTTTCTTTTCTGTCTCATTCTCTACCAGGCTTTTAAATTCTTTAAATTTATCCAAAGTTTGATCTTTTGATTTTAGAAAATAAATAAATGTTTTCCTTGTAAAATCATCTATGAATGTTAGAAAATAACAAGCCCCACTAAATGAATTTACAGAGAATGGACCACACAAATCAGAATGTACTAAACCCAGCACCTCTGATGATCTACTTGCCGACTTCTTCGGAAAGGGTAGTTTAGTTTGTTTCCCCTCCAAGCAAGCTACACAAGTTTTAAAATCTGTAGTATTATAATTTAAGCCGTTAACCATACCTTTTTGCAAGATGTTCATGCTCCTTGAGTTCAGATGACCCAGGCGGCGATGCCAAACCTCCTGTGAAGGCTCACAGACCGAAGATAGGGCACCAGCACCTCTGGCGTCCCGAGTAGATTCTTCGCTGCTCACAGAACCAGCATCCACAGTACCTAAACTGCATTCCAAACCCATATTCATGGTGTCTAGTTGGTAAACTCCACTATTATGAGTTGCAGTAGCTACTAACTGTCCATCATCCAGAACCTTGCATGACAAGTTACCAAAGTTTGTACTAAAACCTTTCCTATCAAGTTCACTTACTGATAAAAGATTTGTAAATAGTCCCGGCACATAATACACATTACTAATGTTCTTTACACCACTGCTCAGTCTAATTTGCACTGTTCCTATACCAACAGCCTTCAACTGTTCTCCATTAGCAACATTCACCTCTATTGGATCTATAGATTGATAGTCCTTGATGACATCCCGTCGATTACACATATGGTTGGTAGCACCTGAGTCCATATGCCACTCATCCTTCTTCAAGTTCCCGGATAAAGCTGTAAACAAGCTTCTATGTTGATAGGGTGCAGGCGCTTTCTTCTTGGAATTCTTGTCCTTGTTGTTCCTCGGACAGTCCTTCTTCATATGACCAATCTTCTTACAGCGATGACAACGCACACCATAACCATCATTCCGCTTCTGTACAGCCAGGGCGCCGAGGTCTGAGTTTTCAGTTTTGTCATCTCGTCTACTTTGTTCCTGTAGCAATCTTGATTTAACTTTCTCAGAAGTGAGTGTTGTGTTTGTTGATTCTAATGCCATAATAAGTGGATCATAACTATCTGGCAAGCCACTCAACATGATGACTGCAACAAAGTCATCGTCCAACGGAGATCCTATATCAGTCAGTTGCTGTGATAACTCGCTTATCTTTGACACATAAGCTTCCATGCTTTCCATTTGGTTTAGTTTCATACCAAATAAGGCTCTCAAGAGACCCAGCCTTCTGCAAAGCCCCTTGTCTTGGTAGGCTGTCTCCAGGTTTTTCCAAGCCTTGTAGGGCGTCGTCGCATCACGAATTTGTGGCAATACAGACGGTCCCACTGACAAGCATATTTTCGCGAGTGCTTTTTGGTTTTTCTTAGGATCTGTGCTCCCGGCTTCTGTCGCTATACACTCCGACAGGTCTTCGTGCATTAATATCATTTTTAATATGAACTTCCATTGATGATAATCTTCGATGCCCCGCAGTTTTTCTACTGGTAGCCCGACTGGTGTTGTCGTAGTCATTGTGAACCGCGAGTCGTAACAAAATTCCTTTGTTTGTTCTCAGCAGCAATGTAACACGTTCCAGCACGCCGACTTTTTGAGGTTGTTTTTCGCCAACAAGAAAAATACAGCGAACTATGCTGTTTATACTAAACAAAACCAGGGGAATATGCCCTGGGCCCATAACCTGATGGGTTATGGGCATCAAAGAAAACGATTCTTTAGGATTAAATAAATAAATTGTATTTATTAGCACGAAAACGGCAGCCATGTAAGAGGTGGCGAGAAAGAGAGAGAGAGATACAGTCTTCCTACTCTAATGTCATATTCAATTGACAGTTGTTATTTTACGTTTATAAAGATAGATACATTGTGTGTGTTTACAAAGACATGTAGTATTCCAACAATAACAACAACTTGCAAAAGTTCTCGGTTTGCGACAAAACTTTTTCAATAGATGTGTTTGAAACTTACAATCTTTTGATTTTATAATCTTTTAATAGACATCAATCACGATTTCAACTGTAGTTGGCAGGTTTTAGTATAAGTTCCGTTAAACAGTTACCAACCAAATTATCAGCCTACGCTATAAGAATTACGTAGGAGTATTGGTAGGAGGCACGTTGTAAGCACATTTTCGAAGAGATATGAGTCAGTTAGGAATTACTGTACATACATACTGGGCTATTTTTTAGTCAGTGCGCAAACTTTTCAGAATGATTCTGAACAACTTTTATTATAAAAATGAAATTTATTACATGAAATTTTTCTATGGAACATACAAAATTCACATCTTTGAGAATTCGCAGGTGATCCCATTAGTAAAAATTTATGATAATCACGAGTAGAAACACCCTGCAAAGTTTGCGCACTAACTAAAAAATAACCCTGTATATTATTACGCTTATATCCTTTGCGGGTTAGGCAGAGCGTAAACGGCTGTAAAAACGGTAATTTACACCACGTCTGCCAAAACTTTGAGAGTCATTCAGAAGAGTGTGTATCACCATAGTGACAGGCACTAATGAATAAGATCCATATAAGATCCATTGGAGTATTTCTAGGCACAACTATTTGACAGCGCCGAATACTGAATGGAAACATTCAGACCTTGAAACTGAACAACTTCCTACATGGCTCTGTCGGCACAGCGAATTTTATCAGTATCGGAGAGCTGTTTCTTACACCCTGTATAGAGCCACTTTTCCCGACAAAAATCTAGGTTTCAGACACTTAAAAGGCTTGGTATGAGACAAATATTCTTAGGAAACACCTATGTTTCTTTACTTGGTGAGCAAGAGTTGTAGATAGTAGGTATTTGTCCTTAGTAGGCGCGTTACGCACTATTAGTAACACCGTTGGTGTGGGTTTGTCGGTAGAATGTATCGGCAGCCCCTCCTAAAATGGTTAAAGGTCTATCTACCCTGGTTTAGCTCAATATACTTATGTATGAAAATCCAATATACGATGATCTCTTAAATGGTAACTGCAAGTATTGATAGTATACGAGCATAACGAGTGTTGCCAATTTAAATTCCTGTTAAGATTGCTATGGCAGCGACCACTCCCAAAGAAAGCCTCAGACTATTTTGTAAGTAATTGATACCACTAATATGCGTACATACATACATATATCACGCCTATATTCCTCGTGGGGTAGGCAGAGCGTAAACAGCGGCTATAAAGTCACACTTACTTCTATCTACCTATGATACCTGATACTCGAATGTGTTAGAGATTGTCGGCCACATAGGTACCTGTAGGCTGCTCTCAATTCAAGTTCGGGTTATTGGCCGAGGCTTCGTATTACTTGTATGACAGGCGGCTCTTGTAAATCAATCAAACTACTTCTCTGGCCCCTACAAGATGTGAGTACTAGAGATGTGGTACATTTGTTTCAATCATTACATAGGTAGTATAGTTCACTTAACTGCGCTGCGTAGCAGTTCGAGTACATTGAGCGTTTTTCAAAATTGGTTCAGTTTCAGTTTATTCCAAAAGTCTGTATCAAGATAAAGTCGCATTTAGCGTTTTTCTGTCTGTCGTCATGGAATTACCGCACACATTTTGAATGTGATACTAATTTTGGTCTTGTCCCATACCTATCTAATTTTACTTCGTCTCTCATCGTGAGACACTGACTCGTCCAACGACCCGATGAACCACTGTTTTAGCGACCACAACAATTGGCAGGTCTCTGACATGGTAGCAGAATGTTAATTAAAATATCTTTTTGCTACATAGGAGTCACACATCTAAAATTCGATAAATCTAAGAAGAAAGAGGCTCTTTCCGTCTCCAGCCGATGATAGATTATACGGCGATAAAAAAACGCGGGCGGGAGTTAGCGGGACCTGATCTAAAGAACAGTTGAACAGATTCGTCTAGACATTAGGAGTATTAAGCACAGTTTTTATATGAACACGTTTTAAGTGCGTGGTGCTGGCTTAAAATTGCGTCGCCTCATGTCTTTTAAGGGGGTGTCGTAAGAGGCGACTAAAATTTTTCAGAGGAGGAGAGGGTTTAAGGCGCTTGTCCGTTTCTATTTTTGCGTTGCTCTACCACCGCCAGCGTTAGGAAAATACGAATTGCTAACCCTGATCGAAAAATTGATGCATTTGAAATTGTTTGTCGGCACTTGCGATTATTTATTTGTGTTAATGACGGAATTAACTTATACAAGATTTTGGAGAAAAACATCAGATAGTTAAGATAGTTTCTTAAATCTTGATACTGTTTTATAAGTCATCATCATCTTCTTGCCCTTATCCCAATTGCTTGGGGTCGGCGCAACACGTTTTATTTAAACACAAAATCATGTTGCAAAAGGATTTGGCTTAATTTTACGACCAGCCGCCTGCCTGACGTCAACCCTGTTTGGGAATGCTATCGTAGGTGGTATTACCGCCACCATACGGTTGGCCCTGGTTGTTTGGGTCAGGTTTATCCCTCGGTCGCCTCATACGACCCCCACGGGAAGAGAGGGGGTGGTGCTATTCTACTATGCCGGCACCACACGGCTTTTACTGTTTTATAAGTAGGTAGTACTCGATTAATATCATTATGCATACCTATCTGTGGTTGTCGTAAGAAGCGACTAAAGGACTCGAGGGTTTCATGTGTATTTCAATTTTAGGAGACAAACTGACAACCTTCCACTATAGTGATACATGACAATAGCTTAAACGGCTCTCAAATATTTGTCACACATGGCGATAACGACCGTATTTTTACGGTCGTTGACGCTGTGCCTACCCCGCAAGGGATATATGCGTGATTATATGTACGTATGTATGAAAATATTGGTAGATTTATCTTACCCTTCAAGACGATAGAGACTTCATTTGAATACCGTGAGTTTCATCTCGTCATAGATCCATTGATTTGACACTGTGGTCTCTGGGAGGCTCGGGCGCAGTCACGATCGGGATACACCCGCCATTGTCGATAGAAAGTCGCAAATCAGGACGATAGGGCGGGTAAAGTAGGAACATTATATTTGCAATATCTTCTACTACAGATAACTAAAGAGTTGCTACGAACAGATCTTTGTGGAACTTATGGCCAAAGTCGCTAAATTGATGCACGTGGGCCAAACTAGGAAGATTGTACCTTCCATCATAGATTGACGTCATGATTTCTTCATACTTTGGTCTGTGGAACACACGACCAAAATCGCAAATCTACGCCGCATAGGTTGCTGACGTGGCTAAACTAGTAAGATTCTATCCGCCGTCATAGAAATAAGTAATAAAAAAGTAAAAATGAAAAAGTCAACCCAAGAACTTCATTTCAAGGGTTAAGTATACGATACTATAACAAAATACCGGAGGTTATATTAAGCCAGATATCAGAAAGTAAATTTAAGTAAGTTATTAAGAAAATATTATGTTTTAAAGCTTATTATTTTATAAAGCCAAAACGCTAAATATGTAAGCCCACACACTTCAAGTAAAAGAAACTTACGTACCTCTGCTAGAAAGTTATAAAACAATTGAAGACGTGTAGTCGCGAAGATGGTCTGCCAAGGGAGGCCAAGAGTCTTGATTGTAAGGGCATAGCTGTATCTTTGAATCGTGGCTGTATCTTGATGACATTTATTATTACTGCTAATGCTATCTGAAAGCGCAAGATAAGACGAAGTCGCCATGCAATCAAAAGCTTATCACAATCAATATTGTCTGTCTAATAGGGGTTGAGTTAGATATGCCTAGTTCAAAGGAGACAAATTGAAGTCAAAGATTCACCAAAACTTGTAGGGCTGAAACAAGTCTGAAAATAATCAAAAATAAAATAATATATAACCTAATAACCTGACACATGACAGAAGAAGTATTTATCCATTTATTTTAAACAACATTTGACCCTAAGAAAATTAACCTGCCCTATTTCAGTTATACATTTCAAGATTTAACAAATATGCAAAAATGGGATTGTGAGTTAGCCAAAGTTGCTTTAGATGCGATTATCTCATTTTCTTTTCAAAAAGTGAGATATCATCTGATTCTTGGTGAAACAAAGAACAAAGTTTTCGTGAGGCGGACTATTGTCTGTCTTGTTTTCATACTTTCAGCACCACACTAAAGTTGCAACAATGAACAGTCAATAAAAGACGACTGCAACTTTTGCTGGTGATAACAGCAGAATTTGTGACGGACAGTAAGTAGGTACAATATACATTATACTATCTATGCTACTTTAAGACCCGCTTCTTTTTTTTTATAATATGTAGGTAAGCATTTGTCCGCAATCTCACCTGATGTAAAATGACGATGCAGACGATAATGGAACACGCTCGCCCAGAAAATGCTTATTCACTCTTGCTTTTGCTGCTATTTACAGCCATAAAAGTCCACTGCTGGCCATGGGGCTCTCTTGGCCATGTCTGGCAAGTTGATAGGCGAGCGCAGCGCAATATTTCGCACTCGCAGGGCACGCTGCTACCAATTCCCAGGATGAATTAATCTCTTAGTCGCTTTTTACGACATTAACTATAATTAAATTAAATTTTTAGGATTGGGGTGATGCTATTTTAAACCGGCATCAGACAGCACGACGCACGACACGGGTTGCTTTGTTGAACTCGCTAAACTCAAGTTGCGAATCATAAAATTACAATGGATACCATATCTATGACAGCTTGCGCGTAAAATCATTGATGTGATAGATAAGTATTGAAAAGATTGATCCCTGCCACGCGTTAGTGTCCAAGACATACTTGCTTATTTGCACAGGCTAAGATTGATAAGTTGAAAGAGTAGTCCATATGGTAAAAGCATCACCACCAGCACAAATGGTGGAAGTCGCAAGTTATAAATCCTGCCTGCGGTTGAAATAATTTCAAGTTTTCTACAGACATTTAATCTGAAAATATGCGATTGAACGTTTGGACACTAACTTTTGAACCATCTAAAGTAGGTAAGTAATATTCTGTCCGTTTCGCCAATTTGATGGCTAGAATAACCAAAATCAACCAAATTAACTCAACTGGCAAAACTTCGTAACTTTCCAAATTGAATTTCTTGTAAATGGCTTCAAATGCCGCAAAATGGTCGTTATCGTTTAAAATCTGACTGAATCGGAGAATGTAAATGCAAAATCGATGTTCGGAAAGATTAATCGAGTTAAAGGATCTTGTTAACGAAGCAAAAGCTGTTTTCTTTGTCTTTGTGCTTCGTTTGTCAAGTATGGAAAACATTCGAATTAAAAGTAAGCTCTTTGACTAGCGAAGCCATTTGTTCGTTTGAAATAATTAGATATAAATTACCTGCCTTCACTAAGTACTTTTGATCTCAGATTTAAACAATAATAAATAAAATAAAAATAAAATAAAATAAAAATTGTTTATTTCGTTAACACATAGTATATCTTAACTTAAGGCCGGGGCCTACCTAGTAAGCATACAGATGCCTGTGGCAGGAGGTCCCGCTCTTCATAGTATAAATAGGTAAACATTACAGTATCTATATGAAACAAAATATCCTTTAGTTTAGAAATAGTACTCTTAAGTTAGACGCTAAGAAGTAATAAGCTGCCAAAACACTTCACATAACGCACAAATGTGTGTGTGTGTGTGTGTGTGTGAGTTCACGTGTATACCGGGAGTAACGGAATGGGTATAACAAGCCGAAAGGAGGTCAAGGTACTCATGGAACTGAACAACTTTCCCCATGGAACATGGGTCGAAATGTCAAAAAAAATTTTGGACCTCCCATACAAAATCGCCGATCAGCCATCAGATTTACTATGGAAGGTCGTTCGAAGGGGAAAGTTGTTCAGTTTCATGAGTACCTTGACCTCCTTTCGGCTTGTTATACCCTTTCCGTTACTACCGGTATATGTATATATTTGCGTGTATTAGGTTGAGGTTGATTTTAATCTCTAGCCAAGACAAAATACCTACCTAAATCCTCAAACCACCAGCCCTACGAAAAAGAATAGGTTTTCTTGGGATCAGTGTGAAACTGCTGGGGGAAAGAGGTTGCTATATTATCATCTATGTACTTTTAACACTAAACAATATAATGCAAAAAATACCTTTGAAGCCTCATATATTAAGGTGTATTTAGCAAAACCAAAAATCACCAACGCAAACACACTCGTGTAACTACCAATTTCTTACCCAGCCCTACGAAAAGGTTTTTCTTGGGATCAGTGTAAAAACTACTGGGAAGAAAGATATTATTGAAAAAATTCCTACACTCACAAACTGAGCAATTTAAAAGGCACCATCACAAGCACCAACACAGTAGGGGTCTCACCACCCAGCCCTACGAAAACTTAATTGGATTTTCTTGGGATCAGTGTAAAACTGCTGGGTAGGGGAACCCCACTATGCCCTGCAATAGCTAACAATACTAGACAATATATTTAAATAATTCCTCCGTGCCTTCATAACCTAATTTAGAAAGGCCATTCATTAGTGTTTTTTTACAGTCTTTATATGTCTGTTTATAGATGTGGAAGTCTTTATTAAGTTTGTTGTATAGATGAGCGGCCTGTGCACGAAACTGGCGTTTGGCAAATGACGTTCTACATAAGTAAGTAGGAGCAACTTTGTCAATTCTTCGCCTAAATGTTAGAGAAGGGTCAAAGTGTAAGTGTGTATGTAGCTTAAGGACCGAGCACAGTATGTACAGTTTTCGAACTGAGAGGATGTCACAGATACGGTACAGATCAGCTGTTGGAAACTTATATGGTTTCAAAAACATGACCTTGAGCAAGCATCTTTGCGCTCTTTCGGCCTCAATGATTTTAGTTTTTACAGCACCCCCCCAGATAGGTATGCAGTATCCAATAATACTTTGTGCTAATGCAAGATAAATTTGGTGTAAAAATTTTATGCTAGCTACATGCCTCAATTTTTTAAAAATCCAAATTAGTTTTCTATTTCTATCATTAATGTATTCTATCTGAGGATGCCAAGACAGTCTTTGATCTAGGAAGACACCTAAGTATTTAGTTTTGCTAACCTTCTTTATATCCTCACAAGTACAGTTAATTGTGCTTAACATGTCACAGAAGTGTATTTTTAATTTTCGATTCGATGGGGGTTGTGTTCTTTAATTTATGCTCAAACACATATAATTAGTTTTATCTATATTAAGAGTAAGAGAGGCTGATCTTAACCAGTATGCAACTTTATACAATCCCGATTCAGCTTTTTTGAATGTGGAATCCCATGTAGTATCACTAAAAACAATCGCTGTGTCATCGGCATACGAAAAAACGTGACCACCCTCAAGCTCGAGATTTGTTAATTCATTCAGATAGATCAGAAACAAAGTTGGTCCAAGGACGCTTCCCTGGGGCACACCGAACATTACATGTGATTCATTGCTAATATATTCATTTATTTTAACACTTTGAGTACGGTTTTGCAGGTAATCAGTCAGTAAGCTTAAAGGTGTACCGCGAATACCTATGCTCTCCATCTTTTTCACGAGGGTGGGGACATAAACGGTGTCAAATGCCTTTCTTAGGTCGATAAACACGGCTAGACTTTTCTTTCCTTGATCCAGTTTTTCGGTAACAAGCGAGGTAAGCTCAAGCACAGCATCTTCTGTTGATTTGCCCTGTCTGAAGCCAAATTGTCTTTGTGACAGGATTTTAAATTTTTCCAGGTAATTCATGAGTCGTTTATTAATAAGTTTTTCAATAATTTTAGTAATTACAGACAAGACAGAGATGGGTCTATAATTATTGACGTCCCGCCTATCCCCACCCTTATGAACCGGCGTCACGATGGATTTTTTAAGTATGTTTGGGAAGACCCCTTTTCCAAAGCATATATTGGCAAGGTGACTAATAACAGGTACAACAAAAGGTCTGCACATTTTAATAAATTTAGTTTGAATGTTGTCCCACCCCGGGGCACTTTCCGATTTTAGAGTCATAAGGACAGTATCAACCTCCAAGGGGTCAGTATCTAAGAGAACAAAAGATGAAGGAAATTGAGAAGTAGAACTCAAGTCAGGGGGGACCGACGGAGGTACTGTAATTTTTTCTGCAAGTAGTTTACCAACATTGGCGAAGAATTGGTTTACAAAGTTAACAGAGTTTTGAGGGGTTTCTTTGACCGAAAGCAGTTCACTACTAGAGCTCTTTTTTGACTTAAGATGTGTTATGTTTAGAATTGTACTCCATAGTACTTTAGAATTTTTAACATTTTGGGCCAGTTGCTCTGATTCGTATTTACGTTTAAGTTTTTTTATAAGTCTGTTACAGTAATTCCTATATCTCTTAAAAGTGACCTTTAGAATATCATTATCTTTGTCAAATCTTAATTTAAGTTGCATTCGATTACGGTTCCTAATACATCGTAATATCCCACTAGTAATCCATGGCTTTTTGTTAAATTTCCTACTTGATATAACTTGAGTTTTTTTGCTTTCTTCTAGAGATTCGATAAGCTTATTTGTAAGATTTTCTGCTATAAAGTTTGGGTCATCACTAAATAATAATGAAGATATATTTTTATTCAGCAAATGTTCAACAGCCTGATCAAAATCAATATACGTTTTTATTTTGGGGTAATGAGCATCTTTTTTAAGTTTGGACAGGCTTAGGAAAATTGCATTGTGGTCAGTTATAGTTGTGTTTAATATTGCAATATTTGCAGAAACCTTATTTTTTTGAATTTTTAGTATAAAATGGTCTAGACAACCACTATCTCTAGTTGGAAAACTGTGGCCAGACAAAAAACCATGTGTAGCAAGCATATTAAGGTATGTTGGACGGTTTTTTCTTTCATAGGTTGATTCCTTTTTTTTAATAATTAGGTTAATATTTATGTCACCAGTAATTATAATAGATTGTTGAGCTTTAATAGATTCTAAATATGCATCAAGTGAATTAATAAAATTAGTTGCATTTTGGTGAGACGGAGAGCGATATATTCCTAAGACAGTTCTATTAAGAACCTTTAGTTGTAAACAAGTAGCATCAATTAGATGTATTTCTTTGAAATCTGGATTTAGGTTGCTCTTAGCATAAATGACAACCCCATCATTTTGGTTAGAATTATTTTCAGAAACAAAATGTGTGTAATTACTCATATGGGGTACAGGTTTGTCTTTGTTGAGTCGACACTCCGTTAGAACAAAAACATCCACTTCGAAGGGAAGATCAGAAAAGGTTGCCTCAAAATTATCAAAGTTGCTGTATATGCTTCTAATATTCTGGGAAACGATAGTGAGATCTTGTTTATGTACCAGGAAATGCTTTTGTATGTCTAAGATATCACATTGAATCGAGTTGGCCACTGCCACATCACTCATGTCATTCAAACATAGTTGACTATCCATTTAAAAATAGCAAAGACTGCAGTGGTAGTGAGGAGGTGGTATGGTTTGTGAATTTAGTGCTCAAATTTGTATATGATTGGTTGTGAGTGTTGAAAAGTGTGTGTGTGTGCGAGGCGATTATGTGAAGGCAAGGTTGAGAGGTAATATTTGAGAGCTTAAATAGAACTAGACACAATAAATTACTTATGAGAAATAATACAAAATAAATTTCAAGAACTAGTCATTTTGACTTAGTTAGCTCTTGGATTTGACCCTCATTGTTGATGGTAATTATTGGTGAGTTGTCATCTTTGCGCACATAGATGTTACCGAAGGCGGTCCAGCAGTACTTGTAAGCCATTGACTTTTTCAGTTCTCTTGCGAGGAAATAGAGGCGAGACGCCTTCGGGGTTAGCTGCTCAGCAACAAAAATAGGAGTTTCTTCTGCGGTCACAAAACCCAGGTGCTTAGCACGGAGCTTCGATCTGTTCATGGTGTTAAACACTTTGCACTTCTTCAAAATGTCCATCTTGAGGGAAGTAGATGCGGTCTCAACAACGATGGGGGTGTTTAAAACGCCCTGCTTTCCACGAACTCTGTATATATCACGAATGTCATGCTGCGCAATTGAGCTGCCAACGCTGGTCGAGAGTGTGGTGACATATCTGATCAGATCGTCCTTGGTCTCGTTTTCCATTTTTGGAACATTCTTGATTTCAAAATTAGCTTTTCTAAGTCCTTTTTGCAGGTTTTCCATCTTGTCCTCCAGGATGACAATATTATCGCCATCTTCCTTGGTTCTCGATTCTAGTTTTTCAACCTTGTTGTTGAGGTCTTTGTATTGTGAGTGCAGGAATTCAAGTGATTGTTCAATTTTTATATTGGTTTCTTGTAGTTTGCACAAGGTGGGGTTGATCTTGCCAAGTAATTCAGCTTGCTGCGATGCAAACAAGTCTCTCATCTCCTTTTTGAAGTCTGAAAAATCACATGAAACTGGAGATGTGGGGCTGTCCAGTTCTTTCCTTTTTTTGGGCCGGTTTTCACGTCCAAATACGTAGGATGGTGGAGTCTTGTTCTCCGCTAGTAGTACACTATTGTTTAAATCGGATTCCGAGCAGGTTTTGATCATTTTTTTCGGTGATTTGATCTTTATTCGTAGTTTATTACAGCCAGGCCAACACAAACAAACAAGGTTGTTTTGATCACAGATAAACAATATATTTGTTGCTTTTTGACAGATAAATCTTGATCTTGAATGCAGCCGATAAGTAAAATCCTCAGGAATCTCTATGGTATCTGTCGAGTATCAAGTGTGTATCCGAATCTAATTTTGGTAGATTTTTATTTCCAAAATGGCAACACAGATATTCTAATGTCATTCAAATGTCACCAGGTCTTTGATGCTATATATAGCTATAGTGAGAGATGTGTTGAAAAACGTACTGTTTTCAATGGATTTTCTTCAATTTCCGCCAAAATTTCTTCAAAGCAATTCGTGGATCACACGCCGGAAGATGTTATTTACCGATGGAATGCAGGTTGACACAGTTTTATTCGATGTTTACACAAGTTTCTTAATTTATAATCAGGAGTTCAACAACAGCAATGTTACTTGTCAAAGTACCGGAAGGAAGAGAACAATATTAGAAGAAATTGTATATGTCGCAGTACGATGGCAGAATTAGGTTTTTGTACAAAAGCCGGCATTTAAGGCAAAATCGTCGACTTGCTTCGGCCATCATCCTAACCTAATCGGTTTTTGGAGACAGGAGGGCTGATATTGTCTGACCTCAAATCATTGGAACAATAATATATTGAAGTAAAAATACAATGCTAAAAGTTAACAGTGTAGGTAAATACATTATAATAGTGTATTTAAAGTTACACATTTGTAGTGGTCCACCGACAATCCGCTGAATAATCTAATAGCAAAATCTGTCGGTCACCCACCATACCCACACTTCATCAGTTAGGAATAGCTTTTTGATACTTAGGTATTTTAATAGTCTTTTCTTTTTATACATAATCAAAAGCCACTATCAAACCATAGTTATTGTGTATAGTGGCTTGAGGTGCCACAATATAACGAGCGCCCAATTCAACAGCTACAAAAAGTTGTCGGATCGCCGCGGATTTGGCCGAGAGCTCATTGTGTAGGCGGACTTCTTATAAACGCGTGGTGTAAGATATAAGCTTCATGAATAAACTTTACTATAGAAATCAAATATATAGGTGTAATTTTATTAGTGGCGGATCCGTTAGGGGTGTGTTCTGTCCATGAAACTGAACAACTTTCCCCAAGGAACATGGGTCGAAATACGAAAAAAAAATTTGGTCTTCCCATACTAGGTGTGTTGGCCGGCCTGGTCAATTTGTACGGAAGGCCTAATTTTTTTTTTTATATTTCTACCTATGTTCCTTGGGGAAAGTTGTTCAGTTTCATTGACAGAACACACCCTTAACGGATCCACCACTAATAAAAATACACCCTATATATAGGGTGCAATTTTATTAGTGGCAGAACACACCCTTGTTGGTGTGTTCTGTCAATGAAACTGAACAACTTTCCCCAAGGAACATAGGTCGAAATACGAAAAAAAATTTTGGTCTTCCCATACTAAGTGTGTTGGCCGGCCGGGTCAATTTGTATGGGAGGGCCAAATTTTTTTTTCATTTTTCGACCTATGTTCCTTGGGGAAAGTTGTTCAGTTTCATTGACAGAACACACCCTTAACGGATCCGCCACTAATAAAAATACACCCTATAGATAGAAGGAAGGCCTAATTCAACAACGCTACAAAAAGTTGTAGGATCGCCGCGGATTTGACCGAGAGCTCTTGTGTAGGTGGACTTCTTATAAACGCGTGGTGTAAGATATAAGCTACATGAATAAACTTTACTATAAAATTGAATATAATTATAGATAGAAGGAAGGCCTAATTCAACAACGCTACAAAAAGTCGCGGATTTGACCGAGAGCTCATTGCGTAGATGGACTTCTTATAAACGCGTTGTGTCAAGCGAAAGGAACCAACTTTAACTTAGAAAATAGAATCCAGTTTATCAGAGCTCACACGAGCAGCTATTGTCCGGCAAGTTCGTGCGCGACCCTCCTTAGGGGTGACAGACGTTGGGAGGAGAGATGTCAACGGGTAGCGGGAGGTGTAGCGGGGAAGGGAAACGCGCGATTCCACGCCGCACGTCATATTAAAATGACGTGCTTACTCGCCCCCCCACCGTCTGTACCCCGCAGGAAGGTCGCGCACGAACCTGTCGGACTATAATTATATTATAGTATGTATCGATGCCACGTATTTATGTTATTTGCTTTCTGGCATTAGATAACAAATTAAAAAATATAAATATTACAGTTAACCAAATCCGCTTGCTGAATATGATCCGATCCTGATCACCTATATATTTCTCGAAAAACATTTCGTTAGCGCGTTTTAAAAACCTTACGGTGACATCTAGCGAGTACGCGGGAGTATCAGTTTTGTGCGATAGACGTGCATGGGATAAAGGCAGGCAGATGATGACGTGCACAGAGAAACGAGTAGTCGGAAGCTAGGCAATCATGATTCACTCTTTTTTTAAGTGGGCTACCTTTATGACTATGAACTTGAAACCCCGCTTTCCCCTCCCGCCACCGCTCATGCCCTACTCCACCGCTCGTCACGTGGGAGGTTGTATCGTTACATGTGAACGCATCTGCACTCCTGCAAGGCCAATGACCAGCTTAACTACCTCTGTGAAATGTTAACTATGACCTTGAAGCCCCGCTTTCCGCTTCCACTACCGCTCGTGACCTACACCATCTCTCTCTTCGTGTGGGACACCGAGTCATTCAACGACCCAATGAACCCTGGTACCAGAGTTTTTCAACCGCCTACTGCAAGTATCAGGCCTCTGACATCGTTGTGTAACGACTGCCATCATAGACAACAACCGGGACCGACCCGAAGCACGGAACCATCTTGCTTTTCTGACAATCAGGTGGTTCAGCCTGCAATGTCCTAACCAGACTGGGAACAAATTCACAAAGTGATAAATATCAACATTGTGAGTGACCCCACCGGGAATTGAACCCGGAACCTTCTGCGTGGTAGGCAGTCATACCTACTAACCACTGCGCCACATCAGCTGTCACCACGACACGTCACGTGGGAGGTTGTAGCGCTACATGTGAGCGCATCTGCATTTCTGCGAGGTCAGTGACCAGCTTAACTAGCTCTATGAGAAGTTGACTATGCTCTTGAAACTCCGCTTTCCGCTGCCGCTACCGCTCGCACCCTACACACGTCACGTGGGAGTTTGTAGCGCTACATGCGAGATCAGTGAAATGAAAGACTATGAGAAATGAGAAGTTGACCTTGAAACCCCGCCCTCCGCTCCCGCCACCGCTCGTGACTTACACCACGACACGTCACGTGGGAGGTTGTAGCGCTACATGTGAGCGCATCTGCATTGCTGCGAGGTCAGTGACCCGGCGGAATAACTACCTCTGTGAGAAGGTCGCTGTTGCTATCGACAATGCGAATCGCTGACGTGAGTTCCGAATTTTAAGTTTAAGTCGTTGATTTGAAGTAGTAAAAGAAACTAACTACTTCGCTGCTGTTGTAAGAAACTAATGATGACATATTAAAACCAGAAATTAGGGAAAAGGCGCGCGCGGCGCCTTTACAGATGCCTCACTCTGTACTAGCGACGATTATAACGCATACTGACGTTTAGTGGAATTAACTGGAATCTCAGAGGAGAAGATAGTTGTCTCGAACGTTATGATTAACGTTATGTTGCATTCAAATCGGCTCAGATTCTAATTACGTTCTTGTATCATATTAGGAGCTGTAGGTACTTCATCCTCGTATTGAATTTAGCAACCCTGGATATGTAGCAATAGTGACAATCGTAAACATCCTAATGAGGGTTGAGTGATCCTTCTGTAAACTCTCTATTTTGTGCGAAATCTGCGTTTTTGCGTTATCAAAAATCATTCGCTAAAAACGGTATGTAAGTATAAAATTACTTTGCGTGATTCAGTAAAAAATATTGGCTCAACTTCAAATGATCGTTTTTTTTTTTTCAACTGACTGTAGGTAGGTTGGTTAGTTCCCTACAGTCGTTACTTACGATCTTAGAAAATATTAGCAACATTATGTAAGTAAAATTTCAGCAAATTCGCCTAACCATTTCAGCACAAATCAGGGAAATGGCGCTTTACATACAGATGGCTCACTCTGTACTTCTACACTTTTGAAATACTTAATTCGAATGTCAAAGAAACTCAAGGTATCTAAGAAGATGGTTGCCACAAACGTCATATTTCTTGAATTAAAATTGGCTCAGAATAATAGGTATGATGTTCTTGTACCTATCAGATTTTGCTGTGGTTTTGCTAATCTTATACTTTGATATTTTTGACAGTAGCATCCCTGTATGTAACAAGTGACAATCGCATAGGGTCGACTGATCATTCTTAAAACTTTCGACCTGTCTGTTTTATGTTTTAATATGTTTTAATTGAATAATTGAAACACAGGCCTACAATGGTTTTCCCCTTCGATATCTAAATACCGTTACAGATAGATTATGATACACTGATTATGGGAAAAATAATAAAAAAAATCCATCACGTCAGTTTTTTTTGTAATTCCTAGACTTAGATTTTGCTTAAAAACGCCCGGAGAGTACTGTAAAAAATTAATAAAAAAAAAATCAACGAGTTAAATCTAAATGTTACTACATTTAATGAATCTATAAGTATTATTAATATAATTTCAATTCATAATGTGTTAATCACTACATGATTAGTATGAGAAATATGTCTTTGTTACACTAAAAATGGGTAATTTTAGGATCGGTTACTAATGGTCCTATTATAAAGAGATAAATAGATTGTTAAGTACCCTTTTTGTATTAGTCATTAGAAGAGGGTAAATGAAGGTGATTATAATGGTTTTTAGTATAAATACCCACAACATTTTAAAAATATTACAGTTGCTTTACGCACTAGACAACTAACGTAAACTTAAAAATGTCTTCACGAAATTGCTTAAATTCTCCAGATAGTTTTAGTTATATTTTTGTGGTAAATTTATGCCGGTAAAACAAAGAGCAAGCATAACAGACTTCGTAAACTGAAAGAAGGAATTTTTGTTGGTCCTGATATAAGAAAATTAATGAAGGATGAAAAATTCGATGAATATCTTTCACACACTGAGCTTGCAGCATGGATATCTAATAAGGAGGTTATGAAAAAAATCTTAGGAAACAGAAAAAGCCCTGACTATAAACATAGTGGCCAAAATGATTACATATTTTGACTCGATGGGTTCTTCTATGAGCATTACACTTCATTTTCTGAATTTGCACATTGACTACTTCCCAGAAAATTTACGAGCCGTTAGCGATACACATGGTGAAAGATTTCATCAGGACTTGAAGGACATGGAAAAGAGGTATCAGGAAGATGGAATACTAGCATGTTGGCGGACTACTGTTGTCTCCTGAAGCGAGATGAGCCAAACCGAAAATTTAAGAGAAAATCACAAAATAGAAGCTTCGCAGAAAAAAGGACAAGATTTCACAAAGATGAATAACATGTTTTCGAAATAAGCACTTATTTATAAAACATATTTTGATATTTATTTATTTTTTTACTACGTACTTTCAAATAAATATATTTTTTTGTAAATAAGGGTATTTTTTTTTTGCAATTTTCTTTCTTTGTCGGTTATGAAAAATCTGGACGTGATGGCGAAAAACTAATTACATATTCGTGATCAGCGTGTCAAATTTATCCAGAATCAGTCATCAGATCGAAAAGGGGAAGTTATGACTTGAAATTTGTAGGCCTGTGAAATTTATGTACACTGTATGTACCTATTTACCTATATATTAATTTAATTAATTTGACATTGTAATCTTCTTACTATTAAATAAATGAAAATAATATGATTTATGGGATCAAATTAGTATTTGTAGGTACCTATACAAAACCAGTAAACGCTGGTCCTTTAAGAGCGTAGATGGATTTGCTGTCGAAGCTTGAAAAACATGCAACTATGAACGCATGCAACTAACCAGAATTTGAAAAGGAAATTCCTCGGATATGATATCATTCGAATTGACTACGCCTATTACAAGGATAGGTTCCTCGAAATTTAAATTATTTAACCGTTAACTTAACAAGCGGTAACATGCGTCATCATATCAGCTTAAAGCGATTAATAAAATTTCGCGTACATTGCAAATTTTAATATTGTCCGGTGTGTTACAAACACACCAGTGCTTCATCAATAACTATACATACTATGTAATATATAGTATAAAATAAAATAGCTTTTTGCTTTTCTCTGCCTGTTTATCTGTCTGCCTGTCGTGGAATTTGCTAACTTCTTCTAAATCAGGCAACGGATTTTGTTGCGGTTTTTTGTAATAGATAGAGTGATTCAAAAAGAAGGTGCTTTTATTTAACAGAACTTAAACTTGTGTTAATGTACAATAACAAACTTACGTGCTAATTATATACAGTATGCCTATTTAAACTTTAAATTAAAAATGTCGTCCAGCACCTCGCAGCGCGGCAGGGTTCCCAAAAGGCTGGCAGCATTGCCCCTCTGGATAGCCAAGCCAAAAGAAGGTTCATATGCCACATAAAAACAAGCCGGGAAAATACCTTTTTCCCGTGGGAATATGAGTTGCAGCGGATTAAACCGCTTATATCAAGCATCGGCGAAACAAATACTCGTAGATTTAACTATCGGAGAGTTTCGGAATACCATTGTAAGATGGCCCGGTAGTGTATTAAGTGTCTTTAATTATTTTCAAAATACCCTTACTATTATCCCACGTTGCAACAAAACCAACAAACTGGTGAACATGAGAGGGCAGAATCTTGATTGTGCTTACATGACCGCCTGCTTAATCCGCTTACTTTAATTAACCAACTACAGCTTATGTTATGGCTAAGGGCTAAAGAGCCTTGATAAAAATCTCTTTAAAATCTTTAAATTATTAAACAAGGATAACTCATATTTTATGTGTAAAACGACTGTATCTGTTTAAAATCGAGGCTTATAGAGTCTCGAGTCTCGACGTTTCGACTTTACGATAAATTCATTTGCCTTGTGGTGCCGGCTTAGAATAGCATCACCCCATATCTTTCCCGTGGCTGTCGTAAAAAGCGAGATTTGAGACTTGATGTGTATTGCAATTGTAGGAGACAGGCTGACAACATGTCGCTATGGTGATACACAGTCTTTTGAATGACTCTCAAACTTTTGTTCGACACGGTGTAAATGGCCGTTTTTACAGCCATTTACGCTCTGCCTACCCTGCTAAGGATATTGGCATGCAGAATCAGAATATACTGTCAGAAAAATAATAATAATGATATAGCTATGGAGCATACTGATTGATTGATGGTATTGATAATAAAAAAGCAATGCACCTAATATTTATCAATATCATCAATATACCTCCGTAGACTCCGTGCACACTACACAGTATAAAATGTTGTGGCTTTTCGCGTTTTTCTGCCTGTCTGTCATGGATACCACTAACTCCTCCTTTACCACGCCTCGGATTTTGATGCGGTTCTTTTAAAATTAAACTGATAAGAGGTAAATGTATATGCATCATACTTGCCAGAAAAATGTCTTATTCCAGTGGGAAATTGATTATCAGCGGGTGCCACCGCGAAGCGGATAGCTTGTATAAAAAAAAACTTATTTTCCTCGACGATTTTGACGAATTTTCCAACATGAAAGTAAAGAAAAGAAAATGGAATAAATTATCGTATCTTTTTCTTATTTTGGGATCGACTTCGTAATCTCAGAAATTAAAAAACAACCGATTCAAGATTAATGTTGGATGCTTCCTTAAGGGCAATCCCTAGAGCCAAGTTGTCATACAAACGTGTTGCCCTGTTTTCTTTCCGAATAATGCATGTAGAGCTATTATAGAGGTAGCTCTGCTATATTTATTTTTAAATTAAATTAAGACATACTATAGTCACGTTCTAATTTATTATTTTTTTCTTAAAATAATTGCGAGAAGAAAATATGAGCAATTTTCTTTTCCATACAAATTAATTGCATTTTTTCAATTATATATCATGTACCTATTCGAAAAATTATAACAAAAGTGGCATGCCTATAAAAAAGAATTACCTGGATTATTTGAGAAGAAAAAAGGGGAATACATTCTTATGAAAAGGCGAAGAACAAACGTCACTCGGGTATCCTCTTAACTGCCCAAAGCTTTCTTGAATTGCTTTTTTAATGTTCGGATTATTTGCAACTCGTTAAAACTCAACATGGTCGTAAAATAAATCGCCTGAAATTATGAATTACGAGATCATGATGATGGCACATTTCGTAGTTTAATCAAATTAAAGCTATCAAATAACTTTTATTGTCGAAATACTATTTACCTATCATTATTTTAATAAAATATGGATTTTATTAGTAGTAAATTGTATCTACCTATTTTTTTAGTACTACCAAAAAATACTAAATACTATACCGGGAGTAACAAAAAGGGTAGGTAGAACAAACCGAAAGGAGGACAAGGTACGCATGAAACTGAACAATTTTCACCAAGGGTCGAGAAAATGGCGACAGGTTACGGGCACATTGGTCTCTATTTGTAACAAACCCGAACCCGGCCTATGAAGGACTATACGCCTCCAGCCGCCAGTCTCTATTGTTATGAAGATGATGTCTTGAGTTCTAGTGTTCATAGAAACCCAGACCTCAAGTATAATATAAGTTATTGGCTCGTGATATAAAAGTGATGTCTAGTTAATTATTGACCCATACGTTGTGTTTAAATAAAGTAATATGTAACCCATAAGTTCTTTTAAAGGTAATTGAGACATCTCTATACTAATTATTGTAATAAAGTGACTCTGGTGAACAGGAGAGGAAAAAGGGCAGGAAACTGAACTCCAAACGGGCCCCCAGTACTGCATCGCCCGAGGATTGTGGAATCCCACTCCAACTATACCTATTCGTATTCATAAACACTCCGCAGTCATCTTCACATAACAAATTTATGTATGTAAAGGTAACTCTTAGAGTATTTACCAAATACAAATGGTAAATTACCTGATTCCCCCAGAAGAAGGATAAAAATATGGTGAGACGTGCGTCTCTGCTAATAGATGCGTCAACCACAGACGCTTGTGGTGCTTAAAAGCACCTGTGGTGCTTCCACGAAGAAGGATAGGTGATCAGATTCAGATGTCCTTTGCAGAACAAATGAAGTAGTTTAGAATAAAGTCTTATGACAGACCAAACTGACACCCAAGTGTCTAGTTGGTTAAGTAAGTAAGTATGTTGTAAGTAGGTATGTTATCAGTCAAATGACATGATTTCAACAATTATCTTTAGGTTTCCCTAAAGAGGTACCAGCAAGGCCGGTAAAAGCACCGAATATGAAATTGCACTGGTCAGTCAGTCTCCACCCACATTTAACTCCTACGGAAGTCAGAATATAATATGAGAATGCTTTATGCAAGTCCCAAATCACATGTGAACATACATGCTTATAAGTTGAAGACGGAGAGCAATATTTTGCACATCCCAAGAGAGAGTTGTAGAATAAGCCATGATGTTCACATGAACCTCCTGAGAGAATGTGGATTTCTACGACCAGAAGCTGCCATTACAACCATACCGAATGCTAGGTAATAAATAGATGGGTATTCGATGGAGATATGATAAAAGTTGTCCCATGACATTTGATGACAACCATTGTAATTAGTAAGTAAGTTGTAGTCATAGTTTTACTATGATGGGCACCATTTTAGCCAGTCATAAGAAGAACTTTAAGAACTTCATGACTAGAATATTACTTTAGATATGATTCATCTGAATCTGTTATAGGATAGGATGATAGGAAAGGATATTATCCATTCTACCAGCCATACATATATTCTTAGATAACACAGTACTTAACAACATAGCAAGTACTATAAAATAATATTGTTGTAGATAGATGTTATCTACTGCCGGACACATTCCTTTCTGAAGGTATCAAAAATATAGTTGTAAATAAATGTTTATCCACTGCAGGACACATTCCAATAATGAAGACAGTTTTCTTTGTATGACAACAATACTGTTGTAAATGATTATTTATCCACTGTTGGACATAATCAAACAGAAGTAGATATCTATCTACTTATGTATACTTCATACATAGTAACATTAGTCAATTAAGTCCATAGTCGCTCAGCAACCATAGTGCAAATAGAAATCTGTCCACTGTTGGACTAAGCCAAACAGTAGGTAAGTAGATACAATATGTAAGTATGTTTCAAACACAAGAATTTTATCAAGTAAATCCTTAATCGCTCGCCAATTATAGAATAGTAATTTATCCACTGATGACCACAGCAAATAATAGATAAGTAGATATCTAACAATATCTACATAAGTAAGTTTTAACCCAAGAACTTTATCCTGATCGCATAGCAATAATAATCAAAGTAAATTATTTTAATTGAAGCTACATTATTTTGGTCGTTAAAGTTATATATATATATGGCATGATAGATAGATAAGTAAGGAATAGAAGTAATGGGATTATAGGGTAGCCTACCTATTCCTAACATCTAATTTACCTATCTACCGACACACTAACTAGCCCAGGTTTCCTAATTAAAGATTAGATGTGGATACTATAAAGTTTATATGAAACAATCAGAACGCAGATTCTTTACAACATTCTGACCCGACAACAAAACAAAGTTATTGCAATAAAATGACCTTAGCACTAAAAACCAAAGCATAAGACCATGTTCCGAATCTTATCAGCTTTCAATGAATACAGAACTATCAAGCATAGGTAATTAATGTTTGTAAACATTCATACTGCTGATAGGGTTCGAAAGAAAGCATGAATTGTACTTATCCATCTGGAACTTGAAGCCACCAGCACACGAAGAACCAACAACGACGACATCCACAATGCCGATTCCAGTGCACGCTGAAGCACGCATCCTCTGTATCCAACAACACACTCCACGTGCTACACGGGTTCAAAGCACTTTTCACACACTTGCGAATCGAGGGTGACCAGGCAAACGTCGATACTCCCTGGTCTGCGGCGCGACTCCACCAGGACTGATAGATAAACTAATCACTGCACTAGGTATTCCTTTTCTGTCCTGGGAGACTTCACGATTAAAACTAAAACTGCCCGCAGGCCGTATGGCTCGCTATTTTATACCAAAAGCTTCGAACTTACGAGAAGAATAATGTTCTCGAAATCTGCTACTCATTACGAAAGAAGATATTCTCCTCTCTTTCATACACATTTTAGAAGACATTCGACTATTCTAGATTTTTTTAGAATGTCTTGTTTCGCTACTTGTTGCCAGACACCAATTCAGGGAAGGGGCCACGACCCATCCTGACATCCAAGAAAAACTTTTAGTGTATATTGAGTAAATCATGGGTTTACCAATATTATTAAACATTTATTGCTGGTTCATAGAATTTTTAGAAAATACATCAATTTTCTATAAACCGAAAGTGTGACTAATAGAATAAACCTTAGGTATTTCAGTCGCTATGGCACTATAATAGGCCTAGTAGGGCCCTGTCTAAAGTGACACCTTGCAGTTTCCGCTACTCGACAATAGATGGCTCTTAAACAAAATAGCAAAATGTTATGTCCTGTATCATATAAGCACAAAAAATTATAAATGCTACTGCAAACGCTGTGTAACTATCAGCTAATTATCCAAAATTATTTAGACTTGCCTATACGAACGATATGATGAGAAAACCAAGAAAGTAACTTACAACTTCACCGTTTCATACACATAGCGCCATCTATCAGCTGTGTTCCTGAACTTCTATAACAATTTTGACAGAACAGAACCAAGTACTAATCGCATCTTATACCAATAGATGTCGCTGTTTTGAAATCTTTATAAAGGCCGAAACACATATTAATTAATAAAGGCCGGGACACATATGTGACAATTCGCCCCCTATTTTATGTGAAATTTAGTTGCTTGGAGCTAAATTGAATATAAAATATCAATAACATCAAACACTTCCCGCCCCCAAGACTTTCAAAACTCCATAAATGTGTATGCCTGAACTAAATGTCATGGAGCCCTAATAGTATTTACGCTAAAAGCTGTATACATCTCTTAATGAAGTTAACTACGCCAAATGCTGCAAATCACGCACTTTTACGCTGAATGCAGAATTAACTATCCTTATGCCAATGTGCTAAGTTACGCCAAGTGCATAAAAAAATACACAATTTACGCCAAATGCATAAAAATTACGCAGGTTACGCTTAATGCAACTATGCCTACGCCAAGTGCTTTATTACCAGTAATACTACGCTAAACGCAGCCAAGTGCTTTTAATATTATTATTCTACCCAAAGTGCTTGTGCCAATTATTATTATATTTTAACCCATTCCTGAAAATCATGTGTGCTTTATAAAAAATATATGTATACAGAGAATCTGAATTGAAAAATGTTATAAATTGAATTTAAGCGTTTAAACCAAATCTTTGTGCAATTTGTTGTGTGTAGGTTGTATTATAGATAGATTCACTAACACTTAGTGTTAGAAACCTATTATAATCTCCGTGAACTGTCTGTATGGTTACTTTGTGAGAATCTCTGCTAGCAGAATCGCCATAAATAAGGAACCGACTGAAAGTTAGACTCGGTGCTCATTCAAGAAGTCCACCCTTCATCAGCTACCTACCTACAGCAATCACAGAGTAGTGTATGATTTGGCTTAAATCAGATCTTAACTCAAAGTGGCTAAGATCTCAATGTGCAAAATTAGAATACATATGTAATTTAATTAAAATTAGGTTCCCTACTCACATCCATGACATGATAGAACCAGAAAAGACATATTAGAGAACTGTTCTGATCAAATCGTGACATATGTTGTGTGTTTGGACCAACCTGGTCCTAAATGTTCAGTCTGCAAAATTACCATGTTAAGAAGAATACACTCGTATTCTTCCCTTTGTGTTTTTGCTAGCAATACTACCTCTAACAGTGAAATTACGCAAACATATCTTGCCATTGTGCTAACAAAACATGCCTACTATTAAATCACTGCAGAAGTAAATACAGAGTGTCGTGAGATGATTTGATCCTGAACCTTTATATGAAAATAACAATTCTATCTAATTACTTAAAAAATTATAAAAAATAAATCCATATCAGGCATGGATGGAGATAAAATTCTAGTGTTTTATCAAAGTAAAACATCTATAAGCAAGTAAATCAGATTTTCAGGAAAGTAAAAAAAAACTTCTGTGCTAATTAAACCACCATAAACTTATGGCACTTACAAACTGAGCAGAACAAACATACTACTTATGCAAAAGTGCCATCTAGTTCAGACATATCTCATTATCAAAAATGTCGCCTCCCAAATTATTCAATTTTAAAAAATATTTGGTAAAAATGTCGCCCCCCAAACCTGTAGAGTCACTGTTCCCTAAAACTATTAAAAGTTCCGTCTAACAAAAGTCCTACACTTGATCTCATCACACAACAATAGACAATTCCTAATCTCCTAACAACAACCTATTAAATAAGCGATGAACCAACAGAATCATATCTACCCCAAACATAAACACTAACTCCTGTACTATAACTTCCAAATCATTACCTCCTGGACCACAATTTAGTCGACACCTCCTAGACTACGACTATCTCCTAGACTATAATTTGTCATCACCTCCTAAACCATATCCAGTCATCAGCTCCTGGCCTACAATCACTTTCTCCTAGACCTAGATCTACTTCTATACACAACATTTCCTAAATCATATTTAATCACCAACTCCTAGACTATAACCACTACCTCCTAGACTATAACTGGATATCACCTAGACCCAGACCTATACCTATACTAAACCATATTTAGTTACCAACTCCTAGACTATAATCACTACCTCCTAGACTATCATCACCGTTTCCTGCAATGTACTTATTAACACCTTCTAGACCTAGATCTATAGATGAAATGACCCAGACCTCTATTTAATCATCGGCTCACAGACTACAATCTATCATCAATACTGCTTGAACACTAGATAAAATCTAGACTTAGACACATACATATGACCTCAACTATCAACTCCTAAACCAGCCAAAATTGGACACCGCCTCCCTTACTACATAATTAGTAACTCCCAGATAGTAGACCTGCAAGATAAAATTAAGTTTAGTTTATTTAAAATAATTAAATTGAATAACATAATCATTGGGATACTCGCTTGTAATATTTTTATGTCTGCCTTTGATCGTTACAACCCAAAGAATATTAGTTGTTTTATAAAACAAAAACACTGGCTGCAACCTGCGGAAAAGAATCTCCCCATCCGATCACATACATACATATACATACACCTAAAAGACACAACCCCCCCTCGAAGGCAGTCGGATAATTATCTTCTTCTTTTCCATTTTACTTATTATCATCAGTATAGATAAACACTCAATCATACATACATATTACATACATACCTACTACACATGTACACACATAACAACCCTCCCACCGAGGCAGTTGGGTAGAAATATTTGATTTTCTTCTCTTTTTTGTTCTAGTTATTATCAATATACAATCACTTTCACTTAAATAAAAGGAAGATAACCTACCAAACATACCTACATACATTCAACATACATACTATATCTTTTATAAAGTGAAAAGACAAATTATATAACTACTAGTTGTCATACATTTGTTTATAAGTAATTGGGATAAGGGCAGACAAATGATGATGACATTTGTTTTGTTGTCGAATAGTGTCAACAAATAATCTAAAAAAATTACCTAATTTTAATAATTTTAAGTAATTTAAAAACTTGGTATTCATTTTTATACTTAATTACACTGATAGTTTATGTTTAATATTATTCATAAAATTTCCCTCCGCCCCCTAGTATATCAAATAAATTATCATCATGATAAATTACCTACTTTGATTTACCTAATAAAGGTTTTTGGTTAGAAGCAAAACTAGCTTTTTGATTTCTATTTATATACCTAAAGTCAACTAAATCATCTTAGGTTAGGACCTCATGATATGTCATTACTTGCTATTGTAGATAAAATATGTAATGGGTATAAGATACCTACACTTTACTTCACATGATATTGTATAGTATGCAACAAGATCAGGTTTATATTTCCCTGTTATAGGCACTACCAACTTCAAACGAGTACCGTCTCTTCAACTATAAAAGGTAAAGCAACGCTAGATACATAAAACCAAAATCTTCAAATCCATGAGAAAACAAGCTGCAACGCCCTAATATCTTTTCCTACCTATTAATTTTGTTATGAAGTAAACAATAAATAAAAAAAAAATATCAACTGATTGGCGACATGCAGCTCAGGACAGGGAAGAATGGCGAAACCCTGTTTCGGAGGCCAAGATCCACCCTGGGTCGCTGAGTCAGCGAAGTAAGTAAGTAACTACCATGAGGCAAATCACTTTCATATTGAATGGCAGGTATCTATCTTTCCTATGTGTACCAATTCTTAAATTCCAACTTTCTTAAATCAATTACCTAGGTTATGTTTAGTTCAAATTATTCCTATGCCTTTAAATAATACCTACAATATCTAACATTGTTTAATATGTAATGCTCAGTTGCATTCTATGGAATTCTTGCACAAATTACATCAAATTAAGAGGTTAAAACCTCCATCAATCAACAAAGTTTTGTAATGAAATTCAAGTATAGTGAGTAATTTTAACCTATTTTAAAACTTACTTGAATGTTGTTAGTGCTCCCATGTACATGTTCTTCACAAAACAAACGATAACATCACTAAATGAGCACATCACAAATCCCCAAAATAAATTTTGGGTCTGAAACATTGCACAACACAAAAACCTACTAAATACACAAAGTTTCCACCGGTATTTGCCTCCATGCACACGGCACACATGGATTTGAGCCGAACTAATTTAATTCAATTCGATTTCTACTAGCGAAATCATAAAACTAATTTATTTATGAAACCCGTCGGCAGTTTTTACAAAGAACTGTCAAAACATAACCAAAAACAAACACGTACTTTTTTTCCACACATTTTAGTTTAATCATAAAGTCAGAGCGAGATAGCAAGACACAAAAATACTACTAGTATGACAGGCTGCGTCTCTTTCTTAAATAGAATTTAGCTAATCAAGCGAAAAAATAAAGCATCAGGCTGACGTATCAAAGCTGCGTTTCGTTTTCGTTCAAAAACTTTTTCTCAATGTTATTTTTAGATGGAAAATCTACGCGAAAATATAATTTGCAAAGTTCCTAACGTGAAATTTCTTGGTTTGAATTTTGACGTTTTCAAAAATTATTAGACGAAACCTTGTCGTGCGAACGCACCCCACTTTGACAATTCAAATACGTAAAATTTATTTGCGTACTAATATTTTCTTATTATTTTGCAGGAAAATCTTTGGAAAATGCTTGTTAATGGATGCCTGATGACTCGGAACTTCGCCTAAGGCACGTAAGGCCTAAAATCACAGCGCAAAACCTACCCAAGGGACCCCACGGAACCCAGAATCCAGCCACCCTCACCAGTTCACAAAAATCACAAGAATGTACATGAAATGTCTCAATTTTGGGACCTTTTTATCCTGGTCACGGCACCAAATGTAACAAACCCGAACCCGGCCTATGAAGGACTATACGCCTCCAGCCGCCAGTCTCTATTGTTATGAAGATGATGTCTTGAGTTCTAGTGTTCATAGAAACCCAGACCTCAAGTATAATATAAGTTATTGGCTCGTGATATAAAAGTGATGTCTAGTTAATTATTGACCCATACGTTGTGTTTAAATAAAGTAATATGTAACCCAAAAATTCTTTTAAAGGTAATTTAGACATCTCTGTACTAATTATTGTAATAAAGTGACTCTGGTGAACAGGAGAGGAAAAAGGGCAGGAAACTGAACTCCAAACGGGCCCCCAGTACTGCATCGCCCGAGGATTGTGGAATCCCACTCCAACTATACCTATTCGTATTCATAAACACTCCGCAGTCATCTTCACATAACAAATTTATGTATGTAAAGGTAACTCTTAGAGTATTTACCAAATACAAATGGTAAATTACCTGATTCCCCCAGAAGAAGGATAAAAATATGGTGAGACGTGCGTCTCTGCTAATAGATGCGTCAACCACAGACGCTTGTGGTGCTTAAAAGCACCACGAAGAAGGATAGGTGATCAGATTCAGATGTCCTTTGCAGAACAAATGAAGTAGTTTAGAATAAAGTCTTATGACAGACCAAACTGACACCCAAGTGTCTAGTTGGTTAAGTAAGTAAGTATGTTGTAAGTAGGTATGTTATCAGTCAAATGACATGATTTCAACAATTATCTTTAGGTTTCCCTAAAGAGGTACCAGCAAGGCCGGTAAAAGCACCGAATATGAAATTGCACTGGTCAGTCAGTCTCCACCCACATTTAACTCCTACGGAAGTCAGAATATAATATGAGAATGCTTTATGCAAGTCCCAAATCACATGTGAACATACATGCTTATAAGTTGAAGACGGGAGAGCAATATTTTGCACATCCCAAGAGAGAGTTGTAGAATAAGCCATGATGTTCACATGAACCTCCTGAGAGAATGTGGATTTCTACGACCAGAAGCTGCCATTACAACCATACCGAATGCTAGGTAATAAATAGATGGGTATTCGATGGAGATATGATAAAAGTTGTCCCATGACATTTGATGACAACCATTGTAATTAGTAAGTAAGTTGTAGTCATAGTTTTACTATGATGGGCACCATTTTAGCCAGTCATAAGAAGAACTTTAAGAACTTCATGACTAGAATATTACTTTAGATATGATTCATCTGAATCTGTTATAGGATAGGATGATAGGAAAGGATATTATCCATTCTACCAGCCATACATATATTCTTAGATAACACAGTACTTAACAACATAGCAAGTACTATAAAATAATATTGTTGTAGATAGATGTTATCTACTGCCGGACACATTCCTTTCTGAAGGTATCAAAAATATAGTTGTAAATAAATGTTTATCTACTGCCGGACACATTCCTTTCTGAAGGTATCAAAAATATAGTTGTAAATAAATGTTTATCCACTGCAGGACACATTCCAATAATGAAGACAGTTTTCTTTGTATGACAACAATACTGTTGTAAATGATTATTTATCCACTGTTGGACTAAGCCAAACAGTAGGTAAGTAGATACAATATGTAAGTATGTTTCAAACACAAGAATTTTATCAAGTAAATCCTTAATCGCTCGCCAATTATAGAATAGTAATTTATCCACAAGAACTTTATCCTGATCGCATAGCAATAATAATCAAAGTAAATTATTTTAATTGAAGCTACATTATTTTGGTAGTTAAAGTCATATATATATGGCATGATAGATAAATAAGTAAGGAATGGGATTATAGGGTAGCCTACCTATTCCTAACATCTAATTTACCTATCTACCGACACACTAACTAGCCCAGGTTTCCTAATTAAAGATTAGATGTGGATACTATAAAGTTTATATGAAACAATCAGAACGCAGATTCTTTACAACATTCTGACCCGACAACAAAACAAAGTTATTGCAATAAAATGACCTTAGCACTAAAAACCAAAGCATAAGACCATGTTCCGAATCTTATCAGCTTTCAATGAATACAGAACTATCAAGCATAGGTAATTAATATGTTTGTAAACATTCATATAGGAATATATACTGCTGATAGGGTTCGAAAGAAAGCATGAATTGTACTTATCCATCTGGAACTTGAAGCCACCAGCACACGAAGAACCAACAACGACGACATCCACAATGCCGATTCCAGTGCACGCTGAAGCACGCATCCTCTGTATCCAACAACACACTCCACGTGCTACACGGGTTCAAAGCACTTTTCACACACTCGCGAATCGAGGGTGACCAGGCAAACGTCGATACTCCCTGGTCTGCGGCGCGACTCCACCAGGACTGATAGATAAACTAATCACTGCACTAGGTATTCCTTTTCTGTCCTGGGAGACTTCACGATTAAAACTAAAACTGCCCGCAGGCCGTATGGCTCGCTATTTTATACCAAAAGCTTCGAACTTACGAGAAGAATAATGTTCTCGAAATCTGCTACTCATTACGAAAGAAGATATTCTCCTCTCTTTCATACACATTTTAGAAGACATTCGACTATTCTAGATTTTTAGAATGTCTTGTTTCGCTACTTGTTGCCAGACACCAATTCAGGAAGGGCCACGACCCATCCTGACATCCAAGAAAACTTTTAGTGTATATTGAGTAAATCATGGGTTTACCAATATTATTAAACATTTATTGCTGGTTCATAGAATTTTTAGAAAATACATCAATTTTCTATAAACCGAAAGTGTGACTAATAGAATAAACCTTAGGTATTTCAGTCGCTATGGCACTATAATAGGCCTAGTAGGGCCCTGTCTAAAGTGACACCTTGCAGTTTCCTACTCGACAATAGATGGCTCTTAAACAAAATAGCAAAATGTTATGTCCTGTATCATATAAGCACAAAAAATTATAAATGCTACTGCAAACGCTGTGTAACTATCAGCTAATTATCCAAAATTATTTAGACTTGCCTATACGAACGATATGATGAGAAAACCAAGAAAGTAACTTACAACTTCACCGTTTCATACACATAGCGCCATCTATCAGCTGTGTTCCTGAACTTCTATAACAATTTTGACAGAACAGAACCAAGTACTAATCGCATCTTATACCAATAGATGTCGCTGTTTTGAAATCTTTATAAAGGCCGAAACACATATTAATTAATAAAGGCCGGGACACATATGTGACATATTCTACAGGTTAGCCATTTTAAATCTCTAAAGTTAAAATCACTAAGTTAAAATGGTTAAAATTAGCAATTTTAAGTTGTGCTATTCCACGAAAGCCCAGTTTTAGAAAATTAAACAGAGGTTTTTGACAGGACTATAATTTGATTTTGACGTTATTAAATTCAGTGTTGCAATTTAAAAAAAAATATAAATTTTAGTAATAAATGAAAAATCTGTAACTGGTAAAAATAATTTTATTTTCGGTGACACTCAAAATCCTTCTGTACCACCTTTGGTTCCACCACTTAAGAACCTAACAACCCGGCCCCACTCTAGAACATTCTGACTAGGTGCTAATTTAAAACGTTCTGACCCGGTGCCACTCTATTACCTTTAAATCTGTTGCCACTCTTAAACTTTACTTCCCGGGGACACTCTAAAGCCTCCCTATTAAATTGTTTCCACTCTTCGGCCTTACTACCGGGTGACACTCTAAAACCTCCCGATTAAATTGTTTTCACTCTTAAACTTTCCTAACCGGTGACACTTTAAATCCCGATCACCTTTTTTCCACTCTTGAACTTTCTGATGTGACCAATAATTACACAAATCACTCCAAAATACCCATTTTGAGATGTTCTGACAGTATTATTTTAAGAGGACCTTTTTAGTGGCCGCTAAGATTAGCGATCTTAGCAGTTTTAAATTTTTTAAATGCTTAAATTTGTGCGCCGTGGAATAGCACTAATCGGCTAAAGCTAAGTTTAGCGCTGTCACTTAATTTTAAGTATTTTAGAGATTATAATGCTGTCATTTGAATTTGACAGTTACGTGTAGAATAGCAAACGGTTATAGAAATGTCAAATTGGCCTTAGCGATTTTAGTAGCGCACAAGGAATTGGATCTAGTGTGTGACCGCCGAATGCCCCTCAAATTGAAGGGCAAGATATACAGGGAGTAACAGAAAGGGTATAACAAGCCGAAAGCAGGTCAAGGTACTCATGAAACTGAACAACTTTCCCCACGGTACATGGGTCGAAATATAAAAAAAAAAATATGGACCTCCCATACAAAATCGCCGATGAGCTAATTAATTTACTATGGAAGGTCCAATTTTTTTTTCATATTTCGACCCATGTTCCATAGGGAAAGTTGTTCAGTTTCATGAGTACCTTGACCTCCTTTCGCCTTGTTATACCCTTTCCGTTACTCCCGGTATAAGACGGTGGTGAGACCTGTTGTCATGTATGGATCAGAGTGTTGGGCAACTAAGGTGACGGATGAAAAACAAATGCATGTAGCTGAGATGAGAATGTTGCAATGGATGTGAGGTGTGACAAGGATGGATAAAATAAGGAATGAGTATATTAGAGGGAGTTTGAAAATAGCGCCAGTGACAGAAAAAATGAGAGGGAACCGTTTATCTTGGTATGGGCATGTAATGAGGAGGGATGAAGAGCATGTAACAAAGAAAGTAATGAACATGAATGTGGATGGACGCAGAAGAAGAGGAAGGCCTAAAAAAAGTTTGGATGGATTGGATAAAAGACGATATGAAAAATAAAGGCGTAAGTGAGGATTTGACTGCTGATAGAGATGAATGGAAGAAAAAGACATGTTGCGCCGACCCCAAATAAATTGGGATAAGGGCAGGCAGATGAAGATGATCATGGGTCAAAACGTGAAAAAACGTAACATACTTTCATTTGATTTTTTACATCTTAAATCTACGCAAATAAGACTGGATAGGATGATTACAGGTACAGGATGTGAAGTCACAAACAAAAACTAGTTTAACAATATAATCTACCTTTATAATCCAATACCCTGCCTATACTAATGTTTTATTGCCTAATCGATTCCGATTTCATCTCATCAGATCCATTTTATTACTAATGGTATATTTGATCCATGATTGATCCATTATCTTATGCTTCTAGATTTAGTACAGAAGTCAATATTAAAGGACAGAACACACCACCTCCGTATCCTTATGCGTATGACCATACGCGTGATGTCGTGCACGCATTCGCAGGCAGTGATACCCTTAAAAACCAAGCGTCGCGGCGTCGCAGCGCCGTCGTTGTCGCTGTCAAATGACTGGTTTGTATGGGTTTGTATGGGGATACCAGAAAGATCGGGCGTCAGCGTCAACGATGCCGCCGTGTCGCCGTCACGTTGACAGCGCGCTGAGAAGCTTAGAGTTTGTATGGCGCTGTCAGTGATGCGGTCGGGTTTTTCTACAAGACCGCAGCGACATTGGCGCCGTCAAATTTAGACGGCGTCGTTGTCGCGACGCCCGGTTAATAAGCGTATCCTTATGTAATCCCAAAAATTACAACCGATACGCGCTTGATGACTAGCACGTATACGTCCTGCCTGAGGATGTTCTGCCCTTAACGGAAGTGATGTTAAACAATCAAACTTTTTACAAGCATATTCGCATAAAATGGCAATTTACGAAAAATATATAGATTTACAATAAAGTTGTCACTCCCATATTGCCATTTGCATTTAATTTTGTATTTGTAAGGCGCACTCTACTAGCTTGCTTATAGGTACGTATACTTATATAGGGTTACATTTAATTAAGTACAAATCTCTCGAGGGTGTGGTCTACTCACAAAACTGAACAACTTTTGTTAAAAACTTTCCTTCGAAATATGAAAAAAAAATTGGGCCTCCCACAATAAGTGACACACTTTTTCAACATTTTTGTATGGGAGGTCCAATTTTTTTTTTCATATTTCGAAGGAAAGTTTCTAACAAAAGTTGTTCAGTTTTGTGAGTAGACACCCTCAAGAGATTTGTACTTAATTATTATGTAACCCTATATACAGGGTTATTTTTTAGTCAGTGCGCAAACTTTGTATGTTGTTTCTACTCGTGATTCTGAACAACTTTTACTATGGGGCCACCTGCGAAATAAAAAAAATTTTTGGGTGTTTCATAGGTACATTTTTGCCGAGTAGGTATGAATTTTTCTATGGAACATCCAAATTTTTTTTTGCGAATTCCCCGGTGTTCCCATAGTGAAAGTTGATCATAATCACGAGTAGAAACACCCTGCAAAGTTTGCGCACTGACTAAAAAATAACCCAGTATACTCTAATGTAATAGCCATTGAAGTCTTGTCTTGATAAAACGCACCTAAATAAAGACCAGCATAGCAACATCTCACTTAACCCTCATTAGCAAGCAAATATCCCTCCATCCCATCAGTTGGTCATTCGGTAGTAAAACCATTTATTGAACCTGTTCATTAGATCTTATTATGAACTCGTTTCCATCTTGAACAGGATAAAGACGTAGGTATGGTTCAGTTAATATCGAAGTAAGTAATGAGGTTTATTTCATATTGCAGTAACAAGTAAAATTAAAACGAAGAAGACAAACATATAGAGTGTAATGACAGAATTTCTGTCGAAGAAGAGTTTGTAGATTGTCGTATACATTTGACATGCCGAATGTATGTTTGCGAAATTAAGAATTGTATGAATATGACATCAACCGCTGTGTACCTACCTATTGCTGGCTTAGAATAGCATCATACACAAGCATCACCTCTTAATATTATTATAGGACCAAGGAATTTAAGAGTTGATGTTTATTACAATTTTACAGGGTGACAACCTATCGCTATGTTAATATAATACACAGTCTTCTAACTGACTCTCAAACTTTTTACAGCCGTTTGCGCTTTGCCTACCCTGCAAAGGATATAGATATAGAGACGTTCATATACATATCGACGATGAAGAACTATAACCTTACATGTAATTCACATGAATATAGGAGATTATCGTTCTTCATCGTCGATATGTATGACATCAAAGATTTTCTGCGCAAGGTGTTACTATGATGTCATATTTAAACATTTTGGAATACCTGTTGAATGATTTCAGGGTTCATCAGGTCGTTCGTGGACTCAGTGACCCACACTAAAAGAAGAAGAATAAAACAGTGGGCATGCAGCATGCCAGTCGTGTGGCTGAACTATAAATAGATTCATAAAATTTTCGTCATACAATCAAGTACAATTTTACTCAGGTACCTACTATCCATGCATGCCTTTTTAACCGACGAAAAAAAAGGAGGTCCTCAATTGGTTGCGAACTTTTATTATGCTAGACTTCTTTTAAAAATCGCATAACTTTAGTTTGTCATGCCATCTGCTCTCTTTTAGCTCTAGTCAAAGTTTTAGCTTTTTACTCTGTTTTATAGGGCCTACACATTGGAATAACATCCACAAAGCTGCGAACTCAAAATATCATCTGCTCTCTTTTTAGCTTTTTACGCCGTTTTTATAGAGCCTACAGACTGGGATAATATTCACAGCACCACGAACACAAAATAACCTATCAACTGCAAAATATCCCGACCCCACACCGCAAAATCCATCCATGATGCGAGACTGAACGAACATTTAATTTTATAACCTCTTGCTCATATTAATACATCGACCACACACTACACTTCCTAGTGAGATGCACAAGCACCGACTATGATTTTTGCCGACTAGCCGACTACCGATAATTGAATAGTCGCCTACAAAAATAGTCGACGCATTCCCGATAATCAGTTTTGTCACCTATAGCGAAGTTCAAGTAAACATTTGTGATGTCATTTACCTAAATATGTTTATCGCTAGTTTTATTACATTATTTTATTATAATTCCATGTCTTTTGGGATTTAAATGCACTCACAATGCTATATCATAAATGAAAATGATTTGACAGACTTTGATCGGTGCATCAATAGCTCAGTGGGAAAGCTTTGGGGCGCCCCATTCCAGCCCCGGTCGATGCATGAAATTTTTTTAATTCCTTATTTTCATTTTATAAATGTCTTAATAGGACTCAATCAACTTATCGGCTTTTCAGCTGACTAGTCGCTGACTACAGAAATGACCGAATAGTCGACTTCCCAAACTAGTCGGTGTATCTTTACATCCTAGGCGAGATGCCAACATGAGCCTGCTTATCATAATAATAGTATAATCAGACATTTCGAATTACAATGGCTTCTTTAGGCCCTACTTTATGATTCGTCATGTCCTATTGAGTTGAAGGGACGTAGAGGCCTAAACGAGTTCTGAGCTCAGAGCAAAAACGATTCGGAGCAACCTAGTTCAATAAAGCCATGAAAACTGTATCAAAACAAGGTTTTGTGCTTATGAATACAACAAAATTAACAGATAGATAAATGCGTAAATACATTTGAATTGAATTCATATTTTGGCAAGGTTGTCATGTGTGTTTTGTGCATTTGGCAGTAGTATTCTAGGGTTTGTCAAAATTGATTGTGAATAATTGACAAATTGTAATAAGTTTTTCTTCAAGTTTGATCATACTACGTAAGTTATCATTCTGAACGAATTCCTTGCTCTAGGTTTTTGAGCTCAGTTCTTACCCTTGAGATAGGAGTCATTTTGGAATTTCATGCTTCTTTATTCGCAAGTACCTACATTATAGTCAATTCTTATATACAGGGTGTAAGGATCAGCCCTTTAAATAATGATAAGGTGACAAAAATTACTTTCGTCATGCCTTTACAAAAGTCTTACTACTTGAACTAGTGTTTATAAAAAGAATTCTATATAATAGGTACTACAAGAGACAAGGTAGGTAAGTAATATTTGTATTGCCAGCAAATCCTCCTACACATTTATATATTTTTTAATGTAACATTCAAAGATTGTTTTTTATTGTTATGTGTAAATGTAATATTAATTAATTTCGAACACAATTTATATTGTAAACGAATAAATAAATGAAATGAAATGAAATGAAATATACTAACTAATACGGGTTTTCCGTACAAATACTAAGAAAACCATAAAATGGGTAGGTGGATTTGCTGTCGAAAGCACAGAATAAAATGAACTAGGGTACGATAGTACTAACATCCAGACTGTTTCTATAGTGCAATTACGTACCTACACAAAGTAAGTATTGGATTGTGGTACCTACCTATAGGTACCTACCTTAAAACCGCATGGCTATGACGACGCCAACCGCAAAACCAATTGAAAATAGTGCATCTTGCTTGTGAGGCGTATTGCGAATGTGATAAGAATTGTAGAATTGGTTGATGAAGCAAAAAACAAACAACGGCCGTGTGATGCCGGCTTAGAATAGCATCACCCCATGTCTGACAAACTGACAACCTGTCACTATCTATACCTAGTGATACAGAGTCTTCTGAATGACTATCAAAATTTTGTCAAACGTGGTGTTTTAGAGCCGCTTTACGCTCTCCCTAGCCCGCAAGGATATAGGCGTGATATAATTATATTTGTATGTACCTAGTTCTAATATTTTCTTGCATCTTTCACACACAAAAAAACTAATGTAACTGCCAATAATGGACTTTGGTCTTTTTGTATTAGACAGTACTTGCCTTACTTGGCAGACGGAATTGTTCTATTTCATATTGAACATATCTGTTTCTTCCCTAAAATGTATCCCTTAGTCGCATTTTACGGCACTTAGACACGGTTAGAAATGGGGTGATGCCACTCTAAGCTGGCACCAGTAAATATTCACCCTATTAAAGTACCTCATGATCACGCGCATGCAAATGTGGCATGTAGTCGCCGCACGCCGCGCCCGCGCTGATTTCTCCGTGTAGTGCAGGCGCCCAGTGCAAGATCAACAACATTTTTGCAATACCGGAAAGAAAATCGTGCTGCAAATAAGGCTGAACTAAAAAAATACAAGCTTTTACGAATACTGCCAATATGATTTATAACGAGCTCAGGACAAGCTTTTAAGAACACTGCTAAGGGTAATGCTGGGTTTGGAATAATTTACCCAGTCGCCCGTTCTATTATCGCTGGAGTTTTGTCGTGTCGCGAGGAAACGGGTTCTGATAAATTGAAAATGTGAACGAGTTCTGATATCATCGCATATATCGGGAACTCTATTCGAATCAGAAGTATCAAAGTATCATTCCATGCACTCGTCATCCGTACTATTCTCGCCGGCGTCGTGTCGTGTTGCGAGCGAGGTTCCGATCTGAAACGGGTTCCGATATCAACGGATATATCGGAAACAGTCAGAAGTATTTCAGTATTTCATCCAAGAATCATTCCATGCACCCGTCCTCCGTACTATTCTCGCCGGCGTCGTGTCGTGTCGCGAGCGAGGTTCCGATCTAAAACGGGTTCCGATATCAACGGATATATCGGAAACAGTCAGAAGTATTTCAGTATTTCATCCAGGTATCATTTCATGCACCCGTCGCCCGTACTATTCTCGCCGACGTCGTGTCGTGTCGCGAGCGAGGTCCCGATCTGAAACGGGTTCCGATATCAACGGATATATCGGAAACAGTCAGAAGTATTTCTGTATTTCATCCAGGTACAATTCCATACACCCACCGCCCGTACTATTCTCGCCGGCGTCGTGTCGTGTCGCGAGCGAGGTTCCGATCTGAAACGGGTTCCGATATCAACGGATATATCGGGAACTCTACCACTGAGACTACTATGACTCTACACTTAGTTTTGAAGTATCCAAGTATCACTGCCTTCATGCACTCTTAGTCCGTACTATTCTCGCCGGCGTCGTGTCGTGTCGCGAGCGAGGTTCCGATCTGAAACGGGTTCCGATATCAACAGATATATCGCTACACTCAGGTCTGAAGTATTTAATCCGGGTGTCACTGCATACACCCTTCGCCCGTTGGTACTGCCGGAGTCGCGTCGTCGTGCCGCGAGCGGGGTTCCAAGCGGGAGGATATGTTATATCCGTCGATATCGGAACCAGTTTCGGATATCATCTCGAACTCTACTTACTCTGGACTGAAGTATTTTATCCAGGTATCTCTACATGCACCCACCGCCCGTACTATTCTCGCCGGCGTCGTGTCGTGTCGCGAGCGTGGTTTCGATCTGAAACGGGTTCCGATATCAACGGATATATCGGGGACTCTACACTCAGGTCTGAAGTATATTATCCGAGTGTCACTGTCACTGCATACACCCTTCGCCCGTTGGTAGTGCCGGAGTCGCGTCGTCGTGCCGCGGGCGGGGTTCCAAGCGGGGGGATATAATTATATTCGTCGATATTGGAACCAGTTTCGGATATCATCTCGAACTCTACTTACTCTAGACTAGTATCTTGTCCAGGTAGCACTGCATGCATCCTCCGCCCGTACTATTCTCGCCGGAGTCGTGTCGTGTCGCAAGCGAGGTTCCGATCTGAAACGGGTTCCGATATCAACGGATATATCGGGAACAGTCAGAAGTATTTCAGTATTTAATCCAGGTATCATTCCATGCACCCCCCGCCCGTGCTATTCTCGCCGGCGTCGTGTCGTGTCGCGCGCGAGTTTCCGATCTGAAACGGGTTCCGATATCAACGGATATATCGGGTACTCTACCACTGTGACTACTATGACTCTACACTTAGTTTTAAAGTATCCAAGTATCACTGCCTTTATGCACCCGTCGCCCGTACTATTCTCGCTGGCGTCGTGTCGTGTCGCGAGCGAGGTTCCGATCTGAAACGGATTCCGATATCAACGGATATATCGGAAACTCTACCATTATAACTACTATGACTCTACACTTAGTTTTGAAGTATCCAAGTATCACTGCCTCCATGCACCCATCGCCCGTACTATTCTCGCCGGCGTCGTGTCGTGTCGCTGGGTACTAATCTAAAATGGTTCCACGGTATTTCAGTATTTCATCTCGGTATAATTCCATGCACCCACCGTCCGTACTATTCTCGCCGGCGTCGTGTCGTGTCGCGAGCGAGGTTCCGATCTGAAACGGGTTCCGATATCAACGGATATATCGGGCCTCGGGACCTCTGAGACTCGAACAGCAAAAGCGTTGCAGTTGCACAGGGAAAGGCGAAATCCAAAAACCCATATAAGTATCGGAAATACAGCGAGTAAACTTCACAAAATCGTCAATTCCGTCCACCGGCTTGTACAGGGCGGCCGCGCATTGATCGCGCATAGAATAGTTTTATGGATAGCTCGAACTAGAGATCTTTTGATGTCATATTTATATAGGTTCCTATACATGAGAAATTAAGTATCTACCTTGGATTCACATGATCGTAAGTATTACAATATACAGAATTTAGTTTTAAAATTCAATCGTGGGCGCGCCCTTTAATACTTAACTTATATGTTTAATTATTAGAAATTATGAGCATAGCACTTCAACTTACATTTTAAGGGAACATATATGTACTAGACTGGTCATCTAGTTACGGAGATCTGGTAGATAGGATAGGATTACATAATTTTAAGAGGTTAATTCAAGGTGCTGTTAATGCTACTTAACGGTTACTTTATCTCTATAGTATCACTAGCGGCCGGTCAGCGGTTTCACCCGCAGCAACTCATTTTTCCTCGGGAAAAACGCATTTTCCGGGCATGTGTTATAGATATAAACCGCTCTCTAGAATCACACTATTTAACAAGAATATTACAAGAAACGGCATCAAAATCCGTTGCGTGGTTTAAGAGGACTTAGCTAATGCCACGACAGACAGAGGCAAAGAACAAGTTAATTTTATACTATGTAGGTATTTACGTTAGCAGGTAATTAAAACTTTATTCGAACCAAGCTTATTTATGCAAAAACGTAACCATAATTTACTATTTTAGTATCCAGATAGGATATCAAGTCAATATTAATTAGTTTAGACACTACTATTTAATTAATGGTATCCATTTACACGGCATTAGGATATTATCGTGGTTAATTTACTGCAACAACTAAATAGAGTAATAAACTATTTGGCTCCGGATAATATACAGGATGTTAATTTAAATGCGTGCCATAGCTTCAGGGTAGGTTTAGTATCGATAAAGGATGTCGCAAAAAATATAAAAAAGAAAACCAGGACCAAAAATTTTTTATTCAAATGCCTATATCTTAGCCAAGATTAGTTCAAACTCAAAGTTAATTTGACGGAAGTGCTTGTATTGGCTTTCTCTAACAGATGAAAGTAAAAAAGTTAATTTTTCATGAAAAAGAAAAAAAATATGCTAAGAAAAAAAATTGTTTGAGCAGGAATTTTTAAATATTTTTACGGCTTCCTTTAACGTACCAAACCTACCCTGAACCACATGTACAGTGCCATGGCATGCATTTAAATTAACACTCTGTATTTATGTCACTCCGTGTATTTAGTGGACGTTTTGCAATATTTAGTCTGTAACCAGAAGTACAAGATGACGCGCCTTACAGATAACTCACTCAGTACTAGCGGCGATTTTCACGCTTACTGATGTTAACTGGAAAGAACTGGTATCTTAGACGAACTCAAGTCTCTAACGAAGAAGATGATTGCGCCGTCATATTTCTTGCATTGAAATAGAGTCAGAATCATATTGCGTTTTTGTGTCATATTAATTGTATTTCGTCCTCGTATTGAATTTCGCAATACTGGCTAGGTATATAACAAGCAACGAATAACAAGTGACAATCCTAAATAGGGTCGAGTGACCCTTCTGTAAACTCTCTATTTTGTAGAAGGGTGAGTCAAATACACGATACCTAGTTCATTTGGTGAAAGCTACAGCAAGCAACGTTATGATCAAAGCTCGTGTTCTTATCCCCATGTCATAGGTACATCTTTGATTACAAGTTGTAAAATATCTAGTCGTATATTATACCATATTTTTCTTGAAATTAAAGTTCAGCTTGGAGAAAAATGTATATCTGTTACTACTACTACCTCCCTATTTGATATGATGAAACGCCTTTTATACAGGGTGTCCCGTGTATCGTGGTCCAAAGAAAAAATCTAAACTCTGGACATCCTAAGCTACCACAATAGCAAAAAATATGTTGATTAATTGAAGAAAACAATGGACCTTCCATACTAATTTTGCTGTCTGATAATAAAGCATATTGTATGGGAGGTCCAATTTTTTTCTTCAAATTCTTTAGACCACGATAACCGGGACACCCTATATAAAGCACAGCGTATCAAAATGACAATGGCAAGTGATTTGGCAAACTTATTTCAATCTTGAATCGCATTCGCTTTGTTATAATTTCATCTGTCTATCACGCCTTATCTGACCCATCAGAAACCTACCTATTGCCATTCAAATGAAAATCAAGCCTGTTTAATTCAAACCATATCCGCTTAGGTCATCCTTGGTCCATTGACCTCATGTTGTCATGATTCACTCCACTTACTATTTGCTTCACAAGAGGTCCGGCTAAACATTAAATCTGACATCAGTGACTCAGTAGGTATCTTGCACAACTAGGTAGGCTACCTATAATAGGTATATGATGCAAACCTTTTGAACTACAGTCTAGCTGTCTTTTATTCGTGATTACAAACTTTTGATTGACGCCTGCCAATACTTACTTTGTGCTTTTAAGGAGTATGGTCCAAAATATGAAAACGTTTGCCTTTGGATAAAAATTGCCGATCAGCCTTCTACGGAAGGTGCAAAATTTTTTTTGTAAATCGACCCATTATTCTTTGGGAAAGTTGTTTGTAATCATAATAATATAGACAGTGGTTTAAAGGATTTGCACATTCCAAAAAGCGACTACACCCTGTAAGTAGATATCCATCTATTAATCTCGTTGTGAGATTTTCAATGAAGGAAAATAAGATATCCTCAAATGCCCAAAGCTTTGCATAAAACATAAAAAGAACTCACGTGACATCTGACTTTATCAGCATTGTTGTATGATTCGGCACGAAACGCATTTCGCCATACGACGCCTACCGCCAAAACATACGCGAAACCAGTAACGATAGACCTATCCTTTCCCCTTTTATAAAATTTTGGCAACGCAAATTAAAGGAGTGGGAACGAGATGAAAGATCAAATTATACTGGTCGGTGTTTTCGGGATAAGGCACGAAAAATGTAACAGTACTTGCATTATTGTAAGTCACATGTTATGAAACCGTAATTCATTTGAACGGTAAAATTTAAGGACGTATTTATGGGGTCAAAGAACTTGTCGTAAACTTGCTGAGATGTCGTTATTCTGTCTGTCGTCTACTTGACTAAGGCAAGAAACATGTAAAGTCCAGTGGTGCGTTATGTTTGCGCAGTTCTATTCTATCGCATGTGTTAGGGAAATGCGATTTTCCCTTATTAACACGCTTTTATTAGGTCGACCTGTATGTAAGTATGTAAGTTTGTATGTAAGTATGTAACTATGTAAACAAATCTAAGAAAACGAATTTAACCATCTTCCAAAGGTCGTAGCGTTATGAAATTTGGCAGTCGTATGTGATTTTGATGACAATACAATAATATGGTACTGTCGAGCTGATCTGATGATGGAGCCGGAAGATATTAACTGGAACTTCATGATGGATGATCGTAACATAGCCGTGTTTGGACTTATTAGAAAAGTCTTGTAGTGAACGTTGACCATGATTAGGTTTCAAGGTCTGATGATGGAGCCGAAAGATAGGCACTAGCATTCCATGATGAAATATCGTATCATAGCCGTGTTTGGACTTGTTAGAATGGTCTTGTAATGAAAGTGGACCACAATTAGGTGTGAAGGTCCAAATACAATAATATGGTACTGTCGAGCTGATCTGATGATGGAGCCGGAAGATAATATGAACTGGAACTACAAGATGGATGATCGTATCACAGCCATGTTTGGACTTGTTAGAAAGGTCTTGTAATGAACATTGACCATGACTAGGTTTCAAGGTCTGATGATGGAGCCGGAAGACATGAACTGGAACTTCATGACGGATTCTCGTATCATAGCCGTGTTTGGACTTGTTAGAAAGGTCTTGTAATGAACGTTGACCATGTTTAGGTATGAAAGTCTGAGTACAATAATATGGTACTTTCGAGCTGATCTGATGATGGAGCCGGAAGATATGTATTGGAACTTCAAGATGGATGATCGTATCACAGCCGTGTTTGGGCTTGTTAGAAAAGTCTTGTAATGAACATTGATCATGAATAGGTTTCAAGATCTGATGATGGAGCCGGAAGATATGAATTGGAACTTCATGACGGATTCTCGTATCATAGCCGTGTTTGGACTTGTTAGAAAGGTCTTGTAATGAACGTTGACCAAGTTTAGGTATGAAAGTCTGAGTACAATAATATGGTACTTTCGAGCTGATCTGATGATGGAGCCGGAAGATATGTATTGGAACTTCAAGATGGATGATCGTATCACAGCCGTGTTTGGGCTTGTTAGAAAAGTCTTGTAATGAACATTGATCATGATTAGGTTTCAAGGTCTGATGATGGAGCCGGAAGATATGAATTGGAACTTCATGACGGATTCTCGTATCATAGCCGTGTTTGGACTTGTTAGAAAGGTCTTGTAATGAACGTTGACCATGATTAGGTATGAAGGCTTGAATACAATTAATATGGTACTGTCGAGCTGATCTGATGATGGAGCCGGAATATATGAACTGGAACATCAAGATGGATGATCGTATAATAGCCGTGTTTGGACTTGTTAGAAAAGTCTTAGAATGAACATTGACCATGATTAGGTTTCAATGTCTGATGATGGAGCCGGAAGATAGGCACTAGCATTCCATGATGAAATATCGTATCATAGCCGTGTTTGGACTTGCTATATAGGTCTTGTTATGAAATTTTACTACAATTAGGTTTCAAGGTCTGATGATGAAGCCGGAAGATAGGCACTAGCATTCCATGATGAAATATCGTATCATAGCCGTGTTTGGACTTGTTACATAGGTCTTGTTATGAAATTTGACCACAATTAGGTTTCAAGGTCTGATGATGAAGCCGGAAGATAGGCACTAGCATTCCATGATGAATCGTATCATAGCTGTGTTTGGACTTTGTCCAAGGTTTGGACTTGTTAGGACTTGTTACATAGGTCTTGTAATGAACCTTGACCACGATTAGGTTTCAAGGTCTGATGATTTGGACATATGTTACGGGAAGCAGGTTACAAAGATTGACGCTCTGACTGAAGTTGCAGCACGACTATAACTGATAGTTGTAGTAGTAGTACTATCGAGTAAGTTAAAAAATTTCAAAGGAGCTAAAGTCATGTTGCGTTTCAATATAAACGTAGAGAAATGGGTTCGTGTATGGAAGTAAGTATCAGTTTTATCACGGTCATCGTCCGGCCACACTTTAGACGCAACCAAATGTACGAAAATGACATCCCGTCCCTCAAAATTAATTTCGGTAAAGAAGGCGAGCACCTAATTCAACCTATAGGCATCCAATTCCCGGCCAAGTACAGCAACTGTACGGTGATGATTTTAAGTGCATCTACCGTGCTTAAGATACAAGGCTGTACTTCTTGGGCTGATCCAGTACTTTTGTGGATGGACAGGCATAAGGGGTGCTAAATCGAGTACCTAAACTAAAACCACTTAGTGGTATACAGATTGAAAAGCTAGACTGTTCTAAGCTGACAGGTAAGACATCATGCAATACAGACGCACGTGCGGAGATGGTGAGGATGCGGGCTCTTTCATCTATTTAAATTATACCATTAGCAAAGACTAAAAAGTATAAAATAAATTAATAGTTTAAAAACACTAAAAAACACGCTTTTAAAGGTGCACGTAAAAGTCAAAAATAAATTACGGATCCTTCAAGTTGTCTCTATTATTTCTGGGCTGAAGTATAAACTATGTGCCTTTAATTATAATATTTGATTGTAAAAGCGTGGGGCGCTGGAACAACTTAACTTGATTTCTCAACAAGATAATTAAAAAAAATCCTGTTCCAGCGCCCCACGCTTTTACAATCAAATATTATAATTAAAGGCACATAGTTTATACTTCAGCCCAGAAATAATAGAGACAACTTGAAGGATCCGTAATTTATTTTTGACTTTTACGTGCACCTTTAAAAGCGTGTTTTTTAGTGTTTTTAAACTATTAATTTATTTTTTCATTTTCATTTGTTAATAAAGCTTTTTGTATTTTGTTTTGTACCTATTTCATACAATTACGGTTTATGTCAAACGGTTTGACAGATGCATCCCTCGATGCAGCGCGAGATGCAGCGCTATGCGTCTGTCAAACTCTATGGGCCTTACCACAAAAAAGTTAGTCCAGCGTTGAACGCGTGTCTAGCGTTTATCAATACATAGTATAAAGTAAAGTCCCTTCCCGTGTCTGTATGTATGTTTCCTTATATCTTTAAAACCCCTCAACGGATTTTGATGTGATTTTTTTTAGTATGTAGAGTAAGTTAAGGGGCAGGTTTTAAAATATTCTTTACCTCAAATTTTAACCCCTAATGGGGTAAAGAAGGGGTTAAAAGTTTGTATGGAAAATGATTATTTTTAAATGCGATCTGTTTTAAAATTTGTGATTAGATCAAAGAGCTAAAATAATTAAACACGTGTTTCAGGGATTTTCGATTTTTAACCCCTAAAGGGGTAAAAAAGGGTTTAAAAGTTTGTATGGGAAATTATTATTTTTAAATGTGATCTGTTTCAAAATTTGCGATTAGATCAAAGAGCTGAAAAAATTGAGTACGTGTTTCAGAGATTTTCGATTTTTAACCCCTAAAAAGATTACAGCGGGTGAAACCGCTGACGGGCAGCTAGTTTTGTATGAAGTTTTATTTTAGACTCGTGTTCAACACTGGTACCTTTTTTGTGGTAAGTCCCTATGGATCTGGGGGAATAGGATGGAAATTCGCATTTTCTTGACGCGTGCATTACGCAGTGCTTATGCAACGCACCAACGGAAGCTACGTGTGATTCCCTTCTAATATCTTCACTTCATATCTTTGAAGTACCTATCTAATGAAGTTAATATTGAAGTGTAGTAAAGTGGAAAACCATGTAGAGGTTTTACTTAGTTCTACAACAAATAGGTACCTACTGCGGCAGTTCCGCAGTCTTAAGTTTCTTGCCACACTAGAAGTACCTAGGCACCTAACTTATTCTGAAAGTTGTAATATTGAAGGAGAGGTGAACACAGAAAGTTAAAAAAAGTATCACGAAGTATTTAAACTTCCTCAAAATGGACTTTAACTTTGACGTCGGACGTAGCGAGTAAAGTCGAAAAGTTGAAGGCTACGTTCTTTAAGTTGAGTACTGTCAACAGTAGATATCTTTACCTTTTGGGTGTTATTTTTGCGCAACGCTAGGACAATACGAATTTCCACAAAATAGAGAGTTTACAGAAAGTTCACTTAGCCGTATTTCGGATATTCACGATTGGCATTTGTTACCTAACCAGTGATGAAAATTTTAGAAGTAAAAATTATAAAAACAGCAAAATCTGACAAAGACCGTCATATGATTCTGAGCCAATTCTAAATCTAATAAATATGACGTTAATGTAAACCACCTTCATAATTACTGTTACCTTGACTTCCCCTGAGATTCCGGTTTTTTCCAGTTTTCGTCAGTAAGCGTCAAAATCGTCGCTAGTACTGAGTGAGCCATTTGTATTGGCGCCACGCGTACCGTTTCCCTAATTTGTGTTTCCACCTTACTTAATCTACTCGTGTGTCATGTTATGTATGACAGTTGTCAACTCAGTGTTTACCGCACGTCACAGCCGAGAACAACAAATACGGTCTATGTCAAACGGTTTGACAGCCGCATCCGTCGACGCAGCGTTGTGCAGTGCAAGCGGATGCTTCTGTTTGACATAAACCGTATTTGTATGAAAGGGTACATATTAGAATCTCAAAACTTAAAAGGCCTTTATTTAACATGTATGAACTCAAAATACCCGAAATCAAAATATCAGACTATTGAAACGCCAAGTAAGGGAGACCGAGGGGTGTTGGATCATTTTTGACATTTTGCTTCGTAACACAAAATTCTATAAAGATAATTCGTATTTGATTACACCAATCGATAGCAAATTTCATAAGCTTTAAAATGATATACACTTTAGAAGTGTAAGTGTAAAGTCTTTTATAAAAAATCAACTTTAGTTGAGCAAGACATTTTGATCCAACACCCCTGATACCGAGGACTGTTGGATCAGGTACAGAGGGGTGTTGGATCATTTTATGTTAATGTCATTTCAATAAAGGCTTATTTAATTTTTTTTATGTATGACCTCAAAGTTAACTAAATAATTCATTTTAAAGAATTTACTGGGGGCACAGTAGTGCCCCCGCCAAGACGAGCCAAGCAAAGCGCCAGAGAACTACCTACCTTTTCTAGAAGTATTTCGTAGTTTTTTGAACTCTCATAACTCTAGTTTTCTATATACCATATTGATGAAATTCTCAGGATATCTTGTCAATAGTAACCTTATTAAACATGCAATAATTCAATTACATAGCTTTAATACTTTTTGATTTTATGTATATCTAAAAAACACCGATTTCGTCACTCACTGACACACTCACTCGCTGATGATCAGCAAAATGTTCGGGAACTTCCTGAAGAGCTAGTAAGCTGAAATTTGGCGTGTATACAAGGTTAAGCATACAAAAAACGAAAAGATTCAGAAACTTATGCCCGAATCCCCAAAATGGCGGGAAAAAGTTAGTATGAGAATTCTTAATTTTTTTAAATCGCATTTTAATTCACGGTGAAAAAGGAATAAATAATAAATAAGCGTCAGTCATTTGAAAATGAAAATGAGAAAGAGAATGAGAATGAGAATGAGAATGAGAATGAGAATGAGAATGAGAATGGAAATGGAAATGGAAATGGAAATGAAAATATAAATGAAAATGAAAATGAAAATGAATGTGAAAATGAAAATAAAAGTGACAGTGAAAGAGAAAATGATCATGAAAATTAAAATGAAATCGAAAAGTTTATTAATAATGTATTCGGTTATACGTACGTATAACGAACTTACATCCGGCCAGCACAACACGCGTGGTGCTCGTGTACTCTATGAATTAACCATACAAAATTTTACCGAGGGGTGTTGGGTCAGGCTGATCCAACACCCCTCGGTATGAAAAATCCTGCCAGTTTGACAAAAACATTAAATTGAGATAAAACCACAGAGAACCCAGACGTCCGAGTGGTGCCATATGAATCCTTAATTTTGAAGGTTTCATATCGTATAAAACTTAAATAAAAATATAAAAGCACCTCCAAAATATTAGCCTGACAAATAAGAGCAGAAAACTTACTATTGACGATTTTTTTACGATGATGTTCCGATAAAAACAAAACGGCGCGCTATTTGTCAGGGACGCTAACTTAGGGGTCAACAAGAGGCAGAAAGAGGCACAACTGCATTATAGTCTGCTCGCTAACGCTTCTACTTTTCGAGAAAACAAAGCTGATCCAACACCCCTTTGATCCAATACCCCTCGGTCTCCCCTATTTAAAATACAAAATATTTCATTTACCTTACAGTTGTTGATTACCCGAAAACTAAAAAATATTTTATTGCGAAACACTTTATCAAAATATACCTGAATTTAAAAGAACGAACAATAATAATATCTGATCTCTTTCTTATCGTGTGGGAAACTGAGTCAACAACGACCCGGTAAACCCTAGTGTCAAAGTTTCACTAATTCACAACTACAATACCTACTAACTTTGTCATTCATCTAGGATCGAATTCGTGTCCGCTGTAAAGTTTAAAGTTTTGAATATTCCAGGAAAAAATGTGTTCGAACATTTACAGTTCACTATTATTTCAACTTGAACTTCAACTTGAAAAATACAAATTTCGTATACCTATAGTGGCGTGTGTAGCTCTAATTATACGGCTGAAGGGTATAATAAAATTTCCTTTGGCACGATTAATCTTTAGGTTACTGAGATGGATTTTCGAAGTGGGGCCACCTGGATTTTTGCTGCAGGTGGGGGGAGGGGGGGTTTTAAAGTTCAGTTTTAATATTTTCTTTGAGCGATTTAGTTTATAGTCATGTTTGGTATCATTTTCGATTAAATCATATGTCAAAAAGTCAATTCCGTAATAAAATTTGGGTCATTACATATTAAAATTCAATTTTTTATCTAAATAAAAAACAAGAATTGGTGATCAAAAGATAGTAAAATATAAACGCACAGATTACCTAGGAACTTGAATTATTGCGCAAAGGATATTAAAATAATGCAAAAGAGCAATAAGAAATAATTTTCATAAAAACTCATCCCTGAAGGGGGTAAAACAGGGGATGAAAGTTTGTAGGTAACTTTTTATTCCTTTGATAAATGTCGTTTTGTTCAGTTATTATACATCGCAAACTATAAAATACATGTGTTTTAATTTTTTGTAATTCGGCCCCTAAATGGGTAAAATAGAGGATGACATTTTGTATGAAACCCTAAAGAAACTGGACTATTTTTCTCAAAAAAATTACAACAAAAATTGAGGTGGCCCCACTTCTTAAATGGCTCCATGCGCCTTAAGGACCAATCCTTTCGAGAAGAAATCATGTGATAAGCATCAGCCGTATTTTCCGATTTTCACCGGTGTACACACCCGACTACTAATCTTAAATGTTGAGAAGTCACTTTTGTTCACTCGATGAGGCAAAGTGATATGAGTTTCGAACATTTACTCCAAGTTCTGCATAAAAGTAAATCCAGGAATGTTCTGTATTACAATATTTTAAATATTTTTTTGTTCATTACCTAACTTTATAATAAATTATTTGTATTTTTATCAAAATAACTAATTTTTTTACCTTCGAAAATTTAGCTAAAATTTATATTTATTTATAACCTATCCTCAGGCGATATTTAATAAACTGTATACTGGTTTGGAATCAAACCACTAAATAATAATACTTATTTTATGCATTTTATATTCAAAGGTACACGTATTCCTCCGTTTATTTCCCGAGTAATGCCTGTACAGCTGTAATTCTCAAATGTCGAAGGTGGTGCGTAGTGGGGCACTTCGTCATAGTTACAGGTCATCATCATCATCCATAGTTTTTGACTAGATATATAATTGATCTACAAGTAGGTAATATCTAGAGATAATACAAAATTAAATTTAAATTTATAAAGGGGGTCAGTCGAATATCCCATCCTGTGACATTCCCGGCGCTTGCCCGGCGCAAAGGTGCCCATTACACTCGCCGCATTACCACGTTGAATGACAATGGACAGCAATAGTTATTATCATAGCCATCAACATCACCATCGTCATAATTTTAATTTTAATAATACAATCTAAATTGAAGATTTGATAATTTTGAGTTAGGTATTCTAAATATATTACATTATGAAGTTTTACTATTTGAATTCGGGTATTAAAGAGTAAGGTGTAACAGGTTCAAATATTTTAAACCTTCTGGTATTTTGACTTCGGGTATTTTGGGCTTGTACATTTTAAATTAAGGCCTTTTGACATTATAATATGTACCCGTATGAAATTAAGGCTCGTGTCAATGAAACTCTCTTCCCACCCCCTCTCTTCCCGTGGGGGTCGTAAGAGGCGACCGAGGGATAAACCCGACCCAAACAGCCAGGGCCAACCGTTTGGTGGTTTAAAAAGCATTCCCAAGGAGGGTTGACGTCTGGTAGGCGGCCGGTCGTAAAATTGAGCCAAATCCAACACGATTTTGTGTTCAACGAAACGTGTTGCGCCGACCCCAAGTAATTGGGGTAAGGGCAGGAAGATGATGATGTCAATGAAACTAACATACTAAAGCCTGAGTATACTACTATAACGGGTATCTTGTTTGAGGTGCTGTTGATTGACAATACAATTTCTTATTTATATTTATCACGCACGTGTAACTACAAAAAATAAGTAAATACAATTCAAATTATTGTGTACACAAATTAGTAAGTGCTTGACACCAAAGCCTATGTTGACTTTTCTACTTATGCCTAGCTATTTCTTTTCAAACCAAACGAGTCATTCAGTCTGATGTTTCTACGGAGCGCAAAAATAAATAATCTTTTTGTCAAGATTTTAGTAACGACGGCCTGGCTTTCTAAGCAAGGCGCTTTACACACATAAGGTCCGTTTCGACGTAATTTTTGCGCTGCGTAACGCATACGTTGGGACAATTCGAATTACCACCTTAGTCTCATACAAACACATACAAATATGGTTTATGTCAAATTATTTGACAAATGCTTCCGTCGACGCAGCGTATGCGATATTTTTGCGCAAAAAGATGTGTCCGTCATACTCAAAAACTGGTCAAACCGTTTTACATAAACATAAAAATAAGGTATATAAAAATAAGGTAGAAATCGTATTTTTCCAACGCAACGGATAGCGTTGCGCAAAAATAACGCACAAACGGTCGTTACTATGTGTTTAAATCGCCTAATGGACAGCTTTACTCCACTAAATGAAAATCTTTGAAAAAGTCGCAAATGAATTTACTTTGCCGTTCGTTCTCTGCCCTACCCGCAACTTCTATTGGCCTGATTTCACGCATGTAGGTATGTGAATAGAGTTCAAACGAAAACAATAGGCGGATCTTCTTTTTCCGCTGAGTTAATCTTGCATACGTTAATGATGGTTGAAAGGTTCTAACAGAGAACAACCTGCCGGCCAAACGTTGACCCGCATGGTTATGCAACTACGGTCAAACACACGCTCACATAACAGTATGTAAAAAAATCAACTGCAATTTTTTTAAAAGGTGAACCAGCTCGTGAAACTGAACAACTTTCTCCAAGGAACATAGGTCGAAATATGAAAAAAAAAATTGGACCCCCCATACAAAATATACCAGCCGCCCGAGTCAATTTGTATGGGAGGTCAAAATTTTTTATTTTTCATATTCCGACGTTTGTTCCTTGGAGAAAGTTGTTCAGTTTCATGGGCTGGTTCACCCCTTAAAATATTTGCAGTTGATTGTTTTACACCTGACATATACACTACATACATACGTGTAATCACGTCTACATCTCTAGCGGGGTAGGCAGAGAGCAATAGGCTGTAAGACCGGCCATTTACACCAATGACAAAAGTTTGAGAGTCATTCGAAAGACTGTGTACCTATCACCATAGCGACAAGTTTACAGCCTGTTGCCTAAAATTACAATACATAAACACTCAAATCCCTTAGTCGCTTCTAACAAAACCCCCGAGGAAGATTAGGGATGATGCTGTTCTAAGCCCGCACCACACGAGATCGCATATACACTTTTGTATCATAATTTTTTAGTCAATATAGGTAGGTACATGTATGCAAACGTTACAGGGTAGTTTTCTTCGACGACAGTCTTTTATTTTTATTTTTATTTTACTGAGCGTTGCGGCCTTTGAAGTATTTTCAGCATTTTATTATATTGTCTTCTATAGCATAGGCATTAGCTAAGCTAGACAGCTAATCTAGGTATTATGTAGCCAGCGCGTGTAGCTGACCGTAAGATATGCGAGTCGCAAGGCCAGAACGGCCGTTACACAAAGATGCCGAATTCGCGCTAAAAATACACACGACCGAAAAAAAAACATGAACTGGTTAAAAATCAGACGATTTGTTCCTAGAACCAGTCTGTCAAGAAGAAGTAACGTAAAGTCGTTAGAAATGCGTTCGATCGTGAAATTCTTTGTTTGGTTAGAGGACCTGACATGTTGGCTCTTAAGTAGATAGCGGTTGTAGGTATGTCTACTTATTCACTGAATCTCATTTTGCTATCAAGTGAGTAGGTACCTAATTGTTCAAACTTAAAGCTTAAAACCAGCAATTTGCTGTGAGTACACCCATTTCTGCTCATGTGAGTTATTTGGACTGATACCTCCGTCACCATTCCATCTCCGGTGCACGAGACGCCGGTTGGGATTCCACCCTTATATCGTAGACATCCCGCAAATTCGCACAAAGCGCTTCGCTTCTACATTTTTAATGCGAACTGCTAAGGAGTGGAACTCCCTGCCTGCGGATCTGTTTCCGGAACGTTATAACCTGGGCCTTTTCAAGGCGAGAGTGAATAGGCATTATCTGGGCGAGCAAGTTCCATCATCGTCTGCATCGTCACTTAACATCAGGTGAGGTTGCGGACAAATACTTACCCATTGTTTATAAAAAAAAATGACATATGTTTGTAATGTGTGATGCGAAATAAATATACCTATTTGTATTTGTAACTTACGTCCTCTGTAAATGAACTGGCTTTCATGTGAAAATGTGTAACCGCGATTTTTCGATTTGGTCGAAAATAAAAATAAAAAGCTCGACTAAAACTTAATAGCTACAGTAGAAAACTATTTTAGGTAAGTAATACGATCTCCCATTCATCAAGTTACTTAAAAAATTCACAAGCTAATAAGTTTATTTATCACAGGCGGTCATTACCATGGCGAGGAAGTACAATCACGAACATTGTCGTTACGATATCTTGATTAAGTATATAGAAAAATAACATAATTACAATGTCCTATTCCTATAAAGAAAAAGAACTCAGAATTTAGGTAGGTACCTACCTAGACAAACATTCAAGCTGAAACTGGATGTCATAGTTTTTCCTGATTATTACTAGCTCGATTCTATTTTGTTTATGATATGACAACTAGGCTCACAGTTAGTGTGACACCAACGCAGAAGATAAAAACTGCTGTTTCAGAAATGCTATGCTGTCTGTATACTGCCAATTTTCAGCGCTTCAGGTTCTCGAACCTCACTCGTGTTTCGTACCTACCCGGCAAAGAATAGAGGCGTCATATAAGTATGAACGTAGGTACATTGTACTTTAAAGAATTGCACTATTTTCACATGTTTCAAAAAATAGTAACTAAGCATTTCTGTCACAAACATATTATCTTTCAGTCTGATTTAAAGATTGAGCATGCGATTGTACGTGCCCCACGGCGTGGATCGCGTCACGGGAGCCGCGTGTGGCGTTACGAATACCTACCTACTGCCTACTGCACCGTCGCATTTGCTACCATTTGAGGGCTTGCTTCAGTGAGTAGGCTATCAGGCACATTTGTATGTATGTAGATATACCTAAAGATATATGTTGCAGTACATTTGAAGGTAGCAATACGAATACCTACTGCCTACTGCACCGTCGCACTTGCTACCATTTGAGGACTTGCTTCAGTGAGTACGCTATCACCATCTTCCTGCCCTTATCCCAATTACTTGGGGTCGGCGCAACTCGTTTTGTTGAACACAAAATTGAGTTGCAAAAGGATTTGGCTGAATTTTACGACCGGCCGCCTACCAGACGTCAACCCTCCTTGGGAATGCTTTTGTGGTGGATTAACCGCCACCATACGGTTGGCCCTGGCTGTTTGGGTCGGGTTTATCCCTTGGTCGCCTCTTACGACCCCCACGGGAAGAGAGGGGGAGGTGCTATTCTACTCTGCCGGCACCACACGGTACAGTGAGTACGCTATCACATGGTAAACAAACACATTTGTATGTAGGTAGCTCCTTGAAGGTAGCAATACGAATACCTACTGCCTACTGCACCATAGCAATTGCTACCATTTGAGGACTTGCTTTAGTGAGTATGCTGTCAGACACATTTGTATATGTACGAGTAGATATACTTTGATATAAGTATGTTGCACTCCTAATACTCGAAGGTAGCAATACGAATACCTACTGCCGCCTACTGCACCGTCGCACTTGCTACCATTTAAGGGCTTGCTTCAGTGAGTAAGCTATCACACGCCAATCACACATACCTATTTGTAGAACTGAATATTTTATACGGGGTGTAAGGGACGGTGTACCGAAAACTTTGCAGGCGTGATCAGACCATGAAACTGAACAACTTTTACTATGGAGCAAATGGCGGGAAAAAAATTCCGACCTCCCATACAAAATTCGCGATCAGCTGACTGACTTTGTATGGGAGGTGGGAAATTTTTTCTCGTTTCGCACCATTGGCTGTATAACACCCTTACAACCTGTATAAGTAGCAATGCACATATTCGACTTAGTCGAGGCTCCAAATCCAGACGTTCCCGTTGTCTGTGATCCTCAGTTCCCAAAATCCCCTAAAAACCAACGAGCATTGAACGTTCCGGTAGAGCTGCGTTCACAATCACTGTTCCGGAGTCTAGCTACCCTCTCCCACGAGGTCCTGTGAAAACAGTCTTATAATTGACCTATCTTCTATCCTATGATGCATTTGAGTCCACGCCACGAAGAATCATTACGCGGAGCATACGCTACGCATTTACCCAAAGAGAACAGCTTCATCCCGTGGTATAGCTTGCGCACCGCCAATTCTCAACAATATTAGTCTGAGCGCACATACTTCCGTTAATTTCAAAGACCTCAATTCTTAAATCCCCTAAAAACCAACTAGCAGTGAACGTTCCGGTAGAGCTGCGTTCACAATCACTGTTCCGGAGTCTAGCTACCCTCTCCCACGAGGTCACATTTCGGCGGCTTCGTATTTAACTAGCGCCCATTTGTACACGAAAACCATTTTATTAGTGTTCTAAAGACAAGTTCACAAGCTATTTCTATTTCTTTCTCTTTTTGCCTATTCCCGCCGAGCAAACCTACAAAACAAATAACAAACGACCTTTATAACTTTGGAGATAGCTTCCTAACGTGTGAACGCGTATGAACACGACCTCTCTGTCCATCAGCACAGAATACATAATAGTACAGGTACCATCAGTAGCAAAACGACAGTGAAAATACTATTGTACATCCATATTTTCTCCTACATTTCACAAGGGTACAAAGGCGTTCAGCGTCAAAATAGGTACAACACCTTTGTAAAGTTTAGTCGCGAAGAATGATAAAATAGTATAAAATTCAAAGATTTTTCGCGCAATCTTATTGTTGCTTACCTTCTACGATCTCTTCGCGTTTGAACTTCATAGGTGAAATCTGACCCTATAAATAGTATCTACCTCTTCTCTAAAGAAAGCGATGCCATAAAGCTCACTCCCACAAAAGCCGACTATCTCTAGCGCGAGCTTAGATCGCTAATCTAGATTTCTAGGTATCCTGACTCACTCGTCCTACGCTCTAGGATGTGGCACAGGCATTGTATGCAGAGAGCCTACGATTTATTTCTAGAAAGTCCATACCAATGAAGTAGTGTACGGTTTTATTGTTTAAAGAAACTACTAGATAGATTTAGTTTTAGTTCTAAGAAGATATGAGCAGTCATAAAACGGTGCCGTAAAATCGCTGAAATTGGATATCTATTTTAAGAATCGTAAAATCGATCGTTAGCTGCTACCTAGCTATATTTCGTTGAAATATAATGGTCCAATTATTCCTTTAATTAGGTCCAACCTTTGTTCTGGTAGCCTATAAAGAGGGAGGTTTGTAGCGACTGGATGGCTCAAACGGGATATCGTGCCTTATAGCGTTTCCTGGGGTAATACCTACCTACAAGAAAGTTCCGGCTCTTCAAATATGTTGTTTCATTTACTACCTACTTAAACTATTTAATGATAGCATTTATTACTTAAAAGCATTTATCGATCAGACAGAGTTATTGGTTAATTAATGTTGACTTAATAATTATTCGGTCTAAGTATAAGGTTGATTCAATCCTAGTTGCCTCTCATTAGTAAAGGAAACGGATCTCACAGATTATCCGTAAATCTTACTTCGGTAGTTTCATCGGTGGTCTAGTAATCAAGCTCCCTGATAGTCATTAGTACGATTCCTAAGACGATTGACGGTGATTATTTCAAGACTGTTCTCAGTTTGGTTAGTTTTGGAGGGGTATACAACTATATAGTTTTTTTTTTTCGTGTGGGATATCGAGTCGTTCAATGACCCGATGAACCCTGGTGTCAGAGTTTTTCAACCGCCCACTAATTCATAATAATTCATAATTCATAATTCAATAATTTATTTCTTAGTAGGAATTTACAAGATTCTCTTTAAGAAAGTCACATTCTAATTCAAACTTAAAAAAGAGAAAATTTCTAATGCAAAAATTTTCTCTTTTTTATTACAATTTTTGTTCCTACTCTATACGCGGCTCGGGCGGGATAAAAAAATAAAAATAAAGGCACTGCCTCGGGGCTGGCCAGGCTAACCACACAGCATGTAACTTTATGCCTCAGTAAATGACAAGTAAATGGAATTAAATTCTGTCAATATTTTAAAAAGGTGTTCCATGTGTATAGTTAGCCGGACCCCCTGGACAGGAAAACCCCCCAAAAACCTGCCCAGAAGTGCACCTATTCTAAAGTTGACAATATTTTAGGCCCTATGTGACCCTAGCTAAGTTAGAAAATAAATTAATAGTATAATAGTAATAGCCAAAAACGGCTCAACAAAATAAAAAAAATATTACAGTAGATTATTCTAACTGTTTCGTCTTTAAAATATACTTTAAACATACGAGCAATAAAATAACATAACAAAAAAAGTAAATTTACAGTAAATGTAAAAAATACATGTCAAAAATTTAAGAATAATAAGAATGAAATGTCAAATTTAACCACTATAGGTACATGTCAATTTGCATATCATAAAAGTATAAGTTTATTTTTAAATAATGCCTATCTCTTGCATTGTGTTGGAGCAACTGTTGCTACTAACCAGACATCTTTGTCTTTCAGATAATGTTCAGTATTGTAATACGCTTTCGACATAAAGTATTCTTTATTTTAATTTTAAATTGCCTATCATTTAACTTTAAAATTTCCTCTGGAATTTTATTATAGTAGCGTACACAGTTACCCATAAATGATTTACTGATCTTACTTAATCTGGTTTGTGGCGGTACAATTTTATTTTTATTTCTTGTATTACGACAATGAATATCAGAGTTTCTTAAATAGAAACTGGAATTCTTACGTACATACATTATATTGTCAAATATGTACTGCGAAGGAAGCGTAAGAATGCCAATTTCCTTAAACAATTCTCGTAGGGATTCATGACTTCGAAGTTTATATATTGCTCTTATAGCCCTTTTCTGTAACACAAAGATAGTTTCAATGTTAGCGGCTTGACCCCATAACAATAATCCGTAGGACATTATGCTGTGACTAAAATACACAAGCCTGGCTGTAGCAACATCGGTCAATTGTCGAATTTTTCGAACAGCGTATGCCGCTGAGCTAAGTTTACTAGCCAGTGCTAGTATATGTGGATCCCATTGAACGGTTGCGTCGAGTGTAATCCCTAAGAAAACCGTTTCAGTTACATAATTAAGCTTTTCATTGTTTAGAACAACATCGTGTTTAATACTTTTACATTAGGCAAAGAGAATTTAATACATTTAGTTTTTTAGAATTCAGCACTAAATTGTTTGACGTAAACCATTTATGAACCTGATCAAGTGCGCCATATACTTCGTCAATATTTACAGCCTTTTTATCCACTTTAAATATTAAAGAATTATATTAATCAAAAAGCACTATCTTGGCTAGATTCTGTACCATGAACGGCAAGTCGTTTATGTATACTAAAAATAGAAACGGTCCTAAAATTGATCCTTGCGGTACACCAATTTTGACGGCAGATCCTAGCGACTTCACACCATTTATCTGCACTGTCTGCGTCCTATCTCCGAGATAAGATTGAACTAAATCAAGCGCTTTTCCTCTTATACCATAATGGTCCAGTTTCAGCAACAGTGTCTCATGATCAACGCAATCAAATGCCTTGGACAAATCGCAGAACACCCCTATGACATCCTGCGACTCCTCCCAAGCACCGTAAATAAGTTGCAGGAGGTTAACAGCAGCGTCGGTTGTCGAGCGCCCTTTCGTAAAACCGAATTGTTGATCATGTAGTAATTTATTCAAATTAAAATGTAGGAGCATTTGATTAAGTATAATTTTCTCAAAACTTTACTCAAAACTGGTAGTACAGATACTGGCCTAAAGTTACTGGGATCCGTTTTATCTCCTGCTTTAAAAAGAGGTATTACTTTACTGTGCTTCATGAGATCAGGAAATACGCCATGATCAATGCAAGCATTAAATATACAGGCTAAGTATGGTGCTAATGTATCTATAAAAGAACTACATAGTCTTACTGACATGCCCCATAGATCCTCTGTAGTTTTTACTTTTATATCTTTAAAAGTTTTAATATTACGTTTGCATTAATGTGCCTAAACTCAAATATATTAATACAAGTCTGAACATTAGTTTTAAGAAGATTTGACGCGATGATTGGCGAAGAGTTAAGTGACTCAGTAGTTGTAAATGGGATGTTACTGAAAAAAGTTTCAAACTCATTAGCTACATCAGCGTCTGCAGTAACAATGCCCTGACCAGTCTTTAAAGAATGAGATTTTTCGATTGGTTTAGTTCGACCAGTCTCTGAATTGACAACTTTCCAAACAGTTTTAATAACATTTTCAGCAGAGTATATTTTATTTTTGGTGAAAATTGCTTTAGCTTGTATGCAAACATTTTTGAATATTTTAGAATAATTTTTAACATGTTCAACAAAAGCTACACTATGATTATAAGACTTTTCGTCATACAGCTCAAATAACTTGTTCCTACTTGTTCGAATGCCTACAGTTGCCCAGTCGCTGAATTTAAATTTAGGATTAATTGTTAATTTCTTTACCTTGAATTTGTCTTCAAATTCATCACGTATCGTTATAAAAGCTTTGAATAAAAGTTATTTGGATTGTTAGTATCATAGTCTAGAACTGGTAGTTTTTCTGATAGTGCAGTATGGAGTTTGTCTACTTGGTTGGAGCTTATAATTCTTTTACTAATAACAATCTTTTCATCTTTAGGACGACATGGAAAAAGCACAGATTGTCCATTGTGGTCTGATTTACAACAATTTACTATTTCTTGGTCTGAATAGTCACAATCACAGTAGATATTATCTAAACAAGATGCTGTGGTTGCAGTTATTCGAGTAGGTTCTTTAAATATGTTGTTTAGGTTAAAAGACTTAAACAAGCTGATAAATCGACTTCTAAAGCAACATTTTCTAGTAAGTTTATATTGAAATCTCCACACACGATATGAAATTTATTCTTTGATTTTAATAATATCTTTAAAACATCTTCCATAATTAGTTCAAAACTCTCATAGTTACTATTTTTAGGGGGTCTGTATACGCACACTATAATATGTTTCTCCAACTCAATGCATGACAGTTCACACACATTCAATCGAAAGTCCAACAATATCTTTTCGCTCTTTAGCTTTGATATTTTTATTAACAAGAATAAAAGTGCCTCCGCGAGTAGTGGACTTTCGATTGAAAGCACTGACTATTTCATAATTTTCGTAATTTATGAGCATCTCATAGTCCTTCAACCAGTGTTCAGAAACGCATAAAATATCACATTTTTGACTCCAGGAACAACTCAATCTCAAGCTCCTTGCCGGGAAAGCCCTGAATATTCTGATGAATAATACTAAGCGGCTTTCCTTTGTCTCATTGTTTAGTTTAAATGTTGAGATTTATTGTTCCTGGATGCAAGAGGCCTAAGTCTAGAATGATCTGGTATACAATGTGTAACCGGGTCAGAAATGTTCATAGCTAACAAATTAGCTAAAAGTTTGCGGTAATAAAGAGATAAGTACATTGTACTGTTTGTCAATATAAAATTATCAAATAGATTAATGTCAACTGTATATAAGTTGTCACTGTGACTACATGTCAATTTATATAACATAGAGTTAAAATTAAATATCCTACTATTGTATTCAACTTGTCCCTTAATATAAGGTAATGTGCCTATAATACAGTTACGAACATTTAGGGTGGCACAAGAATTAATAAAATTAGTCAAGGCTCGCTTGTCGACACCGCTACTGTGACTTAATAATAGCACCACTGTAGTGTTTTCCGAAAAGTTATAGTTTAACATTCTATTAGTAATTTGTTCAAACGAGGCCTGGGGTAAACAAACATTTTCAACAACCTGATTAAGTTGATTGTGCAGTAAGTAACCTAAACCTTTTCCTATTTTGTCACTAAAGATGACCGTCTTAGCGAGATTAGTGTCCACGGGTTTGGGCAGCTGCTGAACGTGCTGGGTACGAGTACTCGGCGTAGGCGTGCTAGTGTGCAACGCCAGCGACGCGCCCTGGGCTCCTTGCCCGGCGACGCGCGGCGTGAGCAGACCTGACCATGCACGCGTAGGCGGCGGTCCGCATGGCGAGGCGTGCGGGGCGCGGGGCGGGGGTGGGGCGCACAGCGAGAGGCGCGGGGCGCTCAGCAGCGGGCGTGCGGGGCGCATGGCTGCGAGGCGCACGGCGGGGCCGCGGGGCGCACGGCTGCGAGGTGCTCGGGACGTCCAGTGGAGCGCGCGGTGGTGTGGTGAGTGCACTCGCGTCCAAGCTATGAAGTCCCTGCGCGGCGCCACCAGACTGCTCGACTCGTGATTTAGGAGTACTGGGCTCCTGATCCATAGTAGCATGCTGACCTTGCTGCAACTGCTGACAATGCATAGTGCCACAGCCCGCTGAGGGTCAACCTCCTGCGGGGTGGGGGGGCACCCTGCAGATTGGTGAGAGCAGTGTTGTGGTTTTAAAACAGCTTGGTGCTCCTTCACTTTTTTCTTCTTCATTGACGAATGACGGTTTCTCTTCTTTTTAGTCTTGGGTGACCCGCTGTCATTTGATGAAAATTCAGACCGGTCTCCTGTGTCACTTAGCAATGACAAATGTTTCTTGTCTGTATCATCTTGTAGCAAGGCCATGATTTCATTGCATTTTTGTTTAATTATATTTTTATTTGTTAGTGGTGCAAATGTAGAAGATTGTTGGCTCAGCTTGGTCTTTGCTTCTTCATGCTGCTCAGATAAAGCTGAATAAGCTGCCTTGAGTGAGTCAATCTCCTGATATAATACTACTCGTTTCAATAGACTATTTTGTTTCTTATATTTATTTTTGTGTTGTCTCCTTAGTAATCTATTTGCATTCAAAGCTCTTAGTAATTTTGCCTTAATCTGCTGAGGTCTCTTTGGTCTTGGATGATTTTGCACATTTATAGTAGATGTTTGTGCAGTCCATTGAGTAAATCGTTGATCACTTGTCACATTTGCAAAAAAGCTCCTCGTGTAGGGCAAATGACATTTCATTGTGGAGTGATTGTGACTGAATTAAAGCTGTAGTTTGCTTCTCATTTTGTAAGATACTTAGGCTGCTTAGTGCCTCACGAAGCTGTTGTTCTAAAAGTTCAACCCGGTCTGAAGTAACTTGTAGCTTAGAGATCTCTGCTCGCAGGATGTCAATGAGAGCTTGCTTGTGATCAATATCTGCCTTAGATTCCTCAAGTAAACAGTAGGCATTTGTGAGTTTCAGGTTGATTGTATCCTTGCTCGACTTTAACATTCGCATGTCACACTGTAGGTCATTTCTTTCATCGACCAGCCGGTCAACCTGAGCTTCATAGTCCTTCACTTCTATCATAAGTCTTTGTAATTTCTGTTCTTTAGCCATAGAACGTGTTTCAGTCGGCATTTTGATGCTGCTGCTTCAGCTGAAATATATAAAACACTACTTAATACACAATATACACTTGCTCACAAGCTAGTGAGTAGGTACTGTAACTAATTAAGCAATGTGATGTGTTTATGTAGGTAAAATAACCTGGTCAAGTGTCATCAGTTTCCCTTCCCAAATTGACAAGCGATCTGAGACACTGTAAGAACTAGACTAGACTAAAACGAAACTAGCAGGAGAAGTAAGATTTTGAGTTCCTATGGGTATAAAGTGTTTGTTGAATAACTTGTCTGAGCGGCAGTTGACCTTCCCGTCAGGTATACTTCGTTAAAAGTAACCTGAGGCAAGTTCACGCGGCTGTGTTATGTTTAGGTAGTAAATTCCCACAATAAGTGAGTTGTGCTGTCGTGTACTATGGTATTATATGATACTAATGTGGTAATTGATTGTGAATCGTATAAAAGTTATCAAAGAAACGATACTCCCAGGGGATAATCCGTTGCTCGTTCAAATCTTGATTCAAATCCTTTGTCTGGTTATGACAGACAGTCGAAAATCCAAGTATTTCCACTCGAATTTGTATTGGACAGCATCCGATATATTATAAACTTATCACTTTCACAAATTCACATGATTTTTTAACAAGAAAACGTATAAAAACACTAAATTATAATTAAATTTGATTAACAGCTCTGCAAGTAGCAGGCCTCTGACATGGTTGTGTAACGACCGCCATCATAGACAGCAACCGGGACCGACGGCTTAACGTGCCCATCCTAAGCACGGAACCATCTTACTTGCGGACAATCAGGTGGTTCAGCCTGCAATGTCCTAACCAGACTGGGAACAAATTCACAAAGTGATAAATATCAACTTTGTGAGTGACCCCACCGGGAATTGAACCCGGAACCTTTGCGTGGCAGGCAGGCATACTAGCCACTGCGCCACATCGGCTGTCTAACTATAACTATACTAACTATATAGTATAGGTAGGTAGGTACTTATTGATGGTCCGGCCACAAATTAGGGGAGACCACGCGCAGGGCGCCTTTACAGGTAGCTCCCTCATAGTACTAGCGACGATTTTGGCGTTTACTGACTTAAATTGGCTCACATCAGAATCATACGACGTTCTCGTATCAGATTTGACTGTTTTGAGATTTTTGACCCTAGCAACCCTATGTGACAATCGCGAAAATCCTAAATAGGGTGGAGTGATCCTGCTGTAAACTCTCTATTACCTTAATGTGGTTCAAATTGGACTAGAAATATGACAAATCAGGAAAATCTTTAACGTCATATTTAAAAATAAATTATGTTATTATGAATGATTTATAATAATGTCATATAAATACACAAAAAGTTTGCAATGTCACAATTGTGTCCAATAGCCAACAAATTAGAATACCTACTCTTAAATTCGACCCATCCGATTAACAGACGCTTTTTAGTGTGTCTTTCATTTGTCTACCTTGCCTTGGTTAGTAAAGTGACTATCACCTATCCTCAAACTCTTGAGTCATTCGTTTCTCGCTTCGCAACAGGTAGGTACCAGTTATATAAATTACATAGTTCCAACCTGATATTACGCACACTGTGCTATTAGTGTTATCACATAATTTATAAATTCGTTTTAGAATTTAGTACCTCGGAGATATTTATTGAAATGTATCAAATCAGAGGCGAAGCTGTGTAACCGGTTGGGTCGGATCTGGTTGGAACTGGATTGAACTGGATTGTACAATAGACGGCACCATGGATGGAATATATTAATAATAGTAATAGCGATAGGTACGTTAGATACGTAGGCGGCGCCGCGGGGCGAAGACAAGTTTTGATAGTGCCTTACAGGTTTAAATTGAACTTGATATTGTGCTTGCTTAAAGTACTTTTATATGCTACGAGATAGCAGACACATGCGGGCCTAACTTGAATATAAAAAATATACCTAGCTATATGACCTACCTTTCTTTTTGGCTCTTTACACACATAACATCCATTGGTGCGTTATTTTTGTGCAGCGCTATCCGTTGCGTTTGAAGAACACGATTTTCCAACTTATTTTCGTACAGGTACGGTTGATGTGAGACGGTTTGAGATATTTTCAGCCCAATACGAGAAAATCAACTCTTCTACGGTTTACAGATATTGGACATATCTACATATCTACCTATACCTAGTCTGCCTACATAGATAATCATAGGATGCCAAACGAATCAACATGAGTCATCGACCCCGCCAAATTGGATTTCTTGTAATAAATTATCATTAGATGCTAGAAATGTAGTGCTGAGATTTTTCTAGAATAATATTCGGTCCAACTGCTATGGAGTAAGTATCAACTTTTGTCTTTAAATTAGGAATCTAGATTACTTGGAATAAAAGTTCTAAATGGCCTAGTAACAAGTAGGCCTCTGGTGTATTAGAAATCAGCCTGCGGGACCTACGATAACGTACCCTCTGAAGCACAGAACCATATTTTTTGTAAATTAACCCTTGCTTTAGTCAAAGTTGTTCGTATTCAGAGGACTCATTGTGGTTTCAGGGTCTCACACATCTGCAGTTAAGAACCGACAACTGTATAAGTAAGGCGGCAAACCATTATTTGAAGTTCCACTAAAAACAATTTTCCCCTTTTCACTTACCTATGTATTTTATCTGTCTCTTGTAGAGTGGGATATTAAGGCCACACTTCTCAAAACTATTAACGCTATTGCCTTAGGAAATTTCAGTAATGGTACCCTTATTTTCCAAGCGTCGCGACAACGACGCGCGTCAAAGACGCCGTAAAATTTTGACGGCGTCGTTGTCGCTACGGTCTTGTAGAAAAACCCGACCGCATCCGATACAAACCCTGAACTTCTCAGCGCGCTGTCAACGACGCCGACGCTCGGTCTTTCTGGTTCCCCATACAAACGACGCGCATCGTTGTTGCTGTCGCTTGGTTTTTAAGCTCTTCAAAATGAAAAACAAGAATCATTTTGTCTTGAAGCATTTCACACAGGAATTTTCGCTTTACGATGTTGTAAAAACTCAACAACTCGCAATTTTAATCAACTTTTGCTCTTTCACAAAAGTAAAGTTGTAAAGTTGATTGTTGTAAATTATAGTTGTAAGTCAAACATAAATTCCAATTGAATCGTAAAGTCGAAATATCTGGTGTCGTATTGCGCGATGTATCTTATTACAGGCGTCTTTTTGGTATTCTTTGCATTTTCTTCGTGTGTTTTTCCTTTATCTATCTATCTAATATCTTTAAACGACGGCATCTCAGAAACGCCTCCAATGATTTTCAGGGGCGATAAATCGATCTAGCTTGGTTCATTCATTCTCTAAAAATCGTTTAGTTCACTTGTTTTTAGGAATTGTTTTAATACTAACAACGATATCTATTGATTAACCGAGGTAACTCGATCAACCAAGTATCTTTTATACCTAATGTGCCACTTAAATAATCCAACCTTTGAATAAAAAAGGTGTTCCTAAAAATATCATTATTTTTTCCCCAGTAATGAACAAGGGCCTAGAAAAAGTTTTAGTTGTCCAGAATTCTATGAATATGACATTAAAGATTTTCTTATCTTTTCGTAATATTTAATTTAAACTGAAAATTCTGATACCGAGCTTTCCGCAGAATGTGGCTCAATACGAACTAAACAGAACTGTTTTCAATAAAATGCGGAGAATGGGATATCTTAGAATGAACTCTAGCGAACTAATAAAAGTACAGTTGAAACATCTTTCCTTTTAAGCTTGCTACAGTATTATCTTAATAGATAATGTTGGCCATAGACATTGTATAGACATCTCCATAGATACAATCATGGCTGTTCTCGTTTCACATTTAAACAATAACGTCTGATCAAATCGCAGCGGCTGCTAAGTGGTTATCTCGGGGACAGTTAGCCGTCTTCTGTTAATACCACTGACTATAAAAATTTAGACTACTTGGCTTCCGCAGAATTACATTATACACCTATTAAGTTTTTTGTATCAACGTGCAACTGGGTTATTCCAATCTACCACCCCTAGGGGGAGTTCTTGGAAACGTATTTCCAACCAGTCACCCTGGGCTATGTATGTATAAACCCTAGCTCAGGGTGTCTGGTTGTACAAACTTTTCCCCATACTGTCCCCGCAGGGTGTCGATGCAACTCTACATGAGACAGATCATAGAGAAGAGAAATCGCTCATGCATGATGATGCCACTGGTTAGAGAAACAGATCAATTATGTTTGATTCTTTTAGACAACTAGGCTGCTCAAGGCACAGCTGATGCTATTTCTATGTAGACGACCATCTTGGGATTTCAACCCCATCACCTACAATTGGTTTCAGAGGTCTATGAGTAGGTAGGTCACATGAGTTTTAGAGATTGTAAAAGTGAAGTAAGATCAATGCTACTATTGACAGCCGATGTGGCGCAGTGGTTAGTAAGCCTGCCTGCCACGCAAAGGTTCCGGGTTCAATTCCCGGTGGGGTCACTCACAAAGTTGATATTTATCGCTTTGTGAATTTGTTCCCAGTCTGGTTAGGACATTGCAGGCTGAACCACCTGATTGTCCGCAAGTAAGATGGTTCCGTGCTTCGGATGGGCACGTTAAGCCGTCGGTCCCGGTTGCTGTCTATGATGGCGGTCCTTACACAACCATGTCAGAGGCCTGCTACTTGGAGTAGGCGGTTGAAAAACTCTGACACCAGGGTTCATCGGGTCGTTGAACGACTCGGTGTCCCACACGAAAAAGAAGAATGCGACTATTGACCTTTTCCTTGCCAGGTTTAAAAATATCTAGTCTGTGGCAATAACTAGCCTTCTTCGGTCCGGCTTATCTCTGCAACTTTGCCGTACAAAGTTAATTGAATTTTCACTTACCTCCTCTTATCGCTACTCTCTCGTTTGATCTAGGTTGTAAGTACCTACTTTATAAGGACAGATGTTTAGATAAGTGCATGGTATGCATTGTACCCGATTTTGATTGTATCGTCTATTTTAAGATAAGTTTACCGCTAAGTAATGTTAACGTACAGAATGCCTTGCTTCACCTTTAATCTAAAGCCTTTCCAATAAATATTTATTTTTCGCTTTACCTTATAACTTTCGCCGTGTGGTAGCGGCTAAGAATACTGTCAGTCCTGGTCCACTCAGGGTGTTTCGTAAAAAACGACGAAGAGTTTTTAAACTCAACTGAATATCTGTCGACTATAGTCAATCATATGGTAGTGTGGTGGTGATACCTGCACCTACAACATCATTCCCAAAGAGGGTTGACATCAGGTTAATGGCTGATCATAAAACATAAGACAATCCTTTTGCTACGTGATTTTGTGTTCTATGTTGCGCGGACCCCAATTCATTTGGGATAAGGGCAGGCAGATGCTTAACGGGTCATCGACTACGCAATGTACTTCAAATTGTATCTGTAATCGTGCAGAATGAAGTTTAATAATATTGAGCAAAGGCAGGACGTTCGATTATCAGGTGCTATACCACAAAGTAAGTATTGGCTAGCGCTCTTAACTCTTATAGCTACAACACTAGACTTATAGCAGGTACCGCTATTCTATGATGAGGTGTTTAGATCAACACGTTGGTGCTAGAGAAATTCCTTAGAAAATTATGATGCCTAGGAATTATTGAACTATTGAGTAGCGTACGAAGTTATCGAACGTAAGCGCTATAAATTCATTTTATCTACACTCATTTCGTAATATTCGTTTTACAGAATCGAAAGTAGGTTCGTTATGAACTGCTTTAAGAAATATGCAGCCTTAAAATAGTAGTTTATGCAATTGCCTTATAATAAGAGGCTTTAGGATGTGAGTGTCTGTTTATCACACGAGGCGCAGCCGAGTGTGATAATAGTTTGACACGAGCATTCTAAAGCCTAATTATATTGCAATTGCATACACTATTTTATCTACACTTTACAAGAAAAACTATGAAAAATAATTCATACCTCCGCACTTTACTATGGCGATTGCAAGCATATCTACTGAACCAACAACTGAACGACTTTTATACATAAGTAACTTTTTAACTAAACGTTAAAATGGAAGCTCATAAAAACGATCCACTTTTAAAATTAAAAAGCATTAATCGGTAAATTTTAATTCGGAAAATGATTTGAAGCAAAGATTTAATAATAAATAAGTCCTCATAATTTCAAGTGTCGTCCCATTCTTTGATTGTGTCGTGACATTTGTTTTTTTTTTATTATCTTACTGCTAAATGTCGATATCATAAAGTCAGAAAAAAGTACTTTATGACATCGACATTTTACTTTATGATATCGACATTTTTTTTTAAAGGCTGAATGGCTGTAAAGCAATTGCTTATACATTTGCTTTCGAATTTGTAATAGGAACATTATGTACGAAGTGTAGATAAAATAAATTACATACTAAATCGTGTCAAAAACAGACACTCATATCCTAAAGCCTCTCATTATAAGGCAGTTGCATAAACTACTATTGTCTAATAATACGCTAAAGTTCGGTCCTATACCTACTGGGTATATCATCTGCCTGCCCTAATCCCAAATCGGGTAGGGTCGGCACAACATGTTTTGTAGCATGCCATATCCTTTTGCTACACAAATTCGTGTTACGGCAATGTTTTAAGGTCGATCGCTTCATATTGTGTGACATATGACAACTTGTAAAAAAAAAGTTTGATATCAAAATCAAACAATCTAATATTTAGCGACTAAACTGAACTACATAGGTACATGTATTAGGCGTGTTTTGTCAAGGTATAGTTAGTTAGGTAGGTGTACAAGATAGTTCCGGCTAACGGTATATGTTTAGAAAAACAAGTGTGTTGAACTCCATCTAGCTCAATTAATGGCCTGCGGTCGTATACACACCAAGACGATCATACATGGCATACCTACACACTTGCGTAAAATTCTACCTCCAAATACAAAAGTTCCTACCCCAGATAAACTTTCTATGGATTTTTTTTTTTGTTTGTTTTCTAACATAAATATATCACGCCTATATTCCTTGTGGGCTAGGCAAAACGTAAACGGCTGCAAAAAACGGCCATTTACACCACGTACGACACAAGTTTGGGAGTCATTCAGAAGAAGTATCACTACCTAGTCGTTGTTATCAGCCTGTCACCTGAAATCGCAATACACATGAACTCTCAAATCCCTTAGTCGATTCTTACGACACCCACGGGAAAGATTGTTCTAAACTATTTTTTTTATATGTTTCTAGTCAATTTTTTTTTTCATATGTTTCTTGTTGTGAGAAACCATAAATGGCTTCCTGTTTGTTACTCCTGTTACCTATTTAATTAATGTAAGCTGAGGTATCTCCTAAAATAAATAAATAAAAAATAAAAAAAATAAAAATAAAAAAATAAACCAGCATCACACTTCTTCTGTCTCCTAACATAGGCTCCATAATAGAATTTGTTCAGTTTCATTGTCTGGTCATGCCTTCAAAGTTTTCGGTACATGTAACTTACATCCGGTAGGTATAAGATAAGGCAAGACACAGACACACACGTAAGGCGTTATTTTTGCGCAGCACTATCGCAAGCGTTAGTAAAATTCGATTTTCCACCGTATTTTCATACGAATACGGTTTATTTCAAAGGGTTTGATAGACGTATGTGACGCAAGGTTGTGTGATGACCGCTAACAGAGACATCCGTCGACGCAGCGTTGTGCGATGACATATACCTATATGGTATTAGTATGGAATTATTAGTAACTAATAGTATCAGGTGTTTTTAAATTCATATCGTGCTAACGCATCCGTTACGCAGCGCAAAATATAACTTGTCCTATTCTAATGGACAGCACAGACTTTTAAGGATCCCACGCAAAAGATGAACAAACCAACATTCCTCTCAATATGTTACCCAAGAACAAAGCTTGGTTAAATGGCTAATTCTTGCTTTTACAAATCTTACCTACGTGCCAGTTAACTTTAAAGTTAGACAACCCCTTTAAAACTTATGTATAAAACTTACTACAGTATGCGGATGTAAAACACAAGTCCTTAGAAGGTTTTACCTATTTTAGACTAGTAAATAGGGTCGAGTAATCCTTCTGTAAACTCCCTACTTTGTGGTAGGATGTAGGTAAAATCCAGATAAGACTGGCCAAAGGCCGTTCGGCATTCCAAATTCAAAAAGACATTATTACAAAATAAAACAAGTTCGGACAACAAAAGAAAATAAGATGAGCTGATAGTAGATACCTCCGTGCAAAGGTCACAGCCATCCCAAGCTCCGAATGTCTTTAGGGCAGGCAGACTGATTTATATTTGACCACAGACAGAATAACAAGAGGATACGGCTTTGCTTACGTATTCAGCAACTAAATGTAGGTACTCCAGATTTAAAACACTTCCCGTGCTAGGTATAAATTTTATGGAAAACTTGCAAAATTTTCCTCCGCCGTCAGGATTTATACCTGCGACCTTCGGCATCTGTACTGCAGACGCCACTACCAACTACCTGTAACCGCGGTTCTATCCTTGCCTGCGAATTAAGCAAGTATATCTTGGTTAATGGCAGGGCTCCATCTACTGGGATAGTTTTTACAAAACACGCGCAGTTGTAGTAGTGTACAAGAATCGTAGCAAGAGATCTACATATTGAAACAGATTCTATTCCCTTTTCTCGTGTAGAGACCAATCAGAAGCTCTTTTTCAGTAGTACAGTCACATTATGAATAAGCCACACAGGGGTAGTCGAAACGACTGAAAATATTTTTATTTCCATTAAAATTATTATAATTCTTAAAATTGATTCTAGTACAAAATGACTCCCTCCACATGATTCTATTTTCATAACAGATTTATTTTTATTGGAGATTATAATATTTCAATTCGTTTGGTGTAGCGCTGTGTAGCTTATTCCTTTGCTGTGTGTACATAGTTCCAAATATGTGTATGGCTTTAGTTACGATAAAGGGACACGTCGTTTTCGATTAAGCTGACATGATATTTAACGGGTTAATTTGGATTTACTTGTAAACACTTTTACCGATCATTGTGTACTGCCGTGTGGTGCCGGCAGAGTAGAATAGCACCACCCCCTCTCTTCCCGTGGGGGTCGTAAGAGGCGACCGAGGGATAAACCCGACCCAAACAGCCAGGGCTAACCGTATGGTGGCGGTTAATCCACCACAAAAGCATTCTCAAGGAGGGTTGACGTCTGGTAGGCGGCCGGTCGTAAAATTAAGCCAAATCCTTTGCAACACGATATTACGTTTGCAACAAAATGTGTTGCGCCGACCCCAAGTAGGTAATTGGGATAAGGGTAGGAAGATGATGATGTGTACTAGGCAAATTGGAAAAAAAATGTTGTTTCCTTACTCCTTGTCCTGCTATACTGTCTGTGTACCAGACATACCTTTATTTAAACTTATTGTAGTAACATTGAAGTAAATCTGAGAGAATAAGTGAAAGAGATATGACAGTGTCCTTTTGTACGGAAAAAGAATCCAATTTATTTACTTAGGTATCAGAAATACCTACGTATATGTATGAAATACGTACATATCGACGGGTTCCGGGCTATTTGTATTAACCGCCATTTTTTGCGATATAGACTTTTATACATATTTGGAATCAGCGAATTTTTCTGCGTCGTTTGAGCTCAGTTAGGTGACAATCGGAGCATAAAAATGTCGCTTAATACAACCGCATTTTTGGGGCCTATTTTGTACTGCAATGTATGGACCGACACAAAATATTGTCAAATTCAAGACTTGTGTACTTAAGCTCACTATTAAATAACAGATAGTCGTTTAAACCTTTTTTCCTGGAGCAAAAATTTACATGCAGCTTACGTTCAAGCATTTAGCCTGACCTTATAAATATAAAGAAATGTCACTTCACACAATTAGCCTCTTAGCTAAATTTTTATCCATTGTCGCTTAATACAATTAGCCTCATAGTCAAATTTATGTCCAGTGTTGGTTCATACATTAATTTTGGTACTTAAAATGCTAGATGTTGTCACTTCAGCCATTTAGCTCGTAGTAGCTAATGGTATACCGGTCGCTTGAACTATTTATGATGTCTACAGTAAACATGTACAGCTGATGGTTAAACCTATTTTTCTTAGTCTGCAGTTGATTTGCGCTGTCGTTTCAGCTATAACAAAAACATATTTAAGTATATTATCCACGTAAATACAATCAAAATTTTGTATGGTTTGACTATTAATATGTCGGTTAAAACACTGATTTTGGCGCCAACGCGATCAAACGCGTGAGTTCGAATACTTGTTTGTTCTGTAAATGAGATGAATGACTGACACACGTTTGCAGTTTCCGCCGTTTAGCGATACATAATATTTTTAAAATTAAAATTTTGAGCCGGTCTTACCATATCTTAAAACTTTTGTTATTTTAATTGTTTTTTTTATTTCATAACTACCTGGTACCCTCGAACTTAGTTTCGTTTTGTTCTTTATACCTTTGAAAAATTCTTAATTCCACACCAGTTTCTTAAATTTAAATCCATTACGCTAATTATGTATTTATGGCTGGAACCACATTTCTCAAATCCTGTTAATGTTCTGTTGTTTATTGTTGGAACCACATTCCTATAACAGTAGTTGCATTGCCAGAAGCCTTCCATTCCATCAAACTCAACAACTTTTGAAGCCATTTCAGTATCTGTTTTAGTTTAGTTAAGCGTTTGGTGGTGCACCTGGTGGTCTGAATCAGGTACTCTTAATCTTCGATACCTATTCGGCAGCGGAAGCGTCTCATCAAGATGAACAGCTTTTGCTTCAGGTCGGTTCATATTGGTGCTCCTGGTGATCTACATCAAGCTTTTGCTTCAGGTGGGTTCATATTGGTGCTCCTGGTGATCTACATCAGGTACTCCAAACCTTTAATATCTATTGACCAGCAGAAGCGCCCCGCCAATCAGAACAGATTTTGTTTTGGAGTCATAGCAGTATCTGTTATAGTTAAGTGGGCTCCTGTTGGTGCACCTGGTGGTCTACGTCAGGTACCTACTCAGAACTTTCGATGTCTTTTAGCCAGCAGAAGTGCCCGGTCAATCTGAACAACTTTTGCTTTCGTTTTATAGCTGTATCTCCTATAGTTTAGCAGGGCTCCTGTTGGTGCTCCTGGTGACATCAGGTACTCCAAACCTTCGATATCTATTGACGAGCAGAAGCGTCCCGTCAATCTAAGCATATTTTGCCTTGGAGTCATAACTGTATTTCTAGTTTACCTGGGCTCCTGTTGATGCACCTAGTGGTTTTTTTTTTTTCGTGTGGGACACCGAGTCGTTCAACGACCCGATGAACCCTGGGTTCTGGGTTCCGGGTTCAATTCCCGGTGGGGTCACTCACAAAGTTGATATTTATCACTTTGTGAATTTGGTCCCAGTCTGGTTAGGACATTGCAGGCTGAACCACCTGATTGTCCGCAAGTAAGATGGTTCCGTGCTTCGGATGGGCACGTTAAGCCGTCGGTCCCGGTTGCTGTCTATGATGGCGGTCGTTACACAGCCATGTCAGAGGCCTGCTACTTGTAGTAGGCGGTTGAAAAACTCTGACCTAGTGGTTTACATCAGGTACACAAACCTCCGAAGTCTATTCGTTGGCAGAAGCGTCCCATTAAGTTAAAAACTTTGCTTTGGACTTATAGCTGTCCTATAGTTTAGCTCGGCTTCTGTTAGGTGCCCTGTCAATCTGAACAAATTTTGCCTTGGATTTATAGCTGTATTTCCTATAGTTAAGCATACCACTATAGTTAAGCTGGGCTCCTGTCAGTGCACCTGGTACTCCAAACCTTTGATGTCTATTCGCCAGCAGAAGCATCCTATCAAGCTAAACAACTTTTGCTTTGGAGTCATATCTCTACCTCCTTTAGTTTAGCCAGACTCCTGTTATTGCATCTGGTGGACTACATCAGGTACTCTAGACCCTTGAGTGGAACCAAAAGTAGCCTATGTCCGTTCTGGGTGTGCGAGCAATCTCTGTGCCAAATTTCGGTTCAGTGGTTAAGGCGTGAAAGCGTAACAGACAGACATAAAGACAGACAAAGTAACTTCCGAATTTATAATTATTATAATTAAGAAGTTTGCATAATTAAAAAGTTGACCTAACCGCCTATCATATTAACGTGCCTTGAAATTTATTAATGTTTTAACCGTCAACTTCTTCATATCTCATTATTTTAGTATGATTACAAACAATTTTAAAAAAACTAATAAGTTTAAGATATGGTATTTAAATCAATTAGCTTAGGTGTGAAATATGACCAACTCTTTGGTTAAAGCACTTAGCTTAGAGCTTTTATTTGCAATCCTAGGCACTTAAGTCAAGTAGCTTGGAACATGAATTTATAAACCTAGGCGGTTAAGTCATTTAGCCTGGAACAAAAAAATGTGAAAAATGGGCCATTTTGTATTAAACGACATTTAATTTCGTTAAAAATAGAAATATCAGAGAAAAAAATTAATCAGATTATAAATAATTTGTAACAAAACAGAACTTTCGTTTGCTTTGAAAAAATAATGCAATTTGCCAAAGTTATGATTTTTTTTCTGAAAATCGAAACTTTAAATTGCTCTGGTGTAAAGTTTCAAAAATGGCGGTTAATACAAATAGCCCGGAACCCGTCGATATATAATATCACGTTAGTAATCACTTCTGGGGTTAGGTAGAGCGTAAACGGTGTTAAAACGGCCATTTTCACCACGTTTGAAAAAGTTTGAGAGTCATTCTGAATAGTGACAGGTTGTCAGCCTGTCGCCTAAAATTACAATACACATCAACTCTCAAATCCCTTAGTCGCTTCTTATGACATCCACGGGAAAGATATGGGATGATGCTATTCTAAGCCGGCACCACACTTAAGGCGCTTCGTGAGCCGTTTTCCTAATTTGTGACCACTGACAACTAAAACAAAAAACACAAATAACCGTAATTCAAATTTCCTATTTCTATGTTAATGTTTTTTTTTATCTTGAAAGTATGTTAATTTTACTAAAGCTGAAAACTAATAAAACTTGTTTTATTACTATTGGGCTATATTTATAAGTAAAGTCCAAAGTGTAAGCACCTACCTACTTCTGCAAAACTCCTTTTAACTACAAGTTCATTTACCAACCGACACTATCATAACCATAAAAAACAATCGTTATATCGATGGTCGAGATATAGACGCTGTTCGAGACAATACATACATAACTACATGTATAACCCACTCGGTTCATATAGCCAACGGCTCGCGAAAAGGTAACCTTGATTCAAAAATATGTGAGCTAAGACCATTTTAAGGTGGACTCTACCATTCTTTGTTCTTTTAGTTGTTTTGAAATTCAAACGATTCAAATGCGTTGAAATCAAATGGGTAGAGGAATATTCTAGAATACACGGAGAAATTGAATATTGTAGGATAAAATGTGCATAGTCGAGAAGACCATTCGCTGCATTCGAGGCCGTACGGCGTTTGTATGGCGCTCCCTTCTTCACTTGAGTTTACCACCATTCTTCTGAACTAAGTATCTATAGATAGTCAAAATTATCATGACGTTTTAAATATAAGTACAAGAATGGCTCTGACATCGAAAGTTTTGTATGATTTTCGAAATGATGCTTTGAATCAATTACCAAAATCTGTGAAACAAATTATAAGAAATGCGTTTAATTTAAAAATTATATTTCGAATATGACAACTCGCGATCTTTGATGTCATTTACAAACTATATGTCATTTAAAATCCTGCAACTATACCACTATATGTATGTAGTTTAAAATTTTAGCTGCGTTTTTCACGTTCAAACGAGCAAATATCAGGGCTCTCCACAATCTGGTCAAGTCGATCGGAACGCGGGCGGGGCCGGTTTTTTTCGTGGTTTTTTGTGGCGTTTTTTCGCCGGCCACAGAAACGGCCGTTGAGAACTGATGGGGCCGAGATATTGATAGATGGTGGTTGGTCCGACAAAAAACTTATCACGATTAGAGGAAAAGGGTTGACGGCGCACCGAAATGATAAAGTGCTTGTAAGTGCTCCGCAGGTACCCTTAGTGGACTGGTGTGGCCGTTTGTTAGAAATATTTTAAGCGTTTTACTCATACAAAAGAAAATCTAGTTTCATACCAAACCATAACAGCTACAACAGTCCACTGCTGGAAATGGGCCTTCCCCTATCGGAGGGTATTGTCATACTCACCACGTTTGGCAGGCGGAATGGCGAGCGCAGTTCAAGATGTTGCATTTACAAGGAACGATGCTGCCTGTTCCCTGGATAATTATTCCTTAGTCGCTTTTTACTAGTGATGGGCCGAACACAGGTTTTGCCGAATCCGAATATTCGGCCGAATGTTCGGTAAAAAGTTTGCCGAACCGAATATTCGGCCGAATAATTCGGCAGGACATGATGTCCATATAAAATAGTTATGATTATCACTTGTTTACGAATTACGCGCTGATTCGCACCAGACCACTCCGCTTTTTACCCTCTAACTTGTTACATTGAAAACTTTCACAACAAATTAAAATAAATCTGCTTCACTGCTTGACATAAAAAATTACCACACCATTTATATAAAAAGGATACATTGTTATTCGGCCAAATATTCGGCAAAGTTCACCGAACATTCGGCCGAAACCGAATATTCGGTAAATGTGCCGAACATGCCGAATACCGAACATAAACCGAATATTCGGCCCATCTCTACTTTTTACGACACCCACGGGTAGAATTGGGGTGATGCTTTTCTAAGCCATTTTATATAGTCTTACGTTGCCATGACTTGCCTTGCTTCTTGCTTATGCTAGAAAAACACCCAAAAAGAGTATTAAATTCTAAGCTTACCTACAAAACATTAACTTCTCAGACTGCATGTGAAGATGATGATGATGTAAATTATTTCTCGTTAAAAGGTATAAGATAAATATAAAATATAATCTGTCGTACTATATCGGAAGCAAATTAATTAAAAAACTTAGAGTTAATCATATCAAGCAAGCAAGAGACGCGTGGTGAGCGCGTGGCGCCTGCGTTGATGTCTTTCATTCTGACATCACGCATTCTATGACGTATTCTAACGTCATGGTGTTCCTTTTCACGTTATACCTTATAAATAAAGTATAGCAGTTCAAATATGCCTTATAATCAATTGAGACTGACAAAATCATGTTAATGCCACAAATTAGGGAAACGGCGCGCGGGGCTCATGCTATACCTACGTATATAATTATAGGTCTATTCTACTTTCTTGACACGACTTCTAGTATGAGTTTGACAGCTGTCCATTATGGCTTATCCGAAATATTTTCATCACATATATATAATATGAAAAAGTACATGTTGTCTCCGTAAGCAAAATTCTATTTTATCTAAAGCAGATTTCTAAAGCCTACGGTTAGCTTTTATTGCTATTTAAGCTAATTAACTACTAAATGAAATGAACTGAAAAGGCAGTACAACCTATAAAACTTATCACTATAAAATCATATTAACAACTTGAACAAGCTTTTCATTAAATAGCTTGGTGCTCTATTAATGTTTTAATTTTATAAAGTTTATAGCTAATGAAAAACGCCTGCAGCAGTATACATATCAAAATTATTATCTAGTGAACATAATACCAATAAAAGCTACTTATAGAAAACATTAAAAGATATTCAAGTTGTTTTCGCAGCCTATGGAGCAAAACAAAAATATGTATGTATGTATAGGCGCTATACACACATAACGTCCGTTGGTGCGTTATTTTTGCGCAGCGCTATCCGTTGCGTTTGAAAAATACGATTTTCCACCTTATTTTCATGGTTTATATGAAACCGTTTGACAGACACATCCGCCGCGCCAAAATATCGCACAACGCTGCGTCGACGGAAGCATTTGTCAGACAGTTTGACATAAACCATTATTTTAATGATAATAAGGTCGAAACTCGTATTGTCCCAACGATGTGTTACGCAGTGCAAAAATGATAACGTCGAAACGGACGTTGCGTGTGTTCCTTGCCATAATCTCTTTATTTTACCTTTTAGAAACTAGTACAGAAAACACACAATAAAATATCATGCAATATTTAAAAAATCTTTTTATCTATTGATCATTGGTTGCTGTAATTATTTCATGCAGGATTTCGGTAATAAAATAATAATTAAATGAGCAGGCTTTGATAAAATATATTTTAAGTTACATACAATGCTATTAGTTGACAAATGTATGTTTTTTGACCTCCAATGAGCCATGAATCAGTGAAAAACAAATAATTATTAATAATCCTGCCCAAAGTGTTCGAACGGTGAGATAAAAGGGCTGAGGTCGAAGGGTTTCTTAAGAACCCATTTGTAGCTTTACTGCATTCATCACATCGGATATCTGGTCGATAAATTACCCGATGTACCCTGGTGTTAGAGTTTCCCTCAGATATAGTTATGTTGCCATTAATCATAGGCAGTAACCAGGACTGACTAACGTGCCTTTAAAAGCACAGAATCATGTTTCTTACGAACAATCAGGTGGGTTAACCAAACTAGAAACAATCTCTCTCGAAAAAACTTTATGGTTCCTTCGAGAATCGAACCAGGGACCTCCAGATCCTGAGACAAAGCTCACACTGGTAGACAGCGGAGGTTTAAAACTGTTCGAACAGAGAGATAAGTGACTGAGGTCGAATCGAACAGAGTTCTAAATAACCTGTAAGCGGCTTTACTGCATTGTATCAACTGACTTTTGGGGGTGCTACACTGATAGTTTGGACTTGAGACAATAATATTTTTTAACCTTTTATTTTTTTGTATCTACAAATTGCGGCTGCCACTGATTGTAATTTTTGTGCCAGCCACAAACTGCAATATAGTGATCCACATAAGCCTTTTCTCTTCCCGTTCGCTAGGTTCTCGTATCAACAACCTTCTCTATGTCATCGGGGTGACCTGCTCTTCGCCTTCCATACCTTTTAGAAAAACATATTTTATGTTTATGTATGTTGTATTTATGTATGTAAAGTTAGTTTATATAAAGCATAGTTTATATCAATAATAATATCTCGTTGTTGCATTGTATTGTCCCCACAAAAATATCATTTTCTCACTACCGACGGGTTGGCTGGAAGAGATCTCTTCTTAGAGATAAGCTCGCCCTTGCTCACGCTGTCTAAATAATGTAATTTCTTGTGTTTTTATTGCAATAAAGAATATATATATATTTTTGTCATGATTATTCTCTACTACGCCAATTTCTTACTAAAAATATTGCAAAGCATCTATATACATACACTACCCACCACTTTTGGTATTTATCTGGAATAAGAGCTTGTACCGCACAGGTAGTTAATTATTCTCAACAGTCAGTCAGTGCTTAGTGGATCGGAGTTCAATTTAGGGTCCAATTTCAATCAGACGGAGTGGAACAGAGCAATCAGACATAATAGAGGGCCATCAGATTATTGGCTCAGCTAGTTTGCAATTTGCATACTACGTACTCTGATCTGAGGTACATTACTTTCTGAACGATCTTCGAGTGAAGTACAAAATGTTTAACAATCAAAAAACTCAAGTAGCGTATGAAGTAAGTATGCATTTCAAATATGCTGAAAAATTTAATTATTGCAACGTAAGTAAGACTTCCTAAAGAGGCTATATTTGGGTGAAATGAGGGACCGCTTAAAGTCAACCCTTAAGCATTACCAGAGCAATGAGGTGCTACTGTGTTAATTTATGATGACAATTACCTACTACGATATATTACCTATAAAATGCCATTTAATTTAATTTCGCCTTTTTCGTTAGGAAAATATAGTCAGTCGACTCTTTAGTGGTAAAGACACCATAACAAGTTATAAGGAGCACCTTTCTATCTAATGGCAGCAAGTTGCTGCCAAGTATATAATTTTTATCATTGGCAATAACTGAAAAATTATTCCGTACCAATGATATTAAAGCATCGACATTTAATGACACAATGCAATTACTTTCGCCTTTTTAGGCAAATTGCCATTATCGAGCCTTTTGTAGTGATGTTCAATTATTTCATTAGTTACTGTGAGTCCCGCTACTTTCCTCACGTTAAATGATTTTTCATTGGTAAAAAGAAGTTACAGCGAATAAAAGTTTTATTGCTTTTTCTCATTATATTAAGCTTATACCTAAGCATAGACAGACACCATCAAAAAGTACCAACTTACCAGACAGACTTTCAATAGTTTCTATAGAATAATATAGGTACCGACCTAGATGATTTATTGTGCTGTATTGACAGGTTTCTATTGTATTGCAAATATTGTATTCATTCATTAGGTGTTAAGTCATTACTTAGTCATTTAAACCTTTACATTTCGAAACACAATTATTCATCAAGCCTAAACTAGGCACATGGTTGCGTGTCCCGCCAAGTTTAGAAAAGTTTAGTTTCTATAATCAATCATCAAGAGCTGTGGGAGTTGACCCCTTTAACAAAAATTGTGAAACTCTTACTTTTTGTTTATTTTTATAAATTCATTCTCTTTCAAACTACCTACCTACCTATGTAGGTAAGTAATTTTTCTTTCATGCGTGACACACACAATAAATAGTTCAATTGCAAAGTATGAATCTACGTAAGTATGAATATGACTTAAAAGATTTTTTACGCGAGTTGTCATATCTGATAATCTGATACAAACCAATTTTTAATTTCCCGTTAAAATACCTACTACCTACACAGGAACAAATTCCGATCCACTCTACTTTTTTTGTAACTTGGCACTATTTAACTTTGTGTTTGGTGGATAATAAATTAAAATATTACATTGTATGTCTGCCGTCCGGTATTGGCGTTAAATTAAAGCCTGTCCTGTTAAACAAAAGCTGCTTTGTAATAATTGTAAGAGCTTGTTATCCAATATGGTAATGGATCAAATTACTAAATCCATACCTATTTTACCAATAAGTAATATTTCGTTATTAAGTGTGCTACACAAAGGTAAACCTAAAACCTAGTTCCAAGTTAAAACTTTAGGATAGATGTTGAAATTTTTAAAAGGTAAGGCAATTCGCAAACCTGTCGCGCAAGCAAATGATACCTAACCTTATTTATAGCTGTGTGGTTTTAAATGTGTTTGCTCTACATACAGTTATATACAACTTGTAAATACTGTTAAATTGTGCGGCACGTATGTAATCATATGTCATACATAATCATGGTCATAGGTACGTGACAAAAGGTAGGTAGGTATTCTGTCCGAAAAATATCAAGAAGCTACTAAAAAAGACGTAAGCATATTGTATTCGTGGTCGCACCGTTTATGACCTGGATTCAGCTCCCATGAGCCGGCCGCGGTCGGGTTTTTTTATTATTTTGACTCAATACTTTACTTTTACTACTCGACTGACCTCCGAACGAGCGAACAAGTAAAAAATAACGAAGGGCTCAGTGGACTATACCCGAGTTTTATCGGTGGCAATGACTGGCAGAGAAAATGGTCAATAAAGGAAAAATAAACATTTGGCCCTACCCTGGCCACTACTACTGAAATTGAATTTTCTCCTAATACTGATAGGGTGCATGCAATGGGTACATTCAGACTATGAAACTGAAAAATATTTCAGAAGTATTCTTTTTTAACTTGATTTCGTTAGGTAGGTCAATTTTTTTTAAGACTGAAACATTTTCTTCCCTGAAACGTTTTCTTTTGGGAAGTTGTTCAGTTTCATGGTCTGAATGCACCTGATTGCACCTTGTAGGCCCCGAAGTCTATAAATAAAAATCGTTTCAGTTGGGTTTCGATGGCATGTCAGTGGATGGTCTTGGCAGTTTCGTATTCTGCTAATAGTTTTTAGTACTGGAAAATTACAGCTAGTCTACATAGTCTATATATATAAGTTAATCTATGAATTACAGTGGCAATAGCATGACATTTGAATGTCGCTAGCATTACAATAGTTAAAAATTAGCACACTTGGGGCCCAGTATTCTGAGAGCTGTCCATTACACCCTACATATTTTCGATCGATTACAGTCTTGTCCATTATTTAAATCAATGTGTCCTATCAGCTGGTAACTATTCATGTCTTTTGAGTCAGCTCGCCTTTGTATATGCTTGCTTTTTCTGTAAAATTTCTGTGTACAATAAAGAATATGTATAAATTATCGATCAAAATAAACAGCTTGAATAAAAATGCTCCCACTCGACTCGACCGGTGAATAACACTCGAGTATCGCCCTAGCAACCGATCCTCGCGCGGAGGCTGCGCGGTGCGCGCCTACCTGGTACCTGCGCAGACGAGCCCCAAAACGAACAAGAGGCTGCATTCCTGCTGCGCCCGCGCCGCCACCCCCCGCCGCCCCGCGCGCCTCGCGCTAAGCAGGTAGGGGTGCTGCTAATGCGAACAGATGTTTAAAATATGGTATCTAAACTTAGGCCATAAGTAGGTACACAAACTTAAAAATTCTGATTCATGCGGGCGTCAATAACTCTTGGCCTGACGAATGTTATCTCTTAATGACTTCCGAACACAAGTACTCATCTTTTATTCTATTGCACCCTTATCTTTTGTTCTATTGTGCTTATTTTTTGTTCTATTGCACCCTGATCTTTTATTCTATTGTGCTCATATTTTGTTCTATTGTACTCATATTTTGTTCTATTGGGCTTATCTTTTGTTCTATTCAGCACATCTTTTCTTCTATTGGGCTCATCTTTTCTTCTATTGGGCTCATCTATTGTTCTATTGGGCTTATCTTTTGTTCTATTCAGCTCATCTTTTCTTCTATTGGGCTCATCTATTGTTCTATTGGGCTCATCTTTTGTTCTATTGCACCCTCATCTTTTCTTCTATTGTGCTCATATTTTGTTCTATTGTACTCATATTTTGTTCTATTGCAACCTCATCTTTTGTTCTATTGTGCTTATCTTTTATTCTATTGCACCCTGATCTTTTATTCTATTGTCTATGGTCTATGTCCAGCAATCAAAGTCGCAGCGCAGTGTTTAATTTCTATACTGAAGGAGCTGTCATCAAAGTCAAATGGTCATTATCATTACCATACCGTACCTATTATATGTACTCCAACAATACCAAATTCTGCGCTGATACTCCTTTTCTGACTACACGAATTGAAATAAAGTCTCTTCTATACTAAATTGTGGCACAATATTACGGTGACCAGTGTAGCAGCCCTACACCTCATCCCTCGCATCCCGATACAATACTCCCCTCCCCCGCCCCCTTGCGCGCGCGCAACTATAAATAATGCATCGGACGATTAATTCGTGATGTGCCGCGATTCTACTGTCAATTAATGTTCGCGATGCCGCGATACACGGCCCCGTGTAGTACACGGGTTGACATGACAAGACAGGCCAATTTAGACCCCGCTACTAGTAAACTAGGAACGCTGATTTTCTAGTGGATTTATCTAGACACGGTGTATTGCTAGACTAAGCCACAGAATACACTTGCATGATACTAAACAGACGTATTTACTTACGCGTTATTAGTATGTGTATTTAGTAACATCTTATTTTATTGCGATAGTCTCACAGCCGTGTAGTACACGGTTTGACATGACAAGGCAGGCCAATTTAGAGCCGCTACTTGTAAACTAGGAACGCTGATTTTCTAGTGGATTTCTGTAGGGACAAAAGGCGCTCTACGCTAGACTACGCTTGTATTTGTACAGGCATCCACGTAGAATGTGTGTGGAGTAACAGCTTTATTTTTGTTGCAATACTTGGTAATAGCTGTTGTTTTCTACTGGCTTTATCTGTAGAAAAGAACGGCATTCTACTAGAATACACCATAGAATAGGTAGTTATAGGTACCTACCTACCTAACGATGCAAGTGCATGGTTCAGGCGCATCTAAAATTAGTTTCACCAACAGCTTATTTTATTGAGATTTGCGATAGTATGCGATGCTGCAATACACAGCCGTGTAGTACACGGGTTGACATGACAAGACAGGCCAATTTAGAACCAGCTACTATCTACTAGTAAACTGAGGAACGCTGATTTTCTAGTGGATTTATCTAGACACAGTGTTCAGCTAGACTACGCCATAGAATAAAATAATAGAGATATTACCATTAGTATGTGTATTTGGGTAAGAGTTAATTTCATTGCGATAGTCTTAGAGTAGCTGCAATACACAGCGGTGTAGTACACGGGTTGACATGACAGGCCAATTTAGAGGCGCTACTAGTAAACTAGGAACACTGATTTTCTAGTGGATTTATCTGTGGGGAGACGAACGGCGTTCTACCAGACTACGCTTGTATTTGTACAGGTATCCACGTAGAATGAGTGGAATAACAGCTTTATTTTATTGCAATACTAGGTAATAGTTGTTATTTAAACTCGTAGATATTGGTATTTCGATTGTTACGATCTACATTTATTAGAGAGCGATAATTGCAAGAAAACTAATAGAAGCACATAGGTACAAAACATTTGCAATATCTATGGCTACCGACTAAAAGGTTGCGTTTACCTAATTTACAAAGTTTTATTATTATGTTTGCAATTATCAGCATACTTGTTGTAACATTCATAAAGTTGCAAAGTTCAAACACTTTTGAAACTTACTTTGCAATAATAATGTAGATACGAGTTTTAATAAGTTTAAACTTTATTACGCCTAACTATTAAATTTAATTAATTAATTTTGAAAGAAAGTCCGTCTATCATAATAAAGTTGAATTTACAACGACAGATGGGGTCAATTGCGGTGACCTCATCTTATTAGAACATAACTGTAATTAAAGATCCAGAACGTTTTTATAACCTTTTTTATGTTATTAGATTTCATACCAATACATCTCAGTTAATAGATAGGTGAGTGATAAACACAAATTTAAATTATGAACATGTTTTGTTGCAAACTTTTATTATATACTGTTCGAAATTAGGATAGTTTGGCACACACCTGCGTATTGGTAGTGGCCAACTCATCAACCTACCAAAAAGGGATCAACACAATACTTGCAAATTTCTCTTTTTTACAAAGACTAATTAATTTCTGTGTAATAATGACTATCAATAAGTGATATTATATTTTATGCATTGAATATAATAATTATCCAATAATTATAATAATAAAGATATTTTTATAGATGTTTTATATAATTATCCACTATGTATTACTGTTTTTTGCATAACATCAAAGATTTTCTGCACAAGTTGTGATATCTCATAGCGACGTCCGATTATTACGCAGTGTGTGGCGAAAATTTGATTTTACGACCACGCATGCTTTGTCCACTTCGCTATATCCTATATCTTATCTTTTCTATCTATCGTAGAAAATAGGAGCTTGAAAAGTTGCTGACAAATAAAATAAACATAATATAAAATATGCATTTATTTCAGGCACATGAAACCCATGTTAAACAAGAGAGAACCACATAGTAAATAAGTATGACCAAAAGTACAAAAAATGTCTACTAAACTTTATACTCGTAGCATCTTACAGCTTCCAAAAGCGACGTCCTTTAGCTGTTGATATTATTTTAGTCGAACACCAGCCGTCCCGAGGCGAAACGGCCGGTCTGGCTGGCTGGCTGGCCGGTCGAGGCCGGAAACGAGACGGGTTTTTTGAACAACCCACTACGTACAGACTTTATAAGTGCTCTCAAAGTTGCAGCGAACTCGGGTGAAAAGACGAAATTGTAGGAGCATTTTGTACACGGTTTTTGGTGGTGTGGACACTGTAGTCAAATAACTACAAGAACTATTTAATCCACAGTTTAGGATTTCAGCAGCACCAGACAGGTTTTTCGACGACCCACTATAAAATACTACCTAAATTGGCTTTTTAAACAAGTGGCTCTCGAAGTTGCAGCAAACTCAGACAAAAATATGAAATGGTTGTATTTTTTGTAAAACGTCAAATATTAAGTAGTTTAACTGAGTTTAACTTAATGTTTATGGCACAAATTAGGAAACAAATACGTTTAAAAGGTGACGTCTTTTACCGGGAGATCAATTTCGACTGATATAAAAAGTATATCATTTTAAAGCTTAGTTAAAATGGTACTAAAGCATATATTTAATTTTATCTAAAAATCCTCCTATTTTTTATATTTAATAAAAACAAATTGTCGTACTAAAAATGAAATGAAATGAAACGAACATGCATTTTTGTTGCATTGCCATCGAAATCATATGGAACCTTCTTAGATGACGGCATAGTATCTATAAAACCTTCATGAATTATGGCAGAAGTATCAATGTTAAAAAGTAAACTGTCATTCATATCTGTCATTAAACCAAAACAAACACAAACATTGTATTTCATTCTTTTTAAATAGGTATATTTTAATGCCCTAGAACATTTTACACTTATCTATGCATCGAATTTTATTGAATACCTAAATTGTATTCAAATAGGACTTCATTCGCACATTTTGTATACTGGATTGTATTGATTTAGAGGCAAAAACACAAGAAATAATATTATTCGATAAAAAGCACAATAAATCACTAAAAACCTACTGATGTAATTATTATTGACGATCCCCTGGTGCAGACCAGACCAGAGGGGGGGGGAGGGGTAAGGGGGTAACGGTAAAATATGTAATAAACAATAAAAATCGCACAAAATAAGTAAAATAATTATCAAAGCTCAAAGTAAACAAATCAATTGTCAAACATATTACTTGACAACCGAGGGATATTTTTTGCATCTAAAGAGTTTTTTAATGAGGTTGCATGTGTAGAGTAGGTAGAAAAAGTAAAGGCTCCGCAGACAGGACGCGTCGCCTTGTGTCGCGTCACGTCGCGTAGCGTGTATTTCTACGCAGGCGCGCAGACCCTACCACACCGGCAAGCATAAGCAGCGCATGCCCTTACTTCAAGCAATGCAGGTCCTCGCATTGATAGTCCCAGCGACGCAGCGCACGCCCTTAAAGCTAACGCAGACCGAACGTAGCACGCGTGCGTGCGTGCAGTAATGGAATGGAGACGTCAGACGTACGCACGCAACGCAACACCTGGGCCCCAAGTCTGCTAATTTTTAGCCATTGTAATGCCAGCGACACACAACTGTCATTCTATTGCCACTGTGATTTTCCATTAAAAACTGTTAGCAGACTACGAAATGACCATGCAACTGACAAGCCATCGACATCCAAGTGAAACGATTTTCATTTAGCAGACTTGGGGCACTGTCATCTCTATACTATTCACTGCTGCGACAGCCGATGTGGCGCAGTGGTTAGTATGCCTGCCTGCCACGCAAAGGTTCCGGGTTCAATTCCCGGTGGGGTCACTCACAAAGTTGATATTTATCTCTTTGTGAATTTGTTCCCAGTCTGGTTAGGACATTGCAGGCTGAACCACCTGATTGTCCGCAAGTAAGATGGTTCCGTGCTTCGGATGGGCACGTTAAGCCGTCGGTCCCGGTTGCTGTCTATGATGGCGGTCGTTACACAGCCATGTCAGAGGCCTGCTATTTGCAGTAGGCGGTTGAAAAACTCTGACACCAGGGTTCATAGGGTTGTTGAACGACTCGGTGTCCCACACGAAAAGAAGAAGACTGCACGAAAGCACCCGCGCTGCGCTCCGTCTGCTCCGTGCTGTTAAGGCCCCCGCATACCGGATACGGCACGCAATGCAATTAAAATAAGAAGTCCAGAAAATGACGGGTATATGCGCACTTTACACAGTTGCATGCGTCTGCGTCTACGCGACGTAGCATTGGTCTGCTGGAGCCTTAATTAAAGAGTTTCTGGCTCGGATACGAGCTCTTTTAGCGGTGCCAAACTGAGAGTTTACCATAGTGTTGCCAGCATTATCATTATGATTACCACTTCACTTATTTAAAACACATTTTAATAAAAAACGGGGATAATTTTTTAATATATAACTTAGGAGTATTGCTTTATTAATTATGTACTTTAAACCTGTATAACTCTCACTTCAGTCGAAATTCTTCGCCCGCGTTTCATACATTTTTCCGGAGGTCTCTTTTGATCATAATTATTTAAACGTAAAAATCATAAGTCAAGCTGCCATATTTCGTGATAATTTTCAATAAGTCATTATTAATTATTATCATGTCATAGAGATATTTCATAGAACTTTTAAAAAAAGTTATTCATACATAAAAAACGAGTCGTCCTGAGGAAAACCGCAAACACTTTTTTTATAACTAAAGGAAGTTAGAATATTACCGTGACTAACAAGAAACCAGCCTCCATTTATTGATTTCACGAATACTTACCTACTTTTCATTTTATACAATTATGGAATGTAACCATCAGGTGACCCCTGAAGCTCGGATAACCATAGCGCTCCAATCATGGCATAGCGCAAGTCATGCCGGACAATAGCGCCCGTTCCTATAAATAGATTGAAATAAGAAGAAGTGTAATAAGGAGATGCTTAGGTATATCTACTCGTGTATCTATATGTAGAGTAAGGATGCGTTCAGATGGCGCAATGCGTCTCTGTTACTTTTCTGCCATTCTATGTAATTGTAGCACTTTAATTTGTTAGACTAAGGATTAGTATATAATATTTATTTACTTAAAATAACCATATCAAATAGTCATCCATCCTTAAGCTCTCTGGAAAACGCAAGTCATGCCGGACAATAGGGCCTGTTCCTATAAATAGATTGAAATAAGAAGAAATGTAATAAGGAGATGCTTACTTACGTATAGATTTCTGTTTGTATATTGTAGAGTAAAGATGCGTTCAATAATATGGTGCAATGTGTCTTTAATAGGGCCTTCACCTATAAATAGATTGAAATAAGAAGAATCGTAATAATAAGACGCTTAGGTTTACTGTGTATTACCAAGCATGCAGACATTTATTCGAACTGGCGATTCTATGCATCTACACTAATATCTTCTACTATGTATTGGGCCATTCATGAAAAAATATCAGCTGTTCCATACATTTTCTTTGAGTATATTATGAGGTTTTCTTTGGAACGGCTGATTTCAATAGTAAAAGAGTTTGAATAAATGCCCGCTTGCCGGTAACACACTGCATTACTCTTTTTGTAGAGTAAGGATGCGTTCAGATGGCGCAATGCGTCTATAATAGTGTCTTCATCTATAAATAGATTGAAATAAGAAGAAGTGTAATAAGTGGATTGTTAGGTATATCTAGTCGTATATTTGTGGAGTAAGGATGCATTCAGATGGCGCGTTGCGTCTCTGTTACTTAGCTGTCATTCTATGTATACACATAACACATTAGTGTGAGGCTATCATAATAATTTATTTGACAAGCTAAAGTCTTAGATATATATAGGTGTCGCTAGGGCGACGTTTTGCGTTGTATTTCTACTAGTATTTCCTACATTTTGTGTTATTAGGCTGACGAATTAAGCAAAGCTTGCGTGCAACGTAACGCAGCTTAAACGCAAAACAAATAAAAGAAAATACTTTGAAATTCAAGCAGAATTGGTGTCTCGGCTTCCCGGGGTGATAATAATTTGTATTTCAAGTGTGACTTTAATGCTTTACCTAGGCACAAATGTAATGGATAAAACGTGAAAGTACATCTTCTCGAAGCTACAAAACTGCAATGTTTGCAAAGCTATTGTAAGGATAAGCACCGACATAACTCTGGAGCAACACAGCCAGCACACAGGGCTCTAGACAAGAAGACAATCTGTGTGTAATCTCGGCCGTGTTCGTGACTGACTCCTGCGCATGTGTTGGTCGCGTGTGCATGTGTGTGTGCAAGGACTGTTTCCATTATATCATCAGCATAAGCTTCGAGCACTTTCGTAGACGTCGTACTCAGATTGGATATTGGAATAATGTAGGTCCGTCAAAGTGGATAATATTGCTACGATTGCTACGACGTAGCAAAATATAAACTGCTACGAACTCGTACTCGAAGCTCAAACGCGAAGGAACTCTAGGATTTATGAAAATCTTTGTTGTTTAAGTCGAGTAACTCAACGCTGATAATTTTTTAGTTCTAGAGACACTTGCAAGCAATTCTGTTTCGGGAATATATGACATCAAAGTTTTCCGGGCGAGTTGCCATAATTTCATTGCCATAGTCTAATGTTCCGTGACTGAGTAAAATACGTGCCTACACTTAAGTATTCGATGAGAAAGAAAGCTCTCTTTCAATTCATCGAAACAATTATACTTTTCCTATTTCTAGATTTGCTAATAAATAAAAGAAACAACTGAAAATCACGATTTTCTTGCACTTGCCTACAAGTGCCGTATGAGATTTCGCGAGCTTATTGACTTTCCTCTGTACACAATAGAAAAAACATGGAAAAAACTGCCATTTACACCACGACTGACAACCGACTGTTTAAGAGTCATTCAGAAGACTGTGTATCACCATAGTGACAGGTTGTCAGCCTGTCGCCTTAAATTGCAATACACATCAACTCTCAAATCTCTAGTTGCTTCTTACGACACCCAAAGATATGGGTAATGTTCAGTAATGTTATCCTAAGCACCACACGGTGTAACAGAAAATAGATTTAAAATTCTACAAGTATGGTGTGAGATTGAACTCCTGTGTCGTGTGCCTGGTCAAAGGCGAACAGGTGTAAGAAATCAATATCGCGAGCTTATTGACTCCCTTTCGATGGACTTTCCTCTCTAAACAATAGAAAATCGAGAACAAAGCCGCGACAAGCACAAAGCAACAACTCTTGAGCTTTTTATATTGACTCTTTAGAATACCTGTAGCTTATTTTTTATTCAAACAAGAACAATATCTTTTGAGGCTTTCAGTTAGAATGCTCTCAAGTTTTTTAGAAGTATATTTCTTTTCAGCGTAGGTTTAGAAGCACCGTCATAGGTATATATTTTTAAATTATATAACCATCCATTAGTGTACCAAACCCATATCACCCTTGCTACGCCACGCTTTTTACCGACTACCAAGATTTTATAAATTGGCAAGCATAGCGTCCTCCAAATCGATGACCTGGGTAGCTGGTAAGGTTAGATGTCGAAAACGGGTGATTGTGCCTTATTAGTGGTATACTTTGGGCACAAAATATGGCGTTTACACAAGGATCACTCGACCCTGTTAAGATTTTCGCGATTGTCACTTGTTACATAGCCAGGGTCGCTAGACTCAAAACGAGGACGAAACACAGCTCTAAATCGGATACTAAACTATAATATGATTCTGAGCTGATTTGAATGCAAGAAATATGACCTCGAGTTCCTCTGAGATTCCAGTTTATTCCAGTAAACTTCAGAAAGCTAGTACTGAGTGAGCCATCTGTAAAGGCGCCCACAAGATTTCTCCCTAATTTGCTTACACGCTCTGGTAGGCTAATGTGATAAACTGATTTCGTAGTAGGTTTTTTATGACATATCGTGCTTGGTCCAACAGTGGACAAAGTGGCTATCGCGAAACTTGTTTGGGCGTGCGTACGGTGGTTAAATGGTTCATCGGAGTCAATGCTCTATGGAAATGCTGACTATTTTGGACACCCGTTCAAATATCGTACTTGGTCCAACAGTGGGCACAGAGGCTATCGCGAAACTTGTTTGGGCGTGCGTACGGCGGTTAAATGGTTCATCGGAGTCAATGCTCTGTGGAGATTCTATTTGGACACGTGATGCGTTTTTTGCTTAGTTTCATATGAAACAAATTAAAACTATTTCTGGGTATCGATTAGGATTTAAGTTTTCTTTTTATATAGAAATGTTGTAATTATGTAGCAGTTGTAAGTAATCGAAATCCCATAATATCTAATTTATTTTTTTCTAAGATTCGTAAAACACGCATTTGAGTTGATAAGATAAGAGGTAAGGGAAGAGAAGGGGTAAAGGAAAAGAAAATCATTTTTTAAATATTATTTGAAATACCCGCCACGCTTGGCAGGCGGATTCCGAGCGCAGTGCAAGATGTTGCATTTCAGGGAACGCTGCTGCCCATTCATGATTATCCCTAAGTTGCTCTTTACGACACCCACAGGTAGAATTGATTGGGGTGATGCTATTCAAAGCGCGCATGACAAGGAAAATATTAAGCATGTCTATAAAAACTCTAGAATCGCTAATGAGAATATTGGGAACTGTACTACAGGCATTACTACAGGTTCAATTTGGTTTCGTGCTCTACAATTTTACTAATTCATGGTTAGTAGCGGAAACGTAATTTCCAATTTCGCGACCGTTAACCGATTCGATGAATTCAAAATTGGAACCCGAATTCTGCGCCCACCAATCGCAATCTCGCTGTCTTGCGGTCGTGAGTTGCGGCTGCGTATAAGTCGGCTCACTCAAACGCATCGCTCAAACCGCATAAAATCTTGTTTTTTTTAATCCATAGTATTCGCATCAGCTGGCCTTGGGAAGCCTCTAGAATATTGACTATTGAATTTTCAATACATACCTAGTATAGAATAAAGTCGCCTTTTGCAACTCTCTGACTGTTTGTCTGTGTATTTCGATGCAATTTTTGTAATAGATAGAATGATTCGTAAGAAAGGTTTTAAAAGTCATTATGTCGAAATTGGTTGAAAGTCAAAACAGAAACAAAATGAAAAGTATGTAATTCAGCGTCAGACATTATAAAATGCTTACAGCATCTGACTGAAATTTGTACTTTAACTTTTCTCATAAAAGAGATTGGTATGGACACAATATTTTACTTACTACATGTTTTTCTTTGATAGTAAGGAATGTTTCCCGATGGCAGAAACCTTTGACGACAGGTAATAAATTGGAAATGAAAGAGATCTTTATTTATAAACTGCTATCAAAAGAAAATAATTTCTCGTCAGAACTTTCCAAGCCTGCAAGTAGACAATAACGTGAAATATAGCGAGCTTGGAAATGAATTGTAGAAGTAGCCATAAAATGCTTGGTAATTATTTTTCAAATGGCATTAAGTACATCTTTTACTTACTCAATGTTGCAGGCGCCGTCATCAAAACTATCAGATCCATTTGGCGAGGAACACACGCAACGTCGGTTTGTGCGTCGTTTGTTCGATTTTCCACCTTATTTTTATACAAATACGGTTTATGTCAAACGATTTGACAGACAACGCAGCGTTGTGCGATGCCGTTTGACACAAATCGTATTCATATGCAGGTAGGGTGGAGAATCGAATGAACGACGCACAAGCCGACGTTGCGTGTGTTCCTCGCCCAGAACATGTAACAAATACTTAGCTTGCCATCGTAAATACATTGTCGTATTGAGTAGTCGAGTAGCTGTAAAACATAGCGACAATAACAGATATTAAACATGATCCCTTTTTACTGTCCAAAATCGTAACAAGCTGTATTTTTCAGTGGAATACGGTTAGACAAGGATATAAGAAAATGCCTATAAATCAGTTGATGCATTTTTAGCGGTATGTGGCGATAAACATAGAAAATAGCTTAAAAACTGCTCATATTGCGCAAAATCTCATAATCATAGATTTTTTCATATGACCATCTTCTATTCTTTTCTAGCCCAAAGTCACCGTAAGTAAAAGCGCTTTATTTCGTGCTATTTGAATCACTAATCTAGAATAAAGTCTATTGTAGTAAAATGCCAGTCAACGCGATGGAAATAAAGTAATTGGTTTATATTGCAGTTTCGGCCGGCTTGGACCAGTTTTCGACCGGTCCAGTTTTTGCAACATTATTCTTCCTGGGCCCTGTTCTCACACTGGACTATACTTATATTATGAAAGTACTTATGTATACTAAAGTTTATGGGTAATACTTAAAATATAAATGGATGCCATAATTTCGAGGATTAAAAAGACGTGATCAATTTTCTCATGTGGATGACTGCGCAACGAACAAAATCTTTGTCAATAATTTTTCACAAGCTTCCCATATCAATCAGCTAATCGGCGATTTTGTATGGGAAGTCCTAATCAATTTTTTTCATATTTTGGTCCATGTTCCATGGGGAAAGTTGTTCAGTTTCATGAGTACCTTGACCTCCTTTTAGCTTGTTATGCCATATTCGTTACTCCCGGTATATATTCGAAAATCATACTAAGTACTTCAACACAGTTCCTGTACTGTTCTGTCCTTGAAAAGTAGCTTCATAAATTGAAAATTCTGCTGGGTGGTGCCGGCTTAGAATAGCATCATCTCATATCTTGTCGTAAGAAGCGACTAAGGGATTTGAGAGCTGATGTGTAATGCAATTTTAGGCGACAGGCTGACAACCTGTCATACAAGACTGATACACAGTCTTCTGATTGACTCTCAAACTTTTGTCAGACGTGGTGTAAATGGCGGATTTTTCACAGCGATTAACGCTATGCCTACCTCGCAAGGAAACCGTCTATCGGAAACCCGCTCAGCCAGTTTTTAATTACAAAACTGCGGACTGGAACGGATACCGCGCATATATAGACACTAATATAATGCTCACATCACGCACGTACAAAACGATAGACGAAATAAATGATTCTATAGAAAAATTTCAAGACTGTCTTATTCAAGCTCGTAATAAAAACGTCCGTCTCAGTGAACAACGAGTCAAGAATTTTCCTAGACACATTAAAAGGTTAATTCGTTACAAAAATCGTCTACGCCGTTACGATGCTAGCCTACCGCGAGGTGCCGTGAAAACATATACTCGATCAATTATCAACGTTACCCAAAAGCAGATCAAAATCTCTATCCAAAACCACCAAGATAGATGTTGGAATGAAAAGCTATCTAAAGTTGATAATCCAGGCGCAGACATCTGGCGGGTAGCTCAGTCGTTGAAGCCTAAATCGCATGCTATACCTCCATTAAAATTAACTGACGGCTCCATGACAACGTCAACAAAGCAACAATGTGAAGCCCTTGCTGAAGCCTTCTGTGATAATATGCGTCTTACCGTGGAGTGGCCAAGTCCCAGTCTCGATAATTCTGTTCAAATTTCTATTGAAAATGCTCATAACTTTATTCTTCCGGAGCTACGTCAACCTACACGCCCTATGGAGATATGGAAGTACATACGAAAATTAAAATGTCGAAAATCACCTGGCGTGGATAATATTCATAATTTAATGCTAAAAAACCTATCACAAAAGGCTGTTGTATTTCTTACCAAAATATTTAATGGATGCTTATACCTTTGCTATTACCCAAAGCGTGGAAGACGGCAAAAGTTATAGCCATCAAAAAACCCGGTAAAGACGAGACCATACCATGTAGCTACCGCCCTATAAGCCTATTGCCTACATTAGGTAAACTTTTCGAAAAAGTAATTCACACCCGCCTAAAAGCAGCCTCAGAGCATCTGCTGGTAAATGAGCAATTTGGTTTTCGTCCTGCTCACTCTACTACGCACCAGCTAGCTAGAGTGGCCGAACATATTGCTCATAATCTGAATCGTAACGAATCGACGGGAATGTTCCTGCTTGACATAGAAAAAGCGTTTGATACCGTTTGGCACGAGGGCCTCTTGCATAAACTTGCTGACTCCGGAATACCACTTCATCTGGTCAAACTTATGCAGTCTTACTTGAGTGACCGCGTATTTGCGGTTCATATAGGAGATGAGAGATCCTCGTGCCATACGGTACCAGCTGGTGTCCCGCAAGGTTCAATCCTCGGGCCATATTTGTTCTTATTGTACCTAAACGATATTCCCGTCCAAAACAGATCCAGCCTTGCTTGCTATGCCGACGACACTGCTTCGTACACATCATCCAATGACACAGACTTAATTATAGGCAGGCTCCAATTGTCACTAGAGCTACTTCAATCCTTTTTTACGAAATGGAAGTTGAAACTAAACGAAGCAAAAACTGAAGCAATAATGTTTACCCGTAAACGAAAACCTCCCAAAAGGCTACTTAAAATTGCCGGTCATCAAATACCTTGAGTACTTCAGTTAAGTACCTTGGTGTAACTATGGATCACAAATTAAATTGGTCAAAACATGTGTCAAAACTACGTGTAAAGGGAGCTCAAGCCATGGGATCTCTCAACCCTATCCTCAACAGGAGAGCAAATTTAAGCCCGTACACCAAATTACGTATCTTCTCTACCCTTGTTCGGCCTTGCCTCACGTATGCTTGTCCTGTATGGAGCAGCACTCGAGACTCAAATTACCAAATACTACAAGTAATACAAAATAAGGCAATCAAGATAGCGTTTAATACACCCTTCCGCACTAACCTCCAAAAGCTGCATACTGCAATAAAATTCCCGACGATTCGTGAATTTATCCTAAAACTTACTCGAACTTTTTATTCTTGTAATAAATATCACTTAAACCCGTTAATATCAACTATCGGACAAAGCAAAGCAAATCAATTATCATATATCGATAGATATGGAACTTACAGACTACCACATCACTACGTATTGTTCCCGAGTGATGACGATCTTAACGAGTCTACACTGACCGATAACCAGTCAAGCGACCGCAGCTACATCGTAGCGTTACCCCTAGCGGCCCTAGAACCGCCTGATAGCGGGGGGCAGGGTGGCGCGTCTCGCGCGCTAAGCCCGGTTGACCGAACTGTCCAGTGACAAATTCTACCTACATGTTAAATTTGTGTGTATGATTGAAATCATCACAATTGAATTTTAATAGTTACTTATCATTTTAACGTAAATATGTATTTTAACCCTATGAGTGAGATAAGAAATAAGTAAAACTTTAACACTGTTTTACAACGTTAAACTCAGGATGTTTTTAAAATAACTGTTTAAAAGTTACCTACATTACTGTCATATGAAATCTCATCACATTGAAGTTAACTTTAAAAGGTGTTTTTAGCCTGTAAGTATTTATAAATGTTTCTTACTAGGATTTAATTGTGTTCCATCCAATTACAATCTGTAACATATATTTATTTTAAATAAAGAATTTTGAAAAACAAAACAACAAAACAAACAACCTCGCAAGGGATATAGACGTGATATATGTATGTAGTTTCATAAATTCCGATGCCTATAGCCGTGCCGATAAAATGAGACTCATTATATCAAATCCATTTGTTATCCATGACCATGAATGGCATGAATAGACTACGGAGAGGTCTGTTTAGCCTATAGAAACATTCCTGTTGATTACAAACTGCCAGGGCAATGAATAGCGGCTATAGCATTCGCCCGATAATGCAGCAAGATGTTGAGCTTGTAGATAGATGCTTTGCAACCTTCTTTATACGTACAGGGAACATCTGTAATCGTTTTTGACACGGTCCGTTTTCATGATTCTTATTCGAACAACTTTTCCTATAGAATATGGATTCAAAAATTAGTGTTGATGAGGATTACTCTTCCGCATCCTCATAACGCGGAAGTTCCGCTACCGCTTCCACATAAAAGAAAGTTCTAAATTCCTCTTCCGCTTCCGCTACCTCATCTATTCTGTGGCAAAGGAATACAGTCGCACATGTGCGAGTATAACCAGTCTGACATGATAGATTACTCTCTTTTTCGTTTTCTTTGACAGCTGATTCCTCTTCCTCATCCGCATCCTCTTGATCATAAATAAATCCTCATCCTCTTCCGCATCCTCCAACTTTCAGCTTGTTACTTACTCTTCCGCTTCCTCTTCCTCATAACGGCTTCCTCATCAACACTATCAAAAATATAAAAATTCTAATCTTGGAATAACTATCACAGTTTCCAGTAGCTCGTCACCAAAGGGACTTAAATGGTGTATGGCAATGACATTCTATGTTACTAGCGTAACGTGTATGGGTTTTGTATGAAAATGTACAGTGGGTTTAACCGCTGGATGGAAAACTATCGATTATAAGCGGGCAGGTCATGCAGTGAATAGACGCCTATAGCAGTAAGGGACAAGCTCCACGGAATAGCCTCGCGACGCCACACGGAACATGACATCTGTCAGACAAGCGATCCGATCGTCAGCGTTTTTCGAATGGACGCGCGTCTTACGTCTGTAGCTTTGTTTCTTCTGATTCTTACATTACATATGGAAACTGTTTAAAGCATTGCGATGTCGCACGTCTCACGTGTCCAGCGATCACTTGTTTGACAGATGCCATCTTACGTCTCTCGACTGCTCTATGGAGCTTGCGCCTGGACGACGTCTATAGCAGTAGGACGTCTATAGCCGACGTCCAACAGTGTAGCAATCTGGTCGGCATTATCTGCCCGCAGAATGGGAACTTAACGATGCTCGTGACGGATGAGTGGGTTAGGGCTGGCACTGCTTTATTGTTTCATGCCTACAAACAAACCTAAGTGGCCGTGTGGTGCCGGCTTAGAATAGCATTACCCCATATCTTTTCCGGGGGTGTCGTAAGAAGCGACTAAGGGATTTGAGAGTGATAACCTGTCACTAAGGTGATACACAGTCATTTAGGTAAATAATTCTCAAACTTTTGTCAAAGTTCTGTAAATGGCTGTTTCGTACAGCTGATTACGCTCTGCCTACCCCGCAAGGGATATAGGCGTGTATGTATATAACAAAGCTAAAACGAATAATTCCTCAAATTTAATGATATTTTCTTGCACTCTTTGTGCTTCAGAGGATATACAAAATAAAATTTATCAAAACTGTGTGATTCCGTTCTGCACTCAGTCATACTCAGTCGTGAAATTTACCATTAGTCTGAAAGGAATAGCTGTTTCAGATACTATGATTCATGCCTTGCCTCAAGCATGAATTCCCAAGTTATCGCAAAACAACCCTAGATAAATTGAAAATGAGGAAATAGAAAAATTCACTAGCGACCGCCGAGTCTTGAACCAGGGACTGTGGATTGCTGTTCCACCTCTCTACCAACTGAGCTACGGGCGCCTAGCGGACCCTGGTGAATCTTTCAACCTCTTCAAGCTCGTTATGAAGCGACGATCCAGCGACATCTGTAGAAAGTATTTAGAACTCACTATTATTTTATTTTCAATTTATGAGAATAATATTGCGCTGTGAGTGCATTAAAAATTCCAACACACAACCCTAGATGTTAGTACAAAGAGTTAGCCTGAACTTGAACGCAGGCAAACGATCCGGGGTAATGGCTATTGGCTATTTTCTGCAATAGCACAAACAAGCAATAGCTACATAGCTACAGTTGTCTTGCCTGTGTGCCGGCTTAATCGTATTTTGTGGATGAAGTACAGTTTAACTTTTGAAGCACTCGCGATTGTTTTCACACATTTTAAGTATTGAACCGGGTCTATCGCGATAATTATTTAGGTAAAACTTTATAATTTACCTGTGTCCCGACGTTTCAACACAGTTTCATGTGTTGTGGTCGCGGGTTGACTAAGGTCCCAGCGAGATGTCATCTAGGCGGTGGGCGACGAGTTCTTCTGCTACCCACATATGTCTTTATAATTTTGATATTTTATTAATTGTTTGTAAACACTACACTAGGCCGGCACACAACACTCACAGTATCCGACGATTGCCCCGATGATAAATCGCGCGGTTTCAACTTGTCAATCACTGGACTCCATGCGGATGACAATTTAAACCCGTCCTCTCGGTTGAAATTATTCGGGTTTTTCTTAATTTCAATAGCCTCGCGGACGATCCTTGGGTAATAATGACGTTCCACAGAGAGGATTTTTGGGGCATGAAGTTCAATCCAATGATTCGGACCGGATGTTAGAAGGTGTTCTGCTATTGCTGATTTATGCATCTGTCGGTTTTTTACAGCTGCGATGTGTTCTTTGACCCGTTCGCTGACAGTCCGCTTCGTTTGGCCAATATATGATTTACCGCAGCTGCATTGTACTTTATAGACTCCTGCGTTCTGAAACGGAATGACATCCTTCGGCGTCCGTAAACAGTGTGACACCTTCGACAATGGAGTGAAAACAGTCTTAACTGAATTTTTACTCAACACTGTCCCAATCTTGTCTGTTACTCCTTTCACAAAGGGTAAGTACGCTGGCTGTCTACTTACCTCCGGATGTCTTTCTTTCCTGGTTTTCATTCGACGCTGAACTCCCGTTGTGTAACCATTTTGAACAAGTACTTTTTGTACATGGTTCAACTCGGCCTCTAGATGTTTTGAGTCACATAAGTCGTGGGCCCTCTTTGTCAGTGTCGAAACTACAGATTGCAGGTGACGCGGATGATGATGAGAAGTCGCGTGTAAGTACCGATCTGTGTGTGTTGTCTTTCTGTATACAGAATGCGAAAGGGACCCATCAGGTCTCACCATCACCTTGACATCAAGGAAGGCCAAAGTTCTATCTCTTTCCACCATGTTGAATATCTTAACTCTATCCATCCAAAAGTCAGATTTACCTATGAGGTGGAAAGAGATAGAACTTTGGGTGCAAAACGAAAAAAAAATTTGACTTCCCATAAAAAGTCAGCCAGCTGATCGTGAATTTTGTATGGGAGCTCGGAAAACTTTTCTCGTTTCCCACCATTCGCTCCATAGTAAAAGTTGTTCAGTTTCATGGTCTGATCATGCCTGCAAAGTTTTCGGTATACCCTCCCTTACACCCTGCATGTAGCCCATTCAAAATCATAGTGAAATGACCAGCCTAATCGTCGTCATGGTCGTTTATACGGGTATTGCGACTAGCGTAACTTGGCCTCCCGCTTAGGCCGGTCATGTTATTTCATAATTGCGAATGGAATATATCTAAGATTCATCGCCTCTGTATCCATAAATCAAACGAAAAGTAGGCACATCGCTATTTATAGTCCGGCAAGTTCGTGCGCGACCTTCCCTAGGGGTACAGACGGTCGGGGGGCGAAGAAGCACGTCATTTTAGTATGACGTGCGGCGCGGATGCGCGCGTCTCCCTTCCCCGCTATAGCCTTAGCGGCTCGCTGGCCGAATGTATGGAACATGCTGCACCTGAGAGAAGAGTTCTGAAATTTGGTACACTTAATCTTTAGGGTCAATGAATTGATTTGACCCGTAGTACACAATTTTAAAAAAATCCTATGAGGAGTAATGACGTCATCTTTTTTTTGTATGGGAAAAAAATTTTTTTTGTTCCAAAACCTATCGTGTGTGGTATCAAATGAAAGGCCCTGCTAAGCCGATTCTAAAAATATATGACATTATTATATTTAAGTCACTTGTATAAAATTAAATAGGAAATAATTCTCGAAACATGTCACGTTTGGGCTTCTCCAGGTATGATACGGTTGAATCATTACTTATGAAATATACGTAATATAATGTGTAATATCCTCATCTCTAACCTCAAGAAAGGTACTACGGATTTTTTGTCTTAAAGTAATTTTATTTGATTTTTATAGTTACAGAAATTTATGAAAACACACTTAGTTGAAATTTGGCATCGAAAGTTCAATTTTGGTCACCGAGAATGATAAAAATAAAGCCAGATGAGATTTTAATTATATGTACATCATATTTGTTGTACAAAAATAACATGTTATGTGCTTCGGAGGGCACGGTTAACCTCGGCCCCATCGCAGTCGCTCTCTATGAATAATTAGACGGCGGCGGTCGGTCAGGTCGATAGATAGGGGCCGAATAGTAACCATGGTTCATCGGGTCGTTCGTAGACTCAGTGTCCCACTTGACAGAACAAGATTTATTAATTATAAGATGATAAATACAGATGCGAGAGGAGTTTTGGTTCATCTTTATAATTTTCATTTGTCTATGCACACATTATTCCCACACCAGCATCCTTACATTTATTCCCAGGGTATCCATCACCTTCATTAGCTATTTGCCAGCAGAAATGTCCCGCCATGCTAAATATTCTTTTCCTTGAGGCCATATGTATATCTCATGTGCCTATTTAAGCTGGGCTATTTTTGGTACTCCTGATGGTCTACATCAGGTTTTCAAAACCTTTGATTTCTAATTGCTAGCAGGAGGGCCCAATCAAGCTGAATTATTTTTTCTTCGGGGACGTATATGTATCTCCTGTAGTTCACCAAACCTTCGATTTATATTTTCCAGCAGACACGTCCCATCGCGCTAAACAATTTTTACTTTGGGACTATAATAATATGTGTCTCCTGTAGTTTAGCTGGGCTCTTGGAGGTGCACCTGGTGGTCCACATAAGGTTCTCCAAACCTTCGATCTATGTTTGCCAGCAGGAGCATTCCATGATGCTAAACAATTCTTGCTTTGATGCCGTAAATGTATTTCCCATTGTTTAGCTGGGCTCGTGGTTGTGCTTCAAGTGGAGAAAAAAAGTAGCCTTTACCTTCTTCAATGCGATAGCAATCTTTGTACCAAATTTTATCAAAATCCGTTCAGTAGTTTTTCAGGATGCTGTCACATACAAACATCTAAACGGAAAAATATGTAAAACTTTTGAAACGTGTTTTGTTATCAATTTCAAGAATTCGCTGACAATTTATTTTCCAATATCTTTTATGTACAGGCTTTCGACCCTCTACAACTTTATTCTTATGTATAGATTCCGTTAATTTTGCCGGTGTGTATATAATGTGTGTATAGAGAAATGATCACTTTAACCATCAATCGAAAACTTCTCTCGCATTTGTATTTATCATCCTATTATTAATAAATCTTGTTCTGAAAAGTGGACACCGAGTCTACGAACAACCCGATGAACCATGGTTACTATTCAGCCCCTAACTGACGACTCTGACGGACCGCCGCCGTCTTATTATTCATAGAGAGCGACTGCTATGGGGCCGAGGGTTAACTGTGCTCTCCGAAGCATAACATTCTTTTTGCAAAACGAATATGATGTGATGTACATAATAATATGATTGTAATCTCAACTGGCTATATTTTTATCATTCTCGGTGTCCAAAATTGAACTTTCGATGCCAAATTTCAACTGTGTTTTCATAAATTTCTGTAACTTTAAAATTCAAAAAAAATTACTTTAAGACAAAAAATCCGTAGTACCTTTCTTGAGGTTAGAGATGAGGATATTACACATTATATTACGTATATTTCATAAGTAATGATTCAACCGTATCATACCTGGAGAAGCCCAAACGTGGCATGTTTCGAGAAATATTTCCTATTTAATTTTATACAAGTGACTTAAATATAATAATGCGATATATTTTTAGAATCGGCTTAGCAGGGCCTTTCATTTGATACCACACACGATAGGTTTTGAACAAAAATTTTTTTCCCATACAAAAAGATGACGTCATTACTCCTCATAGGATTTTTTTAAAATTGTGTACTACGGGTCAAATCGATTCATTTACCCTAAAGATTAAGTGTACCAAATTTCAGAACTCTTCTCTCAGGTGCAGCATGTTTTGAACTACCGCTAGGACTACTACACCTCCCGCTACCCGCTGACATCACAACGTCTGTCACACCTAGGGAAGGTCGCGCACGAACTTGCCGGACTATAGGCACATGTCATTAAAACCGTCCCATAAAGAAACCCTCAATCCCTTCAGATCAGCAGAGGCTCAATCCGAGCTTTGATCTCTGAGACGTCTTCCAATTTTCCCACAGACGACTGAATAATGTCAGTCAACGGGACATTTCTTTGAACCTATAATCGAGTCCTAGCCTAGACATGTCCTAGAAAAAAAGGCTGTGGTTGATAAACTAGCTAGTATTCAAGCCTTTATTTATCCTTCGCGGGGTATACATTCGGACGGCTCAAAATTTGCTTGAGTTCTCGATTTTAACTTTTTGACTCTTTGAAGCCCGTAAAAACTCTTCTATTCGTTCTCTTTTTCATTTCATTTGAAAATTCGAAATCATGTGGAAATCATAGAGAATTGAGTTTTTAAATTGTCATCATTGTCATTACGAAAACTTTACGTAAACGTATTTTTAGAAATTATTTTATTGAAAATAATGAAACCACAAGCAATCTTGCTAACAGTTGTATTCGTGAATGTTTTTATTCACATGGTTCTTGTTTTGATATTCTTTTCAATATTTGTTTATACGGGTATCCCTAAACATTAGCATTGAAACCAACTGTTTTGCTAGGGTTTGGCAGAACAAATACCAATAAAAAAACTTGAGGGTAAGGACGGTAAGGAAGCACTTATCAAACCAAAATTTACAGTCATGTTTTGGTTGTAGGTATTCTTTAGTCGAACGTAGTCAGACCAGACATTTTTCTTGATAACCGTCACACGACTGTTTATGTAAGAAACATAGGCTGAACCAATAAGCCGAACCATGGAAATCATTTTTTTTTACAATTTCTTACATTTTCTTTCAGCTGACTCTCTGATCCATGGCAAACCATCAAAATACTTGTTCTTGTAAATTCGTATGTGCTCCCAAGGTGGACATAGACGGTCGTGGGACCTTCAAATATATCCTAGTTCAAACTTATGATGAGAACAACCAGCCGTGGTCTATCATTGTCAGGGGATACAAGAGGCACGAGTGGCATAACGACATTTTTGATGAGGTTCGTATGCAATACTTCAAGGACAGAAAGCCTGGCTTGTAGCGACTGGGTGGCGAAAACGGGAGGTCGTTCCTTATGCCGTAACCTGGAGGAAGACTACGGCCAGCAGTAGACTGCATCAAGATGATATGATGTGTGTGCGTGATGGATGAGACGACTGATAACCTGGATTTATTCTGTTATCACGTTTCTCGTAAAAGATGGGTAGATTTTAAGATGATTAGCATATTTCTTTTTAAGATGGATTCTGAAACTGTGACTGGGTGTAGTAAAACATAACACGTCCTCACATCAGCTTATAGCAGTCCACTGCTGACCGTTGGCCTTTATCCCGGTTCTGTATAGAAAAAGTAGCCCTGCGTCTCTGCTCTTACAATTGGCAATACGTCCGCTAATTCATCAAGTTACCTTTACAGGTCAAAGAAAAGATTAAGCCTTTAAAATGCGAGCCCCTAGGCGGCGGAAAGATCTCCGTGGACCCTGAGGACATGAAGATCTACGTCTATGGGACGTCGGCAGGGTACGGTCAGGCGAATCACGAACTGGCTGCAGAGATGATCAGGGAAACTTATCCGAAACATGAGGTGTCCTTTGGGGAGGAACCGCCTAAGAAAGAAGAGAAGTGGGAGTTGGAGGATATTAAGATCTAATGTTAAGGTAGGCACGTATACTTTACATATCATAGGATTTTAGATAGTTTGTACTTCGTTTGTATAAAGAATATAAGATTTTATAGCTAAGCACTGCATTTTTATCGCTCTCTTAGGGTAGACGCATATCAGTAAAGATTCAGTAACGTCCTGCCTGCTGCATACAAAGAGATAAATAATCTTAAGAAATACAAAGTATTTGGTCGTGACTTTTCCGCACTGACTACTATAGGCTCATTTCATTCGTATGCCCGAGGCCTAGCTAGTGCTTAAAAGCAAGCATTACTTTAAGGAGGTACTACCAGCGGCAATTCCAGTTAACATTCAAGGGTTCAACGTACGCAAGTTTTCAATACTCTTATTATAATCAACCAGTATAAGTTGGTCTATTGGTTGGAAAACGCGATTCCTACGCCCTGCTTGTATCGCATCACATTACACAGATTTACTACAACGATTTAGGTACAAGACAGGACGTATGTTTGTCAACAGTTGTTTATTGCCGTATGGTATTTTAGTGACTCGGTAACAGGGATGTAGCCAGAACCATGAATTGTTGCTGAAACTTTAAATTATTTATACCCTACTACAACCCTAGCCTTAGCCGTACCTAAATATTTCCGTGTAAGACACGCAGATGATATCGCAAATATAGTATTGAAAGTATTTAAAAGGCAAGGCAATATTTTCTACAAATCTTAAACTTTAGCTTTGTATAATAAACATAAGTAGGTGGATATCCATATACGCATCAATTACCCGACCCGAGTAGTTTTAGTGGAATACTCGTTTTCCTTTTTCATGTTCAACATGTTTGTCTATACTCTTCTCTCTCTCTCTTATAATAAGCACGCACCTACAAAAAATCTCTCTTCCCTTCTGAAACATTCGATTTAAATTCTAAATACCTCTCTGTATGTATGTGTCGCATCTTATAAAGCTGGGTTTACACGGCACGTTTTATGATAAGATTGTGTTAACATGACTGTAAATTGTGTATAATTTATATCATTGATACTTGCGCCATGCTTCGAGCATTTCCGTCCCGTTCCGGCCCCGGGGGAGACGGTATAGTTACTTTACTCTATACAAATATTTCTGTCATTTTTTGCGGGGGGAGAGGTAAAGCTGTCAAATCAAGCTAGTGTTGAAATCGACAATATCGATACTTGACCTTTCGATTAATTATAACAGTCTACTCAAAATTGTGTCATATTATTGAATTTTTAAAAGCAACTTAGTTTACAAGAATATGATTTTTAGTAAATAGAAATATTGGCGCAATAACATCATTTTAAATATTGCATAAGGTACCCTAAATTAACCAAAATATTAATTTCTTACTCCAAAGACCAGATAATACAATTATGTAGGTACAATCAATGCAATACCTACTATTTACTGATAATTAAGTATCATAGGATATTATGTAAGGGAATTTACTAAAAAAAAACACCTATACAACAAATCATACATAATAACTTCGACTGTCCCGATGACGTAGTGGTTAGTACGCCTGTCGCCTACGCCGAGGTCGATTTCCACCGGACACAATCAAATATTCGTGTTTTGTCTGAGCACTCTGCCTGATAAAGGATCACCGACTGGACCGAAACGGTCGTGAAATCGCGATGTAATAAGAAGTAGGTAAGTGCGAAATCCTTTTTATACCTATACATAATAATTAAAGTTAAAATGTCGCACTTGAGTTTAACCAATTTATAGCACACCAAGTCGTCCAACGACCTGATGAACCCTGGTAAACGTACCAGAGTTTGTCAACCACCTACTGCAAGTAGCAACCGGGACGCGTCTTTTCGTTTCCGGAAATGCCTCCTACTGAGCACGGAAACGGAAAGACGCAACCGGGACCGACGGCTAAACGTGGCTCCAAAGCACGGAACCATCTTGCTTCTCGGACAATCAGGTGGTTCAGCCTGTGTGGTGTCCTGACCAGTCTAGGAACATATTCATAAAGAGATAAAGCGTTAATTAACTACTATAGCTTATAGCTTTTAGACATAAGGAGAGAGGAGTCATTCCCAACACAAGTTTCATTACTTACCGGGGGGACTCAACCATGTTTGTTAACATATTTTGCAAATAAAGCTTTTTTATTTTTTTTGTATTTGTATAGATAAATGTCAACTTTGTGAGTGAAAGGAATAGAACCCGGAACCTTCTGCGTCGCAGGCAGTCGGACTAGCCACTACGACACATTGGCTGACATCCGATGTCACCCGATCAGCTGAGACTGACATTAATTTTCAATGAAACTCGAACAAAATCAGGATTTCCCAAAATCCATAGTAAAAGTTGTACAATTTCATAATCTGATCATGCCTGCAAAGTTTTCGGTACAGACCGTCTTTACATAGTATAGGTTTGAAACTATGGCGATAGAAAAAGTATCGACGTTTTGTATTAGTTGGATCACTGCACTAGCTTGGGTTCAGTGTGGCTCGATGCTTCAAGTTAAAATTATCGTTTTTTCATTACATATCGACTGGAAATGAACATCATTGAATAAGTAGAACAATCCCAAACTAACATTCTAATCTTACTTAGCAAGCTATTAACTGTTAATAAAGGCATCGATAAACTAAGATCGTTAATTGTTACCCATTGTATGGTGGAATATTATAATTCTTTTTTTGAAAAATAAACGATACTATGATGAACACTATTGCTCGACACAAAATAATAACAAAAGGAACAAAATACAATTATTTTATTGTAGATCCACCTAAAAAAAACTCCAAATCAGTCATTTTGTACGACTTACTGGCAACACTTATGTACAATTTTCAATCGCTTATTTTAAATATTATTTAGTGATATTGTACTGGAAAAATGCTTTCAGATGAAAAGTGATATTGTTTTGTTGTAAATTGCTATTTTTACATATTTTTTAGGCATTATTAGCTTTACAATTCGGCTTTTTATCGGAGCTCATTTGACATGCGCGACTGGACTCGTTCTAGGAAATAATCTGACAGCAACTGGTTTTTGTAATAAGAAAAGCCCCCGTGGGCAAAGGCCGTGACAGAGGGGAAGTGCTTCGTATGGCGTCTCCCCCGACGGGACGGACGGAAATGCTCGAAGGCGCCATGTAATCGCTGTAGGAATCAGTAGATTTACATTTATATATAAGACACAAGAGATTATATTAAGGGCACGATAGGTCGATATACGTATGTTACGAGATACATCTAAAAAGCATTCATCCATTAGTGAGTCTCTGGAAAATTATGATTGAGTACCTAATGCTTATTTACACTGTTTTAAAATGCCCTGAAGTAGTTTTTGTGTACTCGGTAAACGCCGATAATAGGTATTTTATTCAACATGTTTAGAATGCTTGAATTCCTTAGGGCCCTTTTCCTGTCATGCATATTTTCGCACGCGCGCGGATCTGGTCCGCATGCGGGCCACACACATCTTATCTTTTGATACATGTTTTTCCTATCATGCGGCTAGCACGCGCGCGGAACGCGGATTGACGCAAACGAAATCCCTGTCCTGCGTGTGACCAGGAGCGTGCTATCATCCGCATGCGGACCAGATCCGCGCGCGTGCGAAAATACGCATGACAGGAAAAGGGCCCTTAGTAATATAGGCTACTTACTTTTTACGGAAATCGTCTTGTTCTCACATTAAATGCGGTCGCATATGATCTGCTTCATTGATTTTAGCTTATTTGGAATTTTTTCGTTGTAATACTTACCTCTTACAGGGGGGTAAGTATAACAGAGTGTAAGTGTAAGACAAGGAGATGTATTATCTCCGAAGCTCTTCACCAATGCAATGGAAGATGCCTTCAAGCTCCTGGAATGGGAAGAACTTGGCATCAATATCAATGGCGAATACATCACTCACCTTCGGTTTGCTGACGATATCGTGGTTATGGCAGAGTCATTCGAAGACCTCAGCAAAATGCTACAGGACCTCAATCGGGTTTCCCAACAAGTGGGACTCAAGATGAATATGGACAAGACGAAAGTCATGGCCAACTCTCATGTAGCGCCCATCCCAATATCGGTAGGGAACTCAATACTCGAAGTGGTGGACAAATACGTCTATCTAGGACAAACAGTCCAACTAGGAAGATCTAACTTTGAGAAGGAGGTCACTCGGCGAATCCAGCTCGGCTGGGCAGCATTCGGGAAGTTACGCAGCGTCTTCACGTCCAAAATTCCTCAGTGTCTCAAGACGAAAGTGTTTGAACAGTGTGTCATGCCAGTGATGACCTACGGTGCCGAGACGTGGTCTCTAACTGTCGGCCTCCTAAATAGACTAGGAGTCACTCAGCGAGCTATGGAGAGAGCTATGCTCGGTGTTTCCTTACGTGATCGAATCAGAAACGAGGAGATCCGTAAACGAACCAAGGTAACCGACATAGCTAAGAGAGTCAGTAAGCTGAAGTGGCAATGGGCAGGCCACATTGCTCGAAGGACGGATAATCGGTGGAGCAGGAGAGTTCTCGAGTGGAGACCACGTACCGGCAGGCGCAGCGTAGGACGGCCCCCCGCGAGATGGACAGACGATCTGGTCAAGTCCGCGGGGAAATGCTGGATGCAGGCCGCTTCTAATCGGACAAGGTGGAAATATTTGGGGGAGGCCTATGTTCAGCAGTGGACGTCCTATGGCTGATATGATGATATACTTACCTAGACAATTTATGTGTAAGTTTTCACGGTCTAGTCCCTTGAAAAGCTTTTTTTACGCCATATTTCTTCCGTGCCGTAAATGCCGCGTGAAGCCGGCTTAGAATAGCATCACCCCATATCTTTCACGTAGGTATCGTAAGAAGCGTCTAAGGGACTTGAGAGTTGTTGTGTTGGTATTGCAATTTTAGGCGACAAGCTGAGAACCTGTCACTATGGTGATACACAGTCTTCCGAATGACTCTCAAATTTTTGTCAGACGTTTTCTACAGCCGTTTACGCTCTGCCAACCACGCAAGAGATATAGGCAGGAGCGGATCTAGGGTGTGGCTATAGGGGCGGGAGCCAGGGGCGCAGACCGAGGGGGGGCGCAAAACCATACTCGCGCCCGGCAGGGCGCGGGTTTGGAGTTCAAGCCTCGTAAGATTCGGGTTATTATTGAAACAAGTCGCCGCCTTTTAAACTGGTGTTCGTCAAGCTCGCTGCGTTCGCAATCGCAATAAGTTTTGAGTCAGTGTAACCACGTGACCACGCTGTCTTTTAGTGCTGCCACCACCACACTACATTTAGCGTAAAAAGTCGAGCTCGCTTCGCTCGCTTTGCGTTTTGTGTCTCTGTGACGCCCCCTCTCGCAGTCCATTAGTGCTGCTATCACCACACCAGATTTAGCGTGAAAAGTCGGGCTCGCATCGCTCTCAATAGGTTTTGTATTTCAGTGACGCCTCCTCTCACTGTCCATTAGTGCCTCTACCATCACACCAGATTTACCGTGAAAATTCGAGCTCGCTTCGCTCGCAATACGTTATGTGTCTCAGTAACGCCCCCTCTCGCTGTCCATTAGTGCTGTCACCATCATAACCAGATTTACCGTGAAAAGTCAGGCTCGCTTCGCTCGCAATTAGTTCTGTGCCAGACTGACGCCCCCCCTCTCAGTGAATAAGTGCTGCTACCACCACACCAGATTTAGCGCAAAAACTCGAGCTCGCTTCGCTCGCAAGACGTTAGTGTGCCACCTTTCTAGATGTCCTACAATCTACAATTGCTTCTGACAGAACCTGTACAAATTTTTGTATAGATAAAATAACTGGTAGCACTAAAGTGCCTCGATGACTCCCCGGAAATCGAGGGCTTGGATCGCGCTTGCAAAGGGGGGGCGCAAAGTTTGAGTCGAGCCAGGGGCGCTGGCTACCTCAGATCCGCCTCTGGATATAGGCGTGATATATGTATGTATGTACATTACATTACATCCTGTAATAGCGCCAATATAAAGCGCCATTTTTCATGAAACATAACAATAATAGACTTGAGTTACAGATACTTTCAAAAAGCTTATTTTAAAGTTGTTGTTGTAAAGCAGAATCTTGATGATACCATTAACATGGAGGCCTGTTTTCACACCTTTATAATCCGCTTACAGAAAACCCAAAGCAAATCCTTTCATAACTAGGGATGCAACGATATATCGAGACATATATCGGTATATCGACGCCCAAAGAAATAGATATATGATTAATAACATAACGATATACCTAAGACCTAAGTATATCGAAAAATCTCAATTTATCAAAATCAAATATCGACTCGATCTATCAAATCCACAAAAGTAAGTAGAATTATGTTACTAGAAATACTAAAAGTGTTTTTTCAAAAACTGTACAGGATGCGCTGGCTAGGTGCTATTCCATAAAAAATTACTCAAAATTCTGTGTGTCGCATTTATCATGCAACTATTTTATTTTAGATACATTTTAGCTTCCGATTTCAATGTTATATCGGAGTCTTAGGTCGACATATCGACACTGACTTCACGAGTGGTAGGCGGTAGCGTCTAAGAGACCGAGTAGTGGCGGCTAAGAATTTTGCCACCCCTATATTCTACTCAGGGTGTTTCGTGAAAGACGACGTAGAGTTTTTGACCATGGCTACAATATCTGCCGACTACGGGTCAACCGTATGGTGGCGGTAATACTACCTACAATAGCATTCCCAAGGAGGTTTGACGTCAGGCAGACGGTCGGTCGGTCGTAAATTTTGCCAAATCCTTTTGCGACATGATTTTGTGTTTAAACAAAACGTGTTTCGCCAACCCGAAGTAATTGGGATAAAGGCAGGAAGATGATGACTTCACTCGATATACATTCTTATCGATATATCGATAGTTTGATAAATTACGCACTCCTAAGTAAATCCTTTCGTAACAAACTTTGGCAAAGCTGTCCCTGAATATTAAACGACGGAACGGATAAACTCTTTCTATGTGTTTCTATCCCATCTGTGGGTCTGCCCTTCAAGTCTTCGCCAGATGCTGAGTTCCAAAAGTATTAACTTGAATATTTTGTGAATAGATACAAATAGTTTGGGTGTACTCTCTTTACCTACAAGCTCAATCCTATTGGAACTTTGCAAGCATAAATACAAGCTAAATTTTTTCACACAAACGCTCACATTTGATTTTTCCGTCAAACTGTAACTGGTTGAACGGTATGATAAGTAAGTTCAATTAGAATTACAAATATAACAAATTGGGCTATTTTATTTTGTTTTCACCTACTCTACTACATAAATTGGCCTAGTTTTGTGATAGAGTGTTAGCTACAGCTACTAACGATTTATTTATTGCGATTTTTAATGCACTCACAGTATATTATTCTCATAAAATAAGACAAGCATCGACGGGAAATCGAACCCGACCCCCACCGGCTTCGTCCCACTGCTCTGCCACTGAGCTATCGACGCACTAGCCCCGGTCGACGCTTGACATTTTTTCAATTTTTTATTTTCATATATGTTATGAAGTTATGATTATGTATGACTATACCCATACCCACTTTATGTCTATAGAAATAGAAATAGAAGAATAAATAAACTTGCTGTAGACTAGAATAGCCACTTAAAATCTCCATTGTCACAACTCCTACGATACAACGTGACAAGAATTTAATGTAAAGAAAACCTCAGCCAGCTCAGGGTCTTGGGTCTTGAGAGCCCTAGGCCCTAGTGAAATAAAATTGATTTTAGAGTGCCGTACCCAATGGGTGAAAACCACTGAACTGTATAGTACCGTCTCAGGACTGCTGATGCGATGTCTACGGTGAAAAACGTCTGTCACCGCTGTCACCAGGCTATAATGTATCTTATAAACCGTTTTTAGTAAGTTGAATCTTTCACAGATATTTTGTTTTGCCGCTATATTAACATAACAAAATACTAAAAATTAGAATAAAATAAAAATTAATTAGAATAAAAGAATATATCCAAAAACACCGTTCGGAGGCTGTATTTAGACAATTCAAATTTTCATCATCATCATCATTCTCAGCCCACATCCACCCACTGCAGGGTATAGGCCTCTTCTCTACAGCGCCAACCCTCACGGTCCTGTGCCACCCTCGTCCAGTGAGGTCCAAATTTTCACAGAACATATACCTATTAGTAATTCAAATAATTCAAGAGAGTAATTAAAATTTTCACAGAAGATATATTCCTATTGCCGCTTTAATAACAAATACTAATGAAGTAAAAATTTAGTGGGGCTCGTGATTCTTGTGCCAATTTATACATACCTGATGGTACGACACTCTTCGTGATTCCTCACGACTCGCTCTTGGCCGTTTTCTTTTTTTGATGAGGCAGAAATTTACATCTCAGCGGCTAAGCTCAACAGGCCTTTCATCGTTTGCCTCTGGCACAAAAACCTATTATAATAGTGCAAAGATGCTTTGTATTATTTCAAGCCCGGCGAACTTAATTCTCATAAAGTGATAGACAGACTCTACAATAGCATTCCCAAAGAGGGCTGACGTAAGGCAGGCCGGTTATCATAAAATAGGGCCGACTCCGGCCGATTTTACAAATTTGTTTTTAACTTATTTAAGCAAATTGTCTCTGCGCTGCTGAACCAAATCATCTGAAGAAGATCAATTTTCTTTGGGATATTATAAATTGCATATCAAATAAATAATCGCCTATCAATACACATTCATCATTTATATTTCTTTTTACATCAAATAACTTACTTCACTACAAATAAACTAAATGTTTAACAAAACATAAACTGCAGATAATTCGAAATTTTACATCAATATGACATAACTTTTTTCCTCATAATGCAATACAGATAAATTTATTTTTGTACAAAAATACTACATACATAGCATGAATACTGACTGCACAGCAAATTTTCCATATTTCATAGCAAAATAACTATCCCAGTCGCATATTAACCAGTAAACATACGTAAGTAAACATAAGTTTATAGGTCCGTTAGGTATAGCCTAACCGAACCTGGCGCGGAAAGCGCCAGGTTAGGTTAGGTTAGGTTAGAACTTTGACCACAACGCACGAGCCGAGCGAGCGGAGCGAGCGTGCCGCGGCAGCGGCCGGCGATGTGCCAGAAACGACACGCTATGCGCGTCATCAATTTAAAATATGATTATCGATGTGTATGATTAACGATGATGATTCATCTCTAATAAAAACTGCTGTAAATAATATAAAAATAGAAGCTATATTTAAAAGAAAAGAGTTAATAGGTATAATGTGCATTAAGATTATTAGCTGTGCATTGATGAAAAGCTTTTGCGTTAGGGAAAATCGCTGTCCGCTGCGAAAATAAATTGTAGTGTGTTTAGTGATATTTTGAGTTGAATATTATGCTGTGCAATCAGTAATTTTGATGGGAATTTGGAATCTTATTGCATAGAAAAAGGATATTTTTTGATTTGCGTTTAAATAGTACCCATTTTCTTTTTATAATCACTCTGCGTAAGAAGTTCTATTATTTTTTATTCAACCGAAGCCATGTCAGTTATTTCAACCAAACCAAGCCATAGCAAAACCGATCTGATCTCGTCAACTGATTTGTGATAAGGCAGGCATATGATAAAAGGGACAGACAGACTCAGCCATCTGAACTTACTGTATCAGAGGGCACACAATTGGAAAATCGTTGAGGTTGTTAGATTTTAGATTAGGTACCGATCAGGAAAGAAAATTAAAAAATGAAATATTCGTTAGCGTCGACCGGGACTTGAACCTGGAACCGTGGGGTACCGTCCACTGCTTTGCTAACAGATCTACCGACCGACGCCTGGCCGATCCCCATAAAGTTTACAACCTCTTGACGCTCGTCTCGAATTGAAGCGACAATTTTCTTATTATCATTTAAGTAAGAGAATAATACAGCACTGTGAGTCCCAACACATATTCCTGATCAGGAGGTAGGTATTTTATGAGCTAAATAAATAAATATAAATAAATAAATATGGTGGACAGTACACACAGCGCCATCTAGCCCCAAACTAAGCAAAGCTTGTGCTATGGGAACATTTCATCTGATACTAATACATATATATTTTTTTTTTATAAATACATAGAAGACACCCAGACTAAACACAAATATTTGAAAATGACTAACTAAATATTTGTGACGGTGAGAATCGAACCCACGACCCTCGGCGTAGAAGGCAGGAGTACTATCCGCTACGCCATCGGGACAGTCGGATACCATGTTTGCACTGTTTCTCCTGGTCTTCCTTATCCTGGATCTGGCACCTAGCCCATCGTGATCCTGTCATACAGGGCGGGCACTGAGTCACGACATTACGAGACGGGACATTAAATTTATTCATGAGGCCGGCTGAAACGTGACCGGCCAAACGAGCAAGGGAGATTGAGAAGTAAGGGAATTCTTGTCTGCATTTATTACGCTTTTTTTTAACCGACTTTTAAAAAAGGGGTGTTTGCAATGAGGGCTTATACTTACTGTGGTCTCTTTGTCACCTGGATCTGAAGCTGGGATCTTGGAGACATTGAGGGAATTCTTCATACACGACGGGCACCGAGTCACGACAATACGAGACGGGACATCAAACTTATTCATGAGGCTGGCTGAAACGTGACCGGCCAAACGAGCAAGGGAGATTGAGAAGTAAGGGAATCTCTGTCTGGACTTATTGTGCTCTTTTTGTACTATGCTGGATTTCTAAAAAAAAACGTTTTCTCTGAAAGCTGTTACTTATACTAGAGGTGGTAGAAACTAACTGAAGAAATAAAGTTTTTTGCCAAATTCTTTGTATCCAAATTTGCAAAACAAAAATAAACTCTACCTTGGAATAAAAATCTTTCGAAACAAAGAAGCACCAAAATGAAAAAAGTTTCAAAGATGCGTTCAAAAGTATAAACGATATAAATTAGTTTTCTTTCCAGCCAGGACCCGAGGGGTACAGGTACAGAGAACACGCGTCAAAAAAATCTCAACAGAAAATGTTCATCAGAAAATATACGTACACATATACGTACCTTATATCACGCCTTGCGGGATAGGTGGAACGTAAACGGCTGTTTTTACATGCCATTTATACACCACATCTGACAAAAATTTGAGAGCATTCAGAAGACTGTGTGTGTGTCAGGTTGTCAGCCTGTCGCCTTGAATTGCAAACAAAACACATCAACTCTCAAATCTCTCATTCGCTTCTTACGACACCACGTTAAAGATATGGAGTGATGCTTTTCTTACCTCGCACTACACGGCATGAATATCGGCGTCAATCGACAATGAAGCTCAGATTTAACGTTAGAGCAGAACAGAAATATGAAATTCGCCTAAGTGTGACAAGAATAGATTATTGTCACGCACATGACATTTTCTGACGCCAAATATTTACTGCACATTTTTGTTGCACATTATCGGTTAGATATGTTTTTGATGCGTATTACCTGCACCCCGAGGAGTTGCGTTGAGATGTTCAGTACCACAGACTGGCGGGCTCCGATTGTCCAGGGGTCATTGACCTCATGATGGCCGCCAAAAATCGCCCAGTGGTCGAGCTTTCTTTCTTTAAACTATACGCTTTATATGGGATGGGTGCTACTACGTATCTTGTGAACTTAGGTCAAATTTTTATTTGTGTTAACACACGGGTGTTCCTGATAGGACTGAGCTACTTTCGTACAAGTTGGTGGTACCTGCGGTGTGCCTCAGTGTACCTGTAACATGACCTGTAATGAAGAAAATAAAAAATATGCGCACCCACCATTCTAACTTTTTAAAAGAATTACACTGGATTTCATTTTAGACGTACACTGAGGTAGGTACACTACAGGTACTAGAATTCTGTAGGAAAGTAGCTGAATCCTATTTAAACACCCGTGGTCCTAATACACATAATATTTTGGTTAAAAAAGGAAAATCAATTTTCTTCGGCGGGTCGTGCGTGCTACAGAGCAACTACAGAGAGTAATTACTCTGTGTCGCACAAATGACAATGATGTATTGTGTTTTCACAATATAGGATCGATGTACTTACCAAAGTTTGCCAAAGTAAAATAAAGTGCAAACCAGGTTGTACAAAAAACTAGGCTTGCGAAGCTTTTCTTCACGCTAACTATTTTAAAGAGGTAAGTTTTAAAACAGCTATTTAGACTACTTTAAACTTAGTAGGTACCTCAAACATGTCAGTAATTCTGACACCTGTGTTGATCGGGTCGTTGGACGAATCGGTGTCCCACACGAAAATAAACAGTATGCAGTGTGTTACCGGCAAGCAGGCATTTATTCAAACTGGTGAAATAAGGCATCTAAATAAAATAAAAAAAACATCTTTTATATACTATGGGGCCAGCGGTGTAAACACGAAAAAAAACAGCTGTAGTTCCGATTCCGTAGATGACCCCATAGTAAAAGTTGTTCATTTTGATGCCTAGAAGCACCAGTTTCAATAAACGCCTGCTTGCCAGTAACACACTGTACCTATAAATAAAGTGTCTTTAGTCCATAGTCATCTCAGTTGCTGACTGTATAACCTATACAAGTATCGATACTTGTATAGCCATGGGGTATCTCAGACCGCATTCCAGCCGGTCCCTTCCTCCCCCTGACTGCATGTACCATTATCCACCAACCTACTTGTACCATCGTCGCTACACAATCACTACCTTAATCCGTTAATAATAAGGTCTACTTTGAACTTTTCTGGATTTTCTACCTGAAAACAGAATATGGTATTTTCGTCGCCCGCGCCGCGCTTCTTTTTTTAAGATGAAACCTCGAAAAGGATTAATTTGGAGTAAATAAAGTGTTATAGAATTGTCAGTAAGCATATCGTTGATTTTAATTAAATTTCTTGTTTGTTTTTTACTTCTCTCTACCATCTTGTTTAAAATTTGTTTATTTTGTCGTTTTATGCCTAGATTTTCTGTTTTTTTTTGTCATCGTCTCAGTCGGAAAAGGGCTGTATTTTTGTGATGATGATGATCTCTCTGGCTGATTGCGGCCATGGTGACCACTTCTACTCCTGATAAAGTCGGCGCTGATGCGATTTTACTTAGTCTTGTTGAAACTGATCAACTATCAACAATGAAATGTAAGAAGCAAAATGTAAATCCAATACAAAGTAGGTAAGTATATCATAGCCGACCGAGTATTTTAAATACTGTCGGGGCAAAGTCCACGTTGAGAATAAAAGTCTACCTATACCGGTTGACTTCATCGATATGAATCTAATAGGCCATTCTGTGGGGAACCTATAGCAAACATTGATTCGCAAAAGGTGGGGCGGATTATGTTTTTGCATAATCTTGTAAAGGTATCAAGGACAAATAAAACCCCAAGTTTTCGACCTCGAGGCTCCCAGGCTCTAGCCGCCATCTCGAATTGAAAGTTCTAAAAACAGGTTTTTTGCGAATAACTTGTTAACAATTGATTTTTTGACAAAAGTGTGTATGTAAAGAATAAAGAAAATATTATTTCCCAAATTTCATTCATACATGTATACTAGCTAAGTCTAACAGGTAAAAAGATATAGGCAAAAACAAACATATTTTTATTAAAAAGTTAAGTACACCGCACAAAATGGGGGTAGAAAAAAATATGCGTGATTTTTTTTTATAGAGGTATGTTCTCTCCCGCCACTGTACAGAAGGTCTCCCGGACGTAGATATAGACGAAATCGGGGCGGCTCTCAGACAGCTTAAGAATGGGAAGGCTCCCGGGGAAGACGGTGTGGCCTCTGAGCTACTTAAGGCCGGTGGAAAACCTGTCCTCGAGGAGCTGAAAAGGCTTTTCAACTCTGTAATAGCCAATGGGACAATCCCTAAGGCGTGGAGCAGAGGTGTAGTGGCATTGTTTTTCAAATAAGGAGACAAAACGCTTCTCAAAAACTATAGGCCGATCACACTTCTGAGCCAAGGCGGCAGGTTATACAGAAGACAGAGGAGTACAACCAACCACTGTGTATGGCTTTTGTGGACTACGAAAAAGGCTTCGACTTTATCGAAACCTGGGCTGTTATGGAGTCCTTGCAGCGGTGTTAAGTTGACTGGCGGTATGTGGAGGTGCTGAGAAGCCTTTATCAAATGGCTACGATGTCCGTTCAAGTACAAAACCATAATACAAGACCCATTCAACTGCTCCGTGGTGTAAGACAAGGTGACGTTATATCCCCAAAACTCTTCACCAACGCATTGGAGGATGTTTTCAAAACGCTACAGTGGGATGGACTGGGCATCAACGTCAACGGCAAAAATCTCACGCACCTCCGCTTTGCCGACGACATAGTCATAATGGCCGAATCGCTGCAAGACCTGCAAAAAATGCTATCTAGTCTCAACTCTGCCTCGAGACGTGTTGGACTTGGGATGAACTTGGATAAGACGAAGGTCATGTTCAATCAACACATAATTCCCGAGCCCGTCTCCGTCGAAGGTCCAGAAATATGTGTACCTAGGGCAAACTTTGCAGATGGGAAGAGACAACTTTGAGGCTGAAATCACCAGAAGAGTGCAGCTTGGCTGGGTAGCATTTCGATGGTTGCGTCACATCCTCGAATCATCTTTGCCACAACGCCTCAAGACCAAGGTGTTCGATCAATGCGTCCTACCAGTCATGACCTACGGAGCCGAGACGTGGAACTTGACAGTAAAACTGGCCCACCGGCTACATGTCACTCAGAGAGCTATGGAAAGGTCTATGCTTGGTATATCTATAAAGGATAAAGTCCGGAATGAGGCCATCCGAAAGAAGACCAAAGTGACGGACATAGTCTGGAAGTGTAGCAAGCTGAAGTGGCAGTGGGCATTTGTCGTAGAACCGACGGACGGTGGAGTAAGCGAGTTTTCGAGTGGAGGCCACGCCTCGGCAAGCGTAGCGTTGGACGCCCTCCGGCCAGATGGACCGATGACTTAAAAAAGGCGGCTGTTATCGACTGGATGGCAAAAACGGGAGATCGTGCCTTATGGCGTTCCCTGGAGCAGCAGTGAACTGCAATAGGCTGAAATAGAATAGATAGAATAGTTACGTATTATTCACTCATTTCAAAAATAACTCAGGTTAACCTATTTTTTTCCCCAAAAATATTGACGTTGTGCGAAATATCATAGAAACCATAAGCCAGCCAGGATCTCTTTGTATAGAAAAAATGTCGCGAACAAACTGTTAATAAATTTCAAAAGTAAAAAATAACAGTTTTTATTGTAAAAAGGTGAGAAAATCGACTTATTTGAAAACTGGCGAATTTTACCATTTGTATGATGGGAAGTCGTCCACATAAACGCCATTATCTCCGAAACCAGACATAGAAAGTGTTCACCCGTCACATATTTTTTTAAATACACTATAATACGTAACATATCAAAAAAATAGAAAAATTCACGCATATTTTTTTCTACCCCCATTTCGTGCGGTGTACTTAACTTTTTAATAAAAATATGTTTGTTTTTGCCTATATCTTTTTATCTGTTAGACTTAGCTAGTATACATGTATGAATGAAATTTGGGAAATAATATTTTCTTTATTCTTTTCATACACACTTTTGTCATAAAATCAATTGTTAACAAGTTATTCGCAAAAAACCTGTTTTTAGAACTTTCAATTCAAGATGGCGGCTGGAGCCTGGGAGTCTCGAGGTCGAAAACTTGGTCGAAAACGTCGTTTTATTTGTCCTTGATACCTTTACAAGATTATGCAAAAACATAATCCGCCCCACCTTTTGTAGGCGAAATATCCCTACAGATTGTACTATAAATAGAATAAGCTGTGTCACGAGCACAAAGTAAGTATTGGCGCGCGCCGTATACAGAGAGATGGCTACAAGGAAACATCATTACACTCACACAGACATCTACCTAACCGGCTAGTAGTTGAGTGTCAACAGCGTTCGGTGCGGGCGGACGGCAAAATGACGACTCGCCAATTGATGCAAATAATTTAGTAGTTTGTTATAATGTACGTAAATGTGATATATTGTTCTTGAGTAGTTTGTACTAATGTACCCAAGTATGTTTACCCCCGAAAGCTCGTTTCAAAAGCTAAGAAAGAAATGTAGCAACCCTAGGGTGTTGTAGGTATAAATGATCGGGAAAAGGGGGAGCTGTCCTTCTGTGAATTCTCTATTTTATGACACGAACATGATTCATTAGTTGAGAAAGTCACGGTAATATTATCTATACAGTATTGTAACTCGGCCGTGTCCTTGAAATAAGTGCCTACAGCCGCGCGGTACGTAAGCATGTGATAGGGCCGTCCGTCACTGTCGCCGAGTTTTTTTTAAATTAGCACTTAGTATCAATATAAATATAATTAAAAACTTTGTCAATTTAATAGAAAGAGTTCAATAAAAATGCAGGTTATATTTTTGATTGATAGATTTAATAAAAAAATACATTTTTATTTGCTGTGCATACCTATGTGACTGTACATCGTTACTTATAATTAATAACAAATCAGTCTTATAAATATGCGACTGAAAAATATTTGCGAATTGATTGAGATGTACGAAATGCTTTATTATTGTACTTGAGTGTATAAAAAATCCGCATTCGTATATAAAGCTTGATCAAAATATGATTTGGGAAACGTAATTGTCATGTTAAATAGCAACTTTATTTCGAGTGATAATTTGCGCGGTTAAAAACCAGCACACCGTCCTTTTGTCACTGCGGCACACACGCGACTGTCAGCATGCCGAGCGCATGCCGAGATCCGAGCGCGTAGGTATAGCTTGCGCGCCGTCCGTTTGTATGAAGTTAGAATACTGTATAGATAATATTACCGTGAGAAAGTGGGTAGGACCAAAGTACTCTCACAGATTAGTCATAGTATAAGGAAGGGGGAAGTAAGTTATCTTAGAACAACCGCACCGCGCGCTGCTTGTATGTGTGCGCAATATATCTGTACGCGTCGCTGCACGCACACACTGACAAATCTCGGGACGTTTCGGGCACCCTCGGTAGGGGCCGCCATTAGATGTGTGCGTGCGGCGACGCGTAGATACTATTGCGCACACATACAAGCCGCGCGCGGTGCGGTTGTTCTAAGATAACTTACTTCCCCCCTTTCTTTATACTATGGATTAGTTTGATCGAGTGACGTCACCGGACAGGAAAACATCATCAATATAAATACCTATAAAAACTCGAGAGCAATTAGCAGTTCCATAAAAATACTTCGTTAATTACTCACAAAGTTTCAAACAACAAAGTAAGAACGAATGTTCGTAAAGTAAAAGGAACAAAAGTTGAAACAATGTAGGTTATATCGTGAGTAAGGGTAACTATATACCTACTCGTAACTTTCGTTCTTGGTAATTCTTTGATCTTTAGGTAAGTATTTTGTGTGAAAAGTAAATAATTATCTACATAGATTTTTAGATTCGTGGAGCAGAATGTTGACAAACGGTTGGTCATAAAACAACAAGTGACCTACAATAAGTCTCCCAACTATTGCTAGTTTCCTAAAAGCTTACATTTTTATCCCTAGTCTCCCAAAAGTATGAAAGAGACTGTTTAAAAGTACTTTATTTTTAGATGGGCAATGCTTGCTGTATCCATTTTCTTTATGTTTTGTCTTGAATCTATTTTCACAATCAAGGCTCATATAATAGAATAGAATCAAATTTATTTATTTTGGGTATGTACATTAAAGATATTACATTGCATTAACCCGTTACAAAATCTACCATATAAAGGCTTGCAAACATTAACAAGTCACAATTGTTAAACGGTTAAGACCGTAATAAATAAATTCAATCGCTCTATCAAATAATGTCAATAACAATTTAAATAAAACAGTGCCATCGAAATTCGGTAGGTGCAAAAATTAGGGATCCAGTGTATGTCTGATCTTACTTTTCTTTCTATCGTTCTGAGAAGAAAAGATAATACTGACTGAATTGCAGCAAAGCAGATCAAAGGGCTCATTCTAAATTTTGCTATTAAAAACGGTTTGCGTCAAAAGATATTTGCGGTGGCCCTGAATGGGGTAAGTTGAAGTTCTGCAATCAATAGTAGGTACTTGCGTACATTTTCTGAGATTAACTTTGAAATGTAAATTGCAAAACTAACCATTGTACCTAACACGCATAATTCCAAGCATCTTCAAAAGTAATCATAATAAATGTTAAGATCAGTGAATCATATAAGGTTGTATTTACTTACTTGAGACCCCAAAACAAGTAATTCTTCTAGACGCAACCCTATGGCTAACCAGAATGAAACCAAGAAAAACTAGCCGCAATCAGACTATATTTTATATGTGTCCAGATTTTATTTCAATATCTTTGTGAATAGTTGGTAGGTACTTACATAATAATTTGCAATAATAATTTATAGAAGAAATTGCAATTGTAGATACGTTAATGAGTAACCTAATGTTACCTAATAAGAATAAGCCATCCCAGTTTAACAGAGCTTTTTAGCTCCATCAGGACATACCTAGATTCTTTTGTGCATTTAGTTATTTTAGGAGTAGTCCAATTGCGTTTAGTTTTACATAACTTCATTCTGGCTGTTCGTCGTGCCTCTGTATCATAGGACTTAGGTACTTGTGTAAATGAGTGACTAGATGCAAGCAGTAAAACAGAGCTTTTTTGCTGAAAACTTGATAGTGAATACCAAATTTTTAAACACCGTGTTAGGTACTTATACAATTTTTGAAAACTTGCAAAATCTTCCACCGCAGGTATTTACCACCTCACTGCAGTAGATAGTTTGTTTTGTGCATTCAGTTATTTTATAAGTATTCCAATTGCGTCAAGTTTTTCATAACTTCATTCTGGTTATTTTTAGGGTCCCTCTCCTGCATTATTTTACTTTAAGTTTCAGACTTAAGCTTCAAGAGTATTTCAAGAACTCTTGTACAAAGGAGTGAGTAACTTTGCCGGAGGGGTGACTTCACAACATTAAAGAGTGTTTAATAATGTTAAAATAAACTTTAACGCCTTAAACGCCTCGTATGAGACGCAAAGTTATTTTACACCCAATAAATTTAATGAGTTTTGGAAATGTTTGTCTGTAAATGAGTTTGGTGCTTCTACCATCAAATATGTAAGTAGCTATGTAAGAAACAAAATGCGTGCCTCTTAATACATGTAGGGAGTAAGAAAAGCGGTATAACAAGCCGAAAGGAAGTCAAGGTACTCATGAAAATGAACAACTTGGAACATGGGTCGAAATAAGAAAAAAATAAATTTGAATTCCCATTCTAAATTAATCACCTGATCGGTTACATTAGTTCTAGTACAGTTCTAGTTCTAGTTACATTAGTTCTAGTAGTTCCTTACTGTTCTAGTAGGTATATTGCTTTTCAGGTTTTCAGTATTTCTGTTGCTCAGTGTCTATATTGTAAGTTAACATCAACATATACATTATTATTGAACTTGAGACCCCAACTAGGCGTACCATCAGCTGTCGAGCCAGCCAACGAACATAAGCTATGAAATAAGCCATTTATTAAAAAAATTGGCAGCCATCGCGAGAGCCATTCGCCACACACATTAGTCACATCTGTTGCCTAAACTTGGGAATTAAATGTCATTCACCTTGCAGACTACAAAGACCTCGACATAGACAGTTACATTTTTGTATCGGTTTGTCTAGGAATTTGATTTCAACTTGTATTAATTTGCCGTGCCGTATAATGCCGGCTTAGAGTAGAATCGCGCCATATATTTCCAGTGGGTGCTGTAAGAAGTGACTAAGGGAAGCGAATAAGTTGATGTATATTGCAAATTTTAGGCGAAAGTCTGACAACGACTCCACCACTCCACCATAGTGGTGGATGATACTCAGTCTTCTGAGTGACTCTCAAACTTATCAGACGTGGTGTACGTATATGAATGAATTAATACCTACATTGTATTAAAATGTAGTAAATTTTTGCGTTTCTCTGTTTGTCTATTTGCCAGTCTGTCTGTCTGTCATGGACACCGCCAACTCTTCCTGAACCACGTAACGGATTTTGATGAGATTTTAAATCTAGTAGAAAGAGTGATTAAAAAGGAAATTTTATATGTTTCGAGTATAACACATGGCAGGAGAATGTTTTATTCCCACGGGAAAAACGATTCGCAACGAGTGCAACTGATATTAAAGTTGCGACTCACGCGCAGTTCCATAGAAAAGACATCAACGCGATCACGCGGTTTATAGTATGTTTAACTTTTTTTTGAAATTTTACGTACATATAATATCACAGATCACACCCTTGCGGTGAAGGCAGAGCGAAAACAGTCATTTATACCACGTTTGACAAAAGTTTAAGAGTCATTCAGAAAACTGTGTATCACTATAGTAACAGGTTGTCAGCCTGTCGCCTAAAATAGCAATACTCACTCATAAACTCTCAAAATCTTCAGTCGTTTCTTATGACACCCTCGGGAAAGATATGTAAGGTGATGCTATTGTAAGCCGGCATCACACGAAACCAATATTCAGATTTTGAATGTTATTAAATTAACTATCGACTTCTTGGTGGTATTTTTAGTTCTTCAAAGTATAGCAACCTTGAAACATACCTACCTAACTGATAATATTTTTGTAAACTAGAAATAACACCGGCTAGAAAATACTACCCTGTGCAACACCAAATGTTTTCAGAGCACTTATAGTTGTTTGTATGTTCTATTTGAAGTCGCTACCGTACACGTAACCTGTTCATTTGTAGTTCCTGCTCAATCACGCTTGCTCCACAGAGCGAAGAAATTTTTCAAAGGGAACTGTTTGAATCAAGATTGAAGCAATGGGAAACCGGTCTTTGTCATATTTCACGCACGCTTAGGTGAATCGCACATTCAACATATTATCTGAGCCTACTGTGCAGTTGTTTGTGGTAGCCACCATAAAAATAGTAACCAGTAACAAACACAAATTTGATGTAGGTATTAATGTCTGCCACGGTATCGGGTTTTTGTATGGGATTTCGTGATTTCCTTTCGTTTGACAACCTAATCAGGTGGATTGTGTGGAAACTGGTTTTTACAAAGAATCTCTGAAACTTATTTTCTCTGAGACTCTATCAAACTTGCACCCAAAGGCGCTCGTCTCTTTTTTTTCTTCGTTAACCAAAACATGTTTATAAACGTGCTCTATGCAACAGTTCGACTTACCATACATTAAGGAATCAATCTATGCATTTTTCTAACTCTGCGATAGCGCAGCGCAAAAATAACGTCAAAACGGACGTGATGTGTGTAAAGCGCCGTACCAATTATTGTGGTAAATTGGTTTAATGCTGACTGTACTTACCATCAACAGCACGTCAACCTAGCCATTTATGGGACCAGCTTGTACTGGTTATTCTTAGTAACTGTATGAAAAACCATTATAAGTTGCTTCTTTGAATGGGTAGGTCGATGTGCTGCTGATAGTACCCGAATGTGAATTACTATTTTACTTGCACAAAGATGCCTTCGGGGCATCTTTTATAAGCATTCACGTGAGTTAAAGAAGATGTGTCTAGTCATAGCAGTCATCTTATTCCTTTTGTGGATCACAATGCACGTTTAGAACCAGTGTTTCTATGGATGATAAGTCAGTTAAGGTGGGACGTTTCCCATACAAAAGTTAAATGGACTTACATCTGTAAAGGAGACAACTGTCTGATTAAAACACTCGATGGAAAGTCTCGTGTTTATATAAACGTTTCGCAAAACAGAAATAAATATTATTAGACTTCAGATTTCCCTGTAAAAACTGATTAGCCATTTTACATCAATGGATGGTGCAATAAATGCGTTTGATTTTATTTTGGAAAATATTTTGAACCATAAGACAGTAGTTTTGCAACACGTAGTGCCTTCAACTCATGTTTAAGTAGGTTGATTTTCTTCGCGTTTATGACGTGACGTTTCACCTTAAGAGCCAACTTTATAGTTTGAATTAAACCTTTCGTTATAGTATAAATACTCATTATTACTTTTGTAAGGTGAAAATAAATATTTAGACTAAGAACATTGTACAGTCATACAAATAAGAGACTGGTGGAAAGGTGGACACAACAGAAAAAAAACGCATAATATTATGGATAGATAAAGAAAAAAATATCTCGTTAATTTATCCAAACCTTTAGTTTGCATAAAGTATACTGTGTATGTCTCAATGTGCCAAAGTAAAGCTGTCATAAGCTGTGTTATCTAGGTTATCTCGTACCTACATATTTACACTTTCTGCTTACTTCAGAAGGAGGGTTCTGTTTTCCAAAAGGATGTATTTATGTACCTATGTGGACAAGAAATTATTATTCACAGGCCCAAACTGTTGGGCGGATCTTACATATAAGGTGTCGTTAGATTCGTCGAGGATTCGTCTCAGCAGCGCGAGTGATACTGGCTACATTAAAATTTCTTCATTCAATATAAGTAGCAGATTTTAAACGCAGAATATCACTTTAAAATTACAGCAATCGTGTTATTGTTTTAATACACCTTTCATGACCGTAATAATGGCTATGAAACTTATTTAGCTCCTATTTCAATATTAATTACCACCTGCCCTGCCATAACCGTACCCTATACTGTAAATCCAGCCCTGCAAGGTAACAAGGGTCCTGATCTTCTATTAATTAGATAACTTGAGCTTGAACAACAGTTGACCATTTGTTGCTGTCGTCCAAGCCAACCTTTGACATTTACTCGAGACCTTAGAGTGTATAAAGCAAGCTATAGAGTGCGCCTAAAAAGTTAGAACGGGAGCAGTAGTAAGAACATAACCTCTCTGTCCATCAGCATCAAAACGCCAGTGACATAGGTAATTATTGAATTTCTATTACTTCTCATACATTTGACGTTGGTATCTATGGAACAACTGCTTACGTTTGACACTACGGCGCGGGGCGATACGCGCACTCTATAGCGTGCTTATAAATACTCTAAGCTCGAGAACTTAATTATAAACTCGAGATCCTCGCCTTAACTTGATGCCTTGTTACTTACTGTTCTTTAAAGGATAAGATGGAGTTTCTTTGTAATATTAGCTTACAGTCCTTATCCCTACAGTATTGCAGCAGAGTGCAGAAGGAAAATAGGGTAAAGCTCTATTCAAACTAAGCTGTATTCACGCAATAAGTAAGTGGGTACGCGGTACTTAATCGTCTACAATTAGTGCTTATCAGAATACCCCGTGGTGCCGGCTTAGGAAAGCATCACCCCATATCTTTCCCGTGGGTTTCGTTAGAAGCGACCTTTTTTTTTTTTTTTTTATCTAAGATGGGCTTACTCTTGACCCCAATCTTACCCTAGAGCAGAGATGGGATCTACGGTGGAGCGAGCTTGCCCAGAAGATGCCTATTCACTCTAGACTTAAAGAGATTCAGGTTATATGCACTCGGAAATACAGACGCAGGCAGGGAATTCCATTCTTTAGCCGTGCGCATAATGAAAGATGATTTGAAGCGCTTAGTGCGTAATGTGGGTATATCAACTAAGAACGGATGGTAGCCGGCCGTGCGTCTGGATGTCCGATGGAAGAAAGGAGACGGTGGTATGAGCTCATGCAGCTCACGCGCACACTCTCGAAGTACAATCTGTAGAAGACCGATAGGCAAGCAACCTTGCGGCGGTGAGCCAGGCTGTGAAGCTTGGTCGCCACCAGTTTTTTATCGCCTATTAATCTCTTGGCTCTGCGTTCCACCGAATCCAGTGCAGCAAGTTGGTATTTAGCCGAGCCATCCCAAAGGTGACAGCAGTACTCCATGCAAGATCGGACTTGAGCTTTATAAAGAGTTAGAAGCTGTTCAGGCGTGAAGTACCGCTTGACTTTATTCAGGACGCCCAACTTTCTAGCTGCAATTTGAGCCTTGGACTCGATGGTGGTGCCGAAGTTGAGGTCAGAGGACAACTCCATGCCAAGGAGTTGAAGAGTGTTGGTCACTGGAACAGATGTACCCCGAAAAGTAGGAGAAAAGGTGAAAGGACTCCTTTTGCGGAGAAAAGACACGCCTGCGTTTTTGAAGCATTGAAGCTGACGAGATTGTCTTCGCCCCACTGGGAGACGTTACTTAACGTCAGGCTCGTACGCTCCATCATAGCCTTTCTCAATCTTTGGATTTCATCACCACTGGCTCCTGCGCCGGACAGATATTTCTCGGTGACAGTACTGTCATCTGCGTACCCAACAATTCCTGAAGATAGAAGGTCATTGATGTGCAGCAGGAAAAGCGTCGCGGAGAGTACAGACCCTGAGGAACTCCGGCGTCAATAGCCTTGAGGTCAGAGGAGCAGCCGTCTATGACCACTCGGATCGACCGTTCACTCAGGAAGTCAGCCACCCAGCTACAGAAGCCAGTGGGTATGCCGTACGCTGGAAGCTTGCTCAACAGACTCGCATGCCACACCCTATCGAAGGCCTTTGAAATGTCCAGCGACACTGCTATTGCTTCGCCGTGGTTTTCAATGGCCTCGCCCCAGCAATGCGTTAAGTACACTAGAAGATCTCCGTGGAACGCCCTCGGCGGAAGCCATATTGACAATCACTGAGAAGATCATTGTCTTCGAGGTACGAAAGCAGTTTGCAGTTCAGAACTCTTTCCATAACCTTACAGAGTACGGAAGTGATGGCGATCGGTCGATAGTTGCTAGGGTCGGCACGGCTACCCTTCTTGGGCACAGGTTGCACATTGGCAAGCTTCCAAGATTTTGGTACAATTTTGACACGAGAGAGAGGCGGTACAAGCGTGTCAGTACAGGAGACAACTCAGGCGCACAATACCTCAACAATCTTGCTGGTATGCCATCAGGACCACTGGCCTTGTTCACGTCCAGACTGCGAAGGGCTCTACGGACCTCTTTATTGTGCACTGTGATCTCAGACATCAAAGAATCACAGTGAGGTAAGGTGGGTGGATATTTCGAGCCAGCGTCTATACGAGAGTTGCTCGCAAACAGATCGGCAAATAAATTTGCTTTCTCTGCCGCGGTGTGGGCAAGCGACCCATCAGGTTTCTGCATTGGAGGTAGTGAGGGACGGCAGAAGTTGGATTCGACTGATTTCGAAAGGACCAGAACTGCTTACTACCCGGTGGGTGTGATGCAAGCTTTGCCCCAATACGGCTAATATGGTCGAACCTAGCTTTTCGTAGCACCCGTTTGCTATACCTGGCGGCGGCATTATATGCTCTCTTCTTTGCTCGCACTCTTCTCGCTCGCACTTTTCGATCACGAGCTTTTACCCAAGCTTAAGCGGACTGTTTACGAGCCTCAGCTCGAGCACAGTCCGCATTGAACCAAGGTTGGGCTTTATAACCGAGCGGGATATCGGAGAAAGGAATGAAATATTCCATTCCCTGCCGGATTACAGCTGTGATCGCATCAGCGACGTATGAGGGGTCTTCCGAAGAGAAACACATTTGCCGCCACGGGTATGAAGCAAAGAAAGCACGCATCTCGTCCCAGTCTGCTGACTCGTATCGCCATACTCTCCTCGTGCCCCTAGGGGTGTAATCCGGAGGAGAGCAGATGGACACGGATTTCACCACACAGTGGTCGGATGATCCCAGCGGAGCCGAGACCGAAACCGAATGTCTGTGCGGATCAGTTGTCAGCAGAAGGTCCAGGCAATTGGGTGTGTGGTCTGTGATATCTGGTATTCGCGTCGCTTGTTCCACCAGCTGGGTGAGATCTAGCGCCAATGCTAGTTTACGCGCCTCTCGCCCAGCATGGTCAGTTTTCTGGTATGGGAACAGCCACTCTTTATGGTGAGCATTGAAGTCCCCCAGAAAAACAAGCTCTGCTGTTGGATATCGCTGAATTGCTGTATCTGCCGTCTCAGAGAGGTACTCCATGAGTCTAGTCGTCTCCTGATCTCCGCTGTGCGAACGGTAAACACTGGCGTAGAGAGTTTTCTCTACTCCAGTGTCAACCAAAAGCCACAGCACGGGAAACCCTGAATTCTCAAAGCCACGGAGACGCTTACAGCAAACGTCATCGCGAACATACACACAGACCCCTGCACGCTTCTTAAACTTGTGCTCAAGAGTGTAACCAGGGTAGTTGAGGTATGCCACGTCCAACGGTGTTGCTATCTGCGTCTCCGTTAAGAAGAATAAGTGCGGCTTCTCGGTCTCCAGGTGGTGATGGACCGGATCTAGGTTTGTGTGTAGACCTCGGATGTTCGTGAGGTGCACTTTGAGTGGGAGGAAGTGTTGCCGTTGGTCAAACTTTTTCTTCTTTTTTAGCTTTTTCATGTTTTTAAAAGAGTTTTGTGGGGGAAAGAAAAGATAGTCGAGGCGCTGCTTAGAAACCCTACTCGTACCTTTCGGTTCAACTGATCAGAGAGGGAACTCGCTTGGAGACTGCGGGGACGCCCGAGCCCCCCCAATAACACTCCACCGGGTCCTCCCATCCAGCCGCCAACTGGCACGGTGGAGTATACCGGGATTTTTCACAGTTGGCGGGGCAGCCTTTGCGCGTGGCTAGCGCGCAAGTCGGGCCCCCTACTGACTGCGGTCGGCCAACGGCTGAGACCGTGCCTCGGATCCCGCTACCCTCCAAAACGAGTTACCGGATACAGCATCACCTAAAGACAAAGACCGGTTCCGGCAGCGCAACTGACTACATTGCTACCCCCCAATGGCACTGGCAGTCCCGCACACCGACGGAACACAGCAAGGCTGTTTGGCGCCGGACTCCGGCGGGATGGTGGTCGCGAGCCAGGCGGCCCCTTTCATGGCCTACCACCGCTTTTGGGATCTTCAGCCGCCAACACATATTGTGAGGACGTTGCCCGGGGTGGACCGCTAGGAGGTAGACCCCACCCACCCCAAACCTGACCTGTCAATTTGGTGATACACAGTGTTCTGAATGACTCTCAAACTTTTGTCAGATGTGGTGTAAATGGCGGCTTTTTCCAGCCATTTACCCCGCAAGGGATATAGGCATGCGCGTGATATATGTAGGTACATATAGGACAATTTATTAATTTTATTATTCACAAAGCTCATGCCTTTGAATCGCAATTATAAGAAAAAAAAGCGGCCAAGAGCATGTCAGACACGCTCACATGTAGGGTTTCGTAGTCAACGTTTAAATATCAGGTCTTTCAGCGTTAAAAAGTTAATTTTGCTGCTGGTTTGTTTGCAGCTGTATGGTTACCAAGTAGAAAATCTTTAATATTTCCTTAATCTTAAGTGGTACAGTATTTGTTATAGTTTTCATGGTAACTTCATATTAAAAACTAGAGACAGAAACATTTTAAAGTCTTTGTTTCAAAGAAACCTCCGCTTTAGTTTTAGAAGACCACTTCAACGATACCCTACTCAATATTACAGGAGAGAAAAAATATTTTTTGCCCCCCTTTCACATGTATGGGAAGGGGGTCCAAAAAACAATCAAAATATTTTTTTCTCAGCATTTCTTAATTTGGGTCAACACGTTCCATCTTCACACCAAATTTGATGTCGATAGCAACAAAACTGACGAAGATATGAGGGCGCGGCATACAGACAAACAGACAGACTTGACGAAATGATAAGGGTTTCTAGTAGACTACGAAACCCTAAAAACTTACAGCTTCCAAGGTACGAGTCCCATTCTTAGACAATTTATTTAAATTCCTGTTTTTAGTGTTGTAATTCTACCTTGTACTATAAATAAATATTAACATCTCGCAGATAGTTCACAGCAAAGTGCAGTTTTTCCATTAAAAACCTCACTTACTTTAAAGTTAGTCATTATAAGGAAAGTTTTATCTCAAGTCGCGACCGCAGGTCTGCCCTACCGACCGCACCTTTAGGTGGGTAAGTACTACATCTCGTAATTAAACGTGGGATAGTATGGTTTACACCAGGAAAGTAAACGGGACAGTAAAATATTATTTTTTCATTAAACAAAAGGTTTAGCTGAAATCGCGGCCGCAAGGCCGCCCTAGAGCCGCACCTTCATATCTCGTAATCGTAATAACGTGGAATGTACAATGTACAATGAGAAGGTAGGTATTATGGTTTTTCTTTACTGAAACCGTGCTGAAACTTTGTCACTATAGAAAAACAAATCACGAAAGGCGCCCGCGCGTTGTTTCCCTAATTTGTGGCTAAGCCTCGTAATCACATAGGATTTGAATTATTTGGAAATTTTGGAATAGTCATTTCCCCACCGGGAAAGTAGCCAGGCCAGTAAGTGGGACAGTAAATAAAATAAGAAACAGAATTATTGTCAATCTTTATTTGGAAAGAGGAAGATCCACCTCGGTCTATGCAATGATGAAGTTTTCTGGTACAGAGTACGTCACCCTACTGAATTACGTTAAAAGTTTAGATGATTAATGTGCTAAAGTTTTCAATTAGAAGAAGTTTGGACAGTGTTCTGCGTGTCCTTCTATCTTCCTCCGTATTTTAACCACATCCTTTTGTGATTTTGTGCCCCGTAATTTCATTTAATTGATCAAGCACTTGTTTTATTTTAAATCCTACTATCCTACTTCCTACTTATATTAATATTATAAAGGCGGATGTTTGTGTGTGTGTTTGTTACGACATCATGCTAAAACGGCTGATTAGATTGACATGAAATTTTGCACAAATAAAGAAGAGTATCTAGAATAACACATAGGCTACTTTTTACCACGGGAAAATGTCTTATTCCTAGGGAATCACGCATATTCCAATATTTTTGCAAAGGTGGCGTGACTGAGCCGATTCGCGTTTTAAATGTTTTCGCCGAAAACTAACAGCGACATCTCTTGGCGAGTATTGTTTTTTTCCCGCGGAATATTAGGTTGCAGCGGGTGAAACCGCTGACGGGCAGCTAGTATTAAATATGCGTAAATAGACCTAGATTGTGGTGCCAACTTAGAGCAGCATGATCCTAATTCTACCCGTAGGTGTCGTAAAAACCCACTAAGGAATATTTATCCAGGAAATGGGCAGCAGTGTTCCCTATGAATATAACACCTTGCACTGCGCTCGCCAATCCGCCTGCCAAGCGTGGTGAGTATGGTAATACCTCCCAATTAGGGGAGGCCCATGACCAGCAGTGGACTATTGTGGCTGTAGTAGTAGACCAAAAGTTACAGTTGAGCACTTTGAGTTACCTTATCAGTCCAGCAACTGGAAAGAGACTCAGCTCAGCTGTCTTCTTGTGAAGCAGATTTAATTACAAATTAATGCATTAACTATAGCGAAATTAAACAACTATTTTGCACAGAGTTTTAACCTCAGGCGCTAGCTCCGCAGATGAGGCGTAAGACATGAGACGTGCGACAACGCGACGCTTGAAACCGATTCCATTGCCTGAAACAAATGAGATGCCGTCCACACACGTGAGACGCACGTCGCACCCATGACAACCGACGATCACTTGTCTGTCTCAGTGAAGATAGTCCCTGAGTCATCATTCCAGCAACTGGTAAGAGACTCAACTGTACTATGTCTTCTTGTGAAGCAGATTTAATTACAAATTATTGCATTAACTCCTGTCTTTTATTTTCTCTGCGGGACCTCGGGCCTCGGAGCACCTCGGGCACCTAAAATTAAACAACTCTTTTGTACAGAGTTTTAGCCTCAGATTTAGAAACAATGTAGAGACAGCCGTGGAAATGGGTCTTCATGCACGCTATGGGCATGGAACCGACAGAAAGCGTTGCAAGCTGAAATGGCTCATATCTACCGTAGAACCGATGGACGGTGTAGTAAGCGAATTTTTGAGTGGAACCACGCAACGACAAGTACGCGTTTTGGACGCTCTCAATTTAATTCAAATTCAAAAATACTTAATATACAGATATTAAGAAAAGACGGACCGATGACTCAAAGAGAACAGCTGCTGTATGACAAAAACGGGAGAATGTGTCTTGTGCGTACCTACTCTTCCTGTGTCTGTTTGTAGCAAAGGATACGTTAAATATCAAATAAGACAAGTTTTTGCGCTTCACTTCCACTCTTCGCTCCCTCTGTAACTAAAATGTTTACTCTGATTTCTTTTTTCAGTGTTTTACCTTACCACAGTGTTTTACGGACTCAATTTTGCGAGAGCTTGTTATATCTGACAAGTCGGAATGTTTTTAATTTGGGGGAAATTTTGCGACATTCTTACTTGTTCTTGTTACGAAAGTAGAACAACATAAATTTACTGGTTTATGAAAAATGTTAAGCTAATTATCAACAACTGCTACCATACTACGTACTATCGCCAGAAATTCCACCTGCCATTTAAGAGATCAAATTATACTGGTTTTTCTTAGTATTTGTATGAAAAACCAGTTTAAGTTGGTCCCTTAGGTAAATGGGTAAGTCGATTTGCTGGTGATAGTAAAACCTTAAGTAGATTCCTGGTACAATTTGGATGGGTGTATCTTCTATCAGTATGAAGTGCTGTAGATAGTACGATCTCTGGAAAATCCACTACCCATTTAAGAGACCAACTCATATCTACTGGTTTGTCATCCAAATACTATGAAAAATATATTTTCCCGGCGTTACAGGATTGAAAAATTAAAAAATTGGGGTATGCTTAACGGTAGTAGGTCTTAATCTAATAAAAAAAAATAGCTCTACATATGCATTATTTGGGAAGAAAGCAGCGGAATAAGTTTCTATATCAAGCAGAAAACAGGCATTTCTAGGGCTCTTAAAACGACTGTAAATGCAAATATCTTGATCTCAAAGCAACGTTACTGTACAAGGCAAAATAATAATGCCAAAGACCAACGACCTCTTTACAATATATCGAACTCTAAAGGTCAATAGTCGTGGAAGTAAGAAGATTGTACGCCACCTTAAGTTATCCCTTAAACTTAGGTATCAAGCGAAACTGGTCATCCTTAAGACTTGTATGAAAAAACATTAAAGTTTGGCCCCTTAAATTGATGATTTGAAATGAGGCACAATAAGGAAATCAGTATCTAAGTGCTTCCTACCTATAGGTGACCTATAGTATCCTCTAGAATGCATGAATCTCGTTGGTTGATGTGTAGCTTAAGGTACTAACAGATACCTAATACACCCGGGTTTAGCTATGCCGGTTAGTGTAATCCTTGTAATGAAAAACCATTATACGTAGATCCCTTGGTAACTCTAGATTATGCTGATAACACCTCCAATCTTTATGGAGCCATTTACCTGCGCTCATCTTATTTTACACACAAATCCATTAATTGCCAAGATTGGGACCTTAAGCTTTTTTAAGACGGACACCTGTTTAAAAGCGGGCCCTGATGATGCCAGTGACTGGCTATTTTTGGACAAATAACGATCCTTTTTCTGCACGAAAATTCACCTTACACCTCTGGAAATACTGTCGAAAATTGAACCAGCTAAGAATCGTTAGAAAAAAAGTTTCTAGGGTGAGAAGAGAATACACTGACAAACGAACGAGCAGCAGGTAGAAAATCGATTGTTATTTGGTTTCGAATCATAATACGCTTTATGATAGAATTATGAGTGTAAATTCTTGAATAAGTGATTGACCGCGCTAACAAATGAATCTATTTTTGTCTTGCGTAGCCCGATAATCAGTTATGCTGGTTTAGAATAGCATCACCCCGTTTTTTGTTTTGTTGCAGTCGTCGCAAGAGATGACTTTGACTTCGAGGGTGTCATGTGTAGGTAGGCGTAATCTATTAGCTACGTTACTGGGCTTCTATCTATCACTTCAATCACAGAGTACCTTTTTATCAATTCGACGGATAAATGATTATTGCTCTGTATTAACTTCAAATTTATTAACATCCTTGTAACCTACGACGGGCACTGAAGACAAAATGACCAAGAAAATACCAACAAGATTGGTTCAATAAATAAACATTACTTCTCTGTGCTTGTATAAATTGAATAAGCCCAGCCCTCCGACATGAGTGCTGGCATGAGTGTCGGAGAATGCTGTCCTGATAATTTCACCGACATCGCTGTTACTCCTAATAAACTCGTAAGTGGCGAACATTCGCTGTACTTGTGTTGCAAACCTCGGCATGTTCAAAAGGTAATGAAATATCTTCTATCTATCTTCTGTGTAGATTCGTGATGAGACAATATTATAGTTGCGGTTCACTGTTTCATGTAGGTTATTCATTCATATTTACCTTCTAAAACAAAACTAATTATGATTATGACCCCTACAAAGCTGACACCTGTACCTACCCAAATATATTTTTGGAAAACTTGCAGAACTTTTCACTGCAGGCACGTTGACCCTGCGTCTGTCGGCATTTGGTCTATATCTGTTCTGTGGTTTGTTCTACGGATCTAAGTCTATACCTATTCTATCTTGCCGGCATCCCTACGTCGTGTCGGTGCAAAACTTGAAAGATATGACCTCAGAAGGTTCAATTCGTTGATCCGACGATCCTTCGTGTTAGGAACCTTGAAAAGTTCTTATTCCTTTAGCAGAATTTTAATCTACAGTCCGACACCATTGCAATTTTAAGGCCTCCGACCACCAGTGGTGAATCCCGCAACTTGTACGTTTATTCTTTTGTAGGTGTACGATTAAAAAAAGAAACGGTTGCTGTAAATTATAGAGAGTTTGCAGCACCACCCGTATTGGGTAGATATCTCAAGCCATACCTCTACCTAAGGGCGTACGGTAAAATCGCACCTCACATAAATCGCAATTAATGTGTCCGTGGCGTGCGGTGTCGTATTACACAAATTTACAGAATCGTGCGCAGGAGACTGGCGGGAAGGGCTGCCAAGTCAAAAAGCTGGATAGAAAAGTTTTAAGTAAGTACTTATATCCAAATCTTAAGCTCCATAGTTGGGCACCCTACTAATATTGACAATAATGCAATAATGATAGTGATTAATGATTACATTTCACATTCCTAACGGATACGTATAGATCAATTAATTTACACAAAAAAGATAGGAAGCAAGTTCGGCACCGACAAACATTCTTCTTTTCATCTGGGGCACAGAGTTGACGTATGACCCGATGAATCTTGGTATCAAAGTTTCTAACGTGGATTTGTAATTTGACGCCTACCGAAGCACACCCTTCTTACGGTCAATCAGTCGACCTTCATTTTGCATGAAAATTTCGAGACCATAATGGTTCTTAAGACCTGACCCTGTCCTGGAATTTTCAGAAGCCTGGCATGGCAACCCTACTTGCAGAAGGCTAATTTCTATCGTAAGCTCTGCTGTTGGAGGTGTAATTTGTAATTATGAGCTACAACCGTGGGGATGGCGAGGGCAGCGAGGGGCAATAAAAGGAATACGTTGTTTATTGATCATTTCACAGATTTTTATACCTATGTACTTATTATGGTTATTACCATGTTATTACCTACAAGGTTATCTACGAACGAACGTTATTGAAAATTTATAATTTGTAATTATGAGCTACAACAGTGGGGATGGTGAGGGCAGTGAAGGTCAATAAAAGGAATACGTTGTTTATTGATCATTTCACAGATTTTTATGTCTATCTATGTACTTATTATGGTTATATTATCACCTACGATACGACCTACACTACAGGATACCTATGATCAAACGGGTGGTTATTGAAAATTTATAATTATGAGCTACAACAGTGGGGATGGTGAGGGCAGTGAAGGTCAATAAAAGGAATACCTACATACGATGTTTATCATAACTTCGGAGGTTTTGGACACAAAAAACTTTGGGCGCGTTACAGGAATCTTTTTCTTATTTCTCAGCCTGGGGATGCGTCTTTCTTAGATTATTAATGCAAATTGTTCAAAATTAACTAAAGTTAAGTGAAATACAAAGTCTATTTGTGGACACTACTAGTAATCAATCGCTCTACTACCTACCTATAAGTAAATATGAGCCACTCAATATGGAATCTACGCAAAAATCTTTTTGTTTTGCAATTTTCGTTTCTGTTTGTGTACGTAATGGTTTAGTCCCAGTCTAATTACTTATTCAAATGGGATAATCTACTAGCAGCGGCTAAGCCCGTATCCAGTTTTAAACAAAATTAGAGGACCAAACTTCATAAAATATGGTCAGCAAATTTTGGAAAACATGTAAACTTTACGCAACAAACCAAAATGAGGGTATAACAAACAATTTCGATCCTAAACAACAACTTTGAAATATTTAAATAGATAGTCCCGGCCCGTGTTTTCCGGTATACTTTTAAACCTTCTTCTTGAATCATTCTATCAGTTACAAAAACCGCATCAAAATCCGATAAGTAGTTTAGGAGGAAATAAATTCAAAAAGCGACTTCATTTAAAACCATGTCTTGATTCTTTGATACTATAAAGCCTCTACCTGTACCTACAAATAACATCGAGGGGCGAGCAGCTATAATAGCTATAGTTATTATTAGTCAGTATTCTCTGCCAAGGGTATATACCGAGGAATCTCGAAAGCTATAAAATATTTTTAAGGTGCAATTGAATTGCAGAAAGAAAGCACAGACACCGTCGGAGCGGAGGCGAACGAAAAACAGGCTCAGGGGAAATAAATGTTACAGAAGGAACTGTATGAACAGCCAGAATAAAGCCATGAAAACACGTCGCCTGGCGCGAGGTATAAAACAACGTCAAACACATGAACACGATATAATTATTTTGAGATTTCATCATCATCATATCAGCCATGGGACGTCCACTGCTGAACATAGGCCTCCTCTAAATATTTCCACCTTGTCCGATTAAAAGCGGCTTGCATCCAGCATTTCCCCGTGGACTTGATCGTCTATCCTACGCTCTCTACTGAACTCTCTTGCTTTGAACTCATAACTCTCCTGCTCCACCGATTATCAGTATTCTTCGAGCAACGTGGCCTGCCCATTGTGGCTGTGGTCAGCTCAGCCTGGCTCGCCGGGATGCTAACTCGCAAAACGTTGCACGCGTCCCTTTGAAACAGATACCTAGGGGCATTTCTCAAAAAATTGGCCGCACAACCTGTGCATCAGTTTACGTCAGATATTTTTTATATTTATGCACCCAGCTGATAACTTTTGCCATATTCGTTTTTAAACACAGTTTTTGCACAAAGGCCATGTGTATATAATATCGCTCGAGGTATATTATATACTTTTAAACTGATTTTTACGTATATTTGGTCGCTAACCTGCGTGTCTTGTCTTAAGTTTAAGCATTAAAAAAACATATTAATGCGCAATAATAAAATATTCTACCAAACGTTTCTATTTACGTATATCCATAGGAGAAGAATCACACAATATAATAACCTAATATTCATTATTCATCAACATAAAATACAATTTAAAGTTTTGTACGAACATTTATGTCGTTAATCTGCAAATGTGAAAACACGATCGTACCGCGGGTAGCACTTCACCTCTCCCGTCTCACTCTGCAACATCCGAACCAGCCATTCACTAGCAAACATCTGCTGAGAGAAGGCCTTGTCAGTTGTTCAGTTTCCGGAGAAAAGGTGAGCTATATATCGGACTCTGGAGTTTGTAACGGGTATGTTTGATTCCGAAGCTGATCTTAGCGCAGTGGAAGCAAGTTAAAGTTATCTTAAAATCTAAAACTAAATGGTCGATCAGCCTCGGAACAACATTTGACTACGATTCGTAGTGCTCTTTACTATAGCTGTAGCAGCATAACAAATCCACACGACGCGCGGGCTCGAATACTTTCTCGCTCGCACAGTCTACCTATCTTACTCGCCACCCGAACCAACGCGAACGCGTACGATGCCTCCCGACGGCTGTTCCCGCGGCCTTATAAGCGCGCGCACGCATACAATTATTCATTCTTTAGCTAGCGGTTAAGCTTGAGAGACGGCCTATGCTATCCTCAGGTGACACCAATAAATGAGTACCAGGGTGAGACAAGCCGATGCGGTCCACCTACAAACTCATAGTGTATGCTTTACGTAGCTAGGATCATTAAGTATAACCTACACACGTATGATTAGTTCCTGAAATGTTTAGTAAGTTTAACTGAAAATAAACCATCTGAAGAGTTCTATCGTCATCTCATTCTTACCACCTTACATTTGGCGCCCAACGGAAAAGAAGATACTAAGTACGTGGAATGAGTCTGAAGAAGAAAATAAAAAACCAAGGTAGTCAAGAACATAAAGATAAAAACGAAGAATTTGATCAGATGGCGATACAGTTTACTGATGAACAATTCGAGGAATTTTTGAGTCGTTTCCACATCCACAAGTAAAATCAAACAAAATTTTACTCAATGCACGCTCCGTTACAATGGTGAACGCGACTATAACAAAGTTGACGAGTTTGTGACGGCCGTGTCAATTTATAAACAAATTGAGGGTATTTCGGAGGACGACGCGCTAACTGGCCTAACATTGCTTCTAAAAGATACCGCAAGTACATGGTGGTCTGGCGTACGATCTGAAATTAAAACGTGGTCTGCGGCATTATCCAGTCTTTGTTCAGCTTTTGCGCCGAAACTACAGCCATATCAAGTTTACCAACAGTTGTTTGAAGGCCACCAAGGTGACAAAGAACCAATTGATTCTTTCTTGTGCAAAAAGGCACAAAGAGGAAGAACAAATAGATTTCATCTATGGCATGTTGAAGATGGACTTTAAGAGGAAGGTAGCACGCACTGAAATAAAAACCTTTAATGACCTTATTGAGAAGGTGCGCCATCTTGAATCATTGGAATCTTCAAGTGAACCTTCAACCTCCTCGAGTACAACGGAAAACGACCAACCTACTCAAGTATCTTCGTCAACGATAAATAAAAAGAATGTGGTACGTTGTTCCTTCTGTCGCCGCAAGGGTCACTCTGTAGACATATGTAGAATAAGGATTGGACAACTTCCCAAACCTGAGTTGCAAGGAACCAATGATCAAGACGTCAAGCCGTCATCCACTACTACTTTGTCCAAGCCCTCCATCACGTGCTATGGCTGCGGTGCTCCCGGGGTGTTCCGGAGCAATTGTGCTGTATGCAAAACAAAAGACAGCCCACCAAAAGCTGTCCAGTTCTATGCCTACTACCCTACAATACAAGATGTTGCGAAGGTCCCAACTATTAAAATTGATTTTAACGGGAGATTAGAGTACGCCCACATCGATACAGCCGCACAAGTATCGCATCTCACAAATTGTACGACTTGATGAAGGAAGCAGGAGTCATAAGTACGACGTTCAAAACTCAAGTTAGCCTAGCCGATGGTTCATCGAAAATGATGGAATTACTTTCCGTGTCCGTTAACATTACAATGGGCAACAGAGTACTGCCAATCAATTTTACAGTATTCCCTGACGCTGAAACTCGTACGCTTTTGGGCATAGATTTCTTGCAATCCAACGGGATAATACTGGACTTAGGACAACGAGTTTGGTTCTTTAACGACAACCCAGAGATGAAGTTTGAGTTTGAGCGAACCCAGTACGAGGTAAAAAATACTACCTGCAGGAAGATTGATTTTTCTGAAGAATCCTTACCCGATTTTTTGATATGGGCGTCGCAACTGAAGATGCTGTCTCCGATACCGGATACTCCGCCGCAGGAAGCCGCAGAAAAAGTGGACCAACCGCCTAAGGAGTCTATTCCCTGGAAATTGGTGCGGATCGACACTCCTCCTCCGCCGGTCCGCCCTCGTGAACCACGTGCCATTGAGGAATCACGTCCCAAAGATCCTCGTGTAACCTATGTTCCAATAAACAAATTACAAATGTATTCTCTTGATATTTCTTTACAACCTCATGAAGCTACTTACCTATCAGAATCTGAAAAAGAAAGATTGAATAAGTTGTTAGTAGAATTTCATGATATTTTCAATAAACATGGTGAACCTACACCTTTTGCTGAACATAAAATAGAAACAGGTAACCATAAACCTATAGCTCTGAAACCATACAGATTGTCACCTGTTAGGCAACAACAGCTAAAAACAAAGATAGATGAGATGTTAGAAAACGATATCATTGAGGAATGTGAGAGTCCTTGGGCAGCTCCAGTTGTATTGGTACCTAAGGGTGAATCAGATATCAGAGTATGCATAGACTATAGGAAGATAAATGCTATTACCATACCCGATAGATATCCACTACCTCGCATAGATGATCTACTACAGCAAGCAAAAGCAATGCCATATATGACTACAATTGACCTACAATCAGGTTACTGGCAAATCAAGATTGATGAAAACGATCAAAACAAATCCACTTTCGTAACCACTTTTGGTACTTACCGCTTCAAGCGAATGCCTTTTGGGCTTAGAAATGCTCCAAGCACATTCCAAAGGCTAATGGATAAATTCTGTCGTGAACTTAAAGCAGAATCTGTTTTCGCCTATCTAGATGATTTAATCTGTCGGTCACCTAGCTTCGAGCAACATCTTGCAGACTTACGAGAAATATTCACAAAATTAAGGCACTATAAACTAAGAGCAAACAGAAATAAATGCAAATTCGCATGTGAAACAATTAAATATTTGGGTCACGTAATTACACCAGACGGTATTATGACAGATCCAGATAAAGTCAAAGCAATTAGTGAATTACCAGCACCCACTTCTCTGAAACAATTGATTTCATTTCTGCAGACGGCCTCTTGGTACCGTCGTTTTATAAGGAATTTTGCAGAAATTGCACGACCTTTAACAAATCTGACAAAGAAAGATGCAATTTGGAAATGGGAAGAACCCCAAGAAGAAGCGTTCAATATATTAAAGACCGCATTGACTACAGCACCAATTCTTAAGCAAATGGATGAAAATTTGCCCTTCATTATAAAAACTGACTCTAGTAGTTACGCAATTGGAGCAGCTTTGGTGCAGGGGGAGGGAGAGAACGAACACCCTATTGAATACGCAAGTAGACTACTTACACCTGCTGAACGTAACTACACAGTAACGGAGAAAGAAGCTTTAGCAATTGTGTGGGCAGTGACTAAATTCAGAGGTTACATAGAAGGAACCAAATTTTTAACAATTACCGACCATCAACCGTTGAAGTGGTTATTAAACCTAAAATCACCTACTGGTCGCCTAGCCAGATGGGCACTCCAGTTACAACCATACGAATTCGAAATCAAGTACACTCCTGGTAGGACGAATGTATTGGCAGACAGTCTTTCACGTCCACCTTGTGCAAATCACACTCAAGAATGTGAAATATGTCTCATAGAAGTCGAATTACCAAGACGAGGGGAAAAGAATATTCGTGATGAACAGACTAAAGATAAGGGGCTGAATGCAATGATCAAAGCTCTTGAAGAAAATATAGATACAGAAAACTATATTCAGACAACAAAAAGAGGTTACTTTCTTCATAATGGAGTGCTATATCGTTTTACTCCAGATCAAGAAGATGACAACGCAAAGTTAGTTGTACCTTGCCAAGAAGTACCCAATATACTTAAACAATTTCATGATTCACCAACCAGTGGTCATTATGGTGTAGACAGAACAACAAAAAGAATAGAAAAGAACTTCTTTTGGAAAAGCCTTAGAAAAGATGTTAAAAAGTATGTGAAAAGTTGTTTAGAATGCCAAAGATATAAACCATCGAATCTAAAACCAGCAGGCTTATTCCAATCAACAGCAAATAATCAACGCTTTGAAGTTTTATCCATCGATTTGTTTGGACCTCTACCTAAAGGCCCTAAAAATGAGAAATGGATATTTACTGTTGAAGATACCGCATCACGTTGGGTAGAATTATTTGCTTTATCTGAAGCAACTGCACAACAATGCGCAATGACATTGCTTAATGAAGTTTTCCTACGGTATGGGTTACCGAGGAAAATAACTAGTGACAATGGAACACAGTTCATATCAGCAGTTATGCAGCAACTAACCTTTTGTTTGGACATTCAGCAAATACTAAGTCCAGTGTATCATCCAGAACCTAATGTGGTGGAAAGAAAAAACAGAGACTTAAAAACACAAATTGCTATTATGATCAAAGACAAGCATGGCAATTGGCCTCAAACCTTGCCAGCTATTCGATTTGCCATGAATTCAGCATACAATCAGAGCACAGGCTTTACAGCAGCTTACCTGACGTTTGGAAGAGAATTACGAACACCATTTGAAATAGCGCATAATCTGAGTGATGTTGTCCAGTCAGAAAATTTCATACAAGAAATTACACCACAACTACGACAGCTAGCCAGTGACTTAATTATCGCAAAAGAAAACATTGAGATGATGCAAGACAATAACAGGGATAGATCAAATAAGAAACGAAGACCTGATCCTGGCTATAATATGGGAGACTTAGTCTTAGTTGAAACTCATCCGATCAGTCGCCAAGATAGTGGTTTTTCTGCTAAGCTCGCACCTCGTAGAGATGGTCCATACATGATTACTAAGAAGATTGGAAGTTCTATCTATGAGATTGCTAATGTGAACGAACCTGACAAACCTATTGGCAAATATCACACATCAGCTATAACAAAATTTGAAAAGCGAGATAATAGTAATCCAGAACCAGTATTACCTATAAGAAAAAGAGGTCGCCCAAAGAAGAGGCAAACCATTCCAGATGCTGGTACTCTCACGGGACGTCAACGAGTACCAGAGGGGGAGAATGTAGCAGCATAACAAATCCACACGACGCGCGGGCTCGAATACTTTCTCGCTCGCACAGTCTACCTATCTTACTCGCCACCCGAACCAACGCGAACGCGTACGATGCCTCCCGACGGCTGTTCCCGCGGCCTTATAAGCGCGCGCACGCATACAATTATTCATTCTTTAGCTAGCGGTTAAGCTTGAGAGACGGCCTATGCTATCCTCAGGTGACACCAATAAATGAGTACCAGGGTGAGACAAGCCGATGCGGTCCACCTACAAACTCATAGTGTATGCTTTACGTAGCTAGGATCATTAAGTATAACCTACACACGTATGATTAGTTCCTGAAATGTTTAGTAAGTTTAACTGAAAATAAACCATCTGAAGAGTTCTATCGTCATCTCATTCTTACCACCTTACATAGCTAAATAAAATAAATTTAATGAGAGAATTTTTGTTCCGGAAAGTTTCCGGCCGAGAAATTTTTGCTGCGACGGCTCTCTCACAATCTCCTACTAATATTTAACTGCACCACCACAGCTCATATCTAAAATAAATATACCAAGTTCCGGTTGTACTAAAGGTCATCAGGGTGGTGACCTCCACGTAATGTTGCTAAATCACTACAATGAACGTACTTATACAGGACCTAGCAGCGAATTGCTTACCGTGCGAATTATGACGCCGCCGTTCCCTTGTAAGTCTAGTTTTTGACAGGAAAAAAGGAATCAGGGTTTGAGAAAGACACTTGGATAGGGATTTAGATACTAGACTTACTGCACCTGGACACCAGCTCGTGTGGCACTCCGTCCCTTCAACAATTTTGGTTTCACCTTAGTTTATCACTCTATTATTCACTAGTTCACAGTTCAACATCGAATAATGTTTTAACACACTAATAACAAAGATTTCTCCCGCACACTACTGGTTGCGACAGCAATGAGTTTGCTGTACAAAACGCAAAACTAAAAGATTTCTCCCGCATGAGAATTCCACACAATTAAAATATAGGATTAACTTCCACACTGGACAGGGAACTCTTCCCTGGTGGTCAAAGCACACACGAAATAATAAAACCCAGACTAATTAAAATATGTGTCTAACACCGGACGCGCGAGTGACTAAAAATAAGGTTATATTTGCCGGCGGCCGCGTGGTATCGAACCGACTGAACGAACAAAGGACAAACATGGCGTCGGTCGCCTAGCTGGCGTCAGTCGCGCGGTCCGTCAGACGAAATGGCGGGAAACAATAAAACGCGCGTATACATGATGCGAAACTAAACATTCACCCGCCCCGGACCGACCCATCGGTCCGCTCAATGCATGGCAGGCGTGATAATGTAGCTACTGCTCGCTTAAGAACTGAATCCCCCACCTGGACTTCTGCAACTCAAGGAGTGCCATCACTACCCGGAAACAGGTTGAGAATGCGCCCCCGGCGCCAACGCAGTGGCGGTAGGTTGGCATCCTTAACCAGAACGAGATCCCCAATGCAGGGGGGTTCAGTCCTGTCCGTCCACTTAAGGCGTTGCTGCAGAATGTGCAAGTACTCAAGCGACCAACGCTTCCAAAAGTTTTGAGTCATTTGCTGCAACAACTGATAACGCGACAAACGATTGCTATTCACCTCCGTATAGGGATATTCCGGCAAGGCGTTAAGTGGGCGGCCAATTAAGAAATGCCCTGGCGTCAGGGCCTCTAAATCATTTGGGTCTGAGCTGAGCGGACACAAAGGACGCGAATTGAGTACAGCCTCAATTTTACAAAACACGGTCGCCAGCTCCTCGAAAGTCAAAATTGTTAACCCTACAACGCGCAACAAATGCGTCTTAGCGGACTTTACAACCGCTTCAAAAATACCACCCCAGTGAGGGCACGCTGGTGGATCGAACACCCAGGCAATGCCCTGACGGGAGAGGCCCGTGCTGATGGCTTCTTCGTTCTCCCGTAAGAACGTTACAATTTCTTTCATACACCGATCAGCACCCTTAAAGTTGGTACCACAATCCGACCTGATCAGCGCTGGTCGCCCTCGTCGCGACGTAAATCTCTCCAGCGCTGCCAAAAGGCCTCCGTAGAAAGGTCGGCCACGAGCTCCAAGTGGACGGCCTTGGTGGCTAGGCACACGAACACGCACAAGTACGCCTTGATAGACTTTGCGTTCCGTAGGCGTGATGCCTTTACCATGAAAGGGCCTGCGAAATCCGTTCCCACACCTGCAAACGTCCAGGCCTCCGTCACCCGGTCCGGTGGAAGATCTCCCATCTGTGGCTGCATTGTGGCTGCCTTCAAGCGGTAACAAGGCAAGCACCTAAACACAACGCTACGCACCGTTCGTCGTCCCGATAAGATCCAAAACTCGCGCTGTAGGATGGCCAATAGCGCATTACAGCCCGCGTGCGAGTTTTTCTCATGACGATCCCTGACTAAGAGCTCAACTAAGGGTCCCTTTTGGAAGTAACAGTGGATGCCGAGCCGAAAAGGGCAGGCTAGCGTTCCGAAGTCTGCCTCCAACCCTGAGCATACCTTGCTCATCCAGGAATGGGTTGAGGCGCACAATTCCTCCCTTCAGCTTTTCACGTCCATCCCTGAGCAGCCTGACCTCCTCTTCGAAATGTTCCGCCTGGACGACTCTAACTAATGAGCATAGAGCCGCATTCCGTTCCGCAGGCGAGAGGACTGGTGCAAAGTTCCGTTCTGCTTGAGGCTTCCTGCAGTTGTTCACGAACCGTTTGATCCAACCTGTCACCCCAAGAAGTTTGTCGAGGGAGCTATACCGTTCCAGCAAGAAAGCTGGGTTAGGCTTCGGTACGAGTTGCCCCACGTTCACTCGCAAACCTCGATCAGGTGGCCCAAGCGGCGCCCTGCACTCGTTGAATGGCCATTCCTGCGGCGACTCAGTCAGCCATTGAGGTCCCCACCACAGTGGGTGACTCACCAAATCAGGTGCCCTGCACCCGCGCGAAGCGCAGTCCGCTGGGTTCCATTCTCCCGGTACGTGCCTCCACACTAACGGAGTTTCCGACCCCGTAATCTGTGACACCCGATTTGCCACGAAAACCTCAAGTGTATGTACCGACGTCTGCAACCAGCACAGAACTATCCGACTGTCAGTCCACGCGTACACCGTTTCATCCAAGTTGATGGTACCACGCAGATTGCAGGTTACATGATTTAGCAAGCGCGCTAGAAGAGCTGCCCTGCCAATTCCAATTTGGGGATGGTCCATCTAGTTCTGACTGGTGCCACCTTACTTTTGGCCATAACCAGACGCACGTGCACAGTTCCCGTTGAACTTGCTGTCCGAAGGTATACAGCTGCCGCGTACCCTCGCTCCGAGGCGTCACAAAACCCATGTAGGGTAGCCTTACATCCCACCGATGGGACTAACTTGCGGGGTATCGCGATGTGCACAATCCCTGGTAAGGTGGTCACAAACTTGAGCCAATCCTTCAACAACTCTCCGGAGAGTTGGTCGTCCCATCCTAAGTTGGCTAGCCACAACCTTTGTAAAAGCACTTCGCCATGAACGTAACCGGGGCGATCCATCCGTTAGGATCGAACGTTCTAGCGATTGTCGACAGTACCGACCGCTTAGTCCAAGTTTTCTCCAAAGGTCGGGCTCGATCTTGTACGTGAATACGTCATGCGTTGGCCTATATTGCACCCCGAGGATGCCCAACGTATTTGGATTGTCCGGGTTCTCAAAGAGGTGCGGGTCCTGATGGAACTCGCCTGGCAAACCAGCCAGGAGCTCTGGGCAACTGGACAACCATTTCCGCAACTCGTAACCTCCTGAACCCATGATCGCGATCAGCTCGTCTCGTAGAATTAGCGCCTGCTCCACGCTATCAGCACCCGTGCAGATATCGTCCACGTAGACGTCGCGATCCAGTACTGCTGCGGCTCGAGGATATCTTACCCTTTCCTGTGCGGCCAACTCGCAGCGTACGTACTGCCAAATACGGACTTGGCTTAAGTCCATACGTCACCGTGTTAAGTTCGTATGTGACCATCGGCTCATCTGGGCTCTCACGCCACAAAATCAGCTGATACCGACGGTCATCCGGATGTATCATGGTTTGGCGAAACATCATTTTGACGTCTGCGACAAACGCTACCTGGTGTAAACGAAAGTCTGTGAGAATGTCCACAATGTCCCGGTTCAATTTAGGACCCGCGTGCAAACATTGGTTCACAGACACACCATTCGAGGTAGGAGCAGAACCGTCAAACACCACCCGTATTTTCGCCTCAGGTGACTTCAAGACAGCCAGGTGTGGAATGTAATAATGCTCGACACACCTCCAATTCAGGCTGGACACCGACATGTGGCCCAATTGAATATATTCCCGCATGAATTCTATATACTTCTGCCGAAGTGCTGGGTCTCGCCTCATCTTCCGCTCCATTCCGAGTAGTCTCCGTTCCGCGAGCTGTCGCGAACTACCTAAAGCGGGGCGGTTTGGGAGAAAAGGTAGCCTGGTCACGAATCTGCCTGACGGGCATCTCGCAGTGTTGTATTGATAGAACAACTCGCACTCGTCATCCTCTGGCTTCCGTCTGTCCGCCGTGGGCGGCTCTTCAGACTCCCAAAACCTCTGCAGCACCTCTGACAGCACACTACCATAGAGGACCGTATCCCCTTCTGGTAGGTCCTGAGGTCTCAAAACTGGGCCGAAAACAACATACCCCTGTGGTATCTACGGCCACCAAACCAGCTTCCTGGAGTACCTTCTTCCTACCGCACCATAATCTCCCGAGGACGTCTGACCCGAGAAGTACGTCCACCGTACCAGGAGTATCAAAATCAGGATCAGCTAACTCCAACCCTGTGGTTAACCCTCTTACCGTTGGTGGTAACCTAACCTGAGGAGTTTCCCAACCACTTCATCCAGCACCACGGCTGAGACTTGATAGCTGACCCTGTACATGTGCTACCTAATGCGAACTCAAAGTTCGTCTGACCCCGAATGTCAGGCACATTTAGGCCCCGATGCCTACAGCTTCATCCTCACTTGGCTGTACATTTAGGCCTAGCCTACTCACCAGCTTACTCGATACAATACATCCCTGAGCCCCTGTATCCAGTAGGGCTCTTACTTGAATGGTCCGGCCACCGTATCCCCATACCCAAATCTTAGCCGTTGGCAAAAGTACCGTGATTGGATGGGGAGCCGAAGCTGATGAGTAGGCGGCGATTACCTAGCGGGAATCTAAACGCGGTGAGGCCGCGTCCCGCGGGGTATCCTCACTACCCAAACCCGTGTATGGGTCCCACTCCTGCTGGTAGGAGGTCTGCCCATAAAGGCCATGGCTGGAGTTCTATAGTACCCCGACGGCAAACGTCCGTACCGAGGTTGCGCCTGTAGCCGCGGGTACTCAGGCATAGGCGGAGGCATGCGTGGGTCTTGAGACCCAACCAGGTGGCTCAAGCCCGCAGAATACTGCATGTACCCTGGTGGCTGCCTAGTGCTCCCCTGACACCCGCCCGTTTGATCCCGTACCTGGGATGGGTGTCCTTGGCCATGTTCCCGTGTCGTTCCTCCCCAATCCGGCACCTGCTGCCGTGGTGGAGATCGTCCCCACGTCCGTTGGTAAGTGGGCTCCGACTGTTGACGTCCCCCTGCCTGTCCCTGTGACTGATGCGGAGGTGGGCTCCTCCTTGGAGGGTGGGGAGCGTTGCTCCCTCCTTGGTGGGCAGGCTCCTTCGCTGATCCGATCCAGCGCTGCCCCGGCGCCTCCGGAGCGATTCATGCAGAGCAGCGGATGGTGTGCACCCTGGCAGTACCTACAGTTGGTGCTTGAAGGGCACTCGCACCTGATGCGGCCCCAGGCACCGAAAACACCAACGCCTCTGCTGTGCCACACCCCGTCTCCTCTGAACCCGCTGCGCAGCAAACTCCTGACACGCTGTCACCCCGTGGCCTGTCTCCCTGCAGTAGGCACACCCTGATTCCAATGCAGTGTTGTACCGCCTGGGTTGCCTACTGTTGCCTCCTCGCGCCGGTGCACCCGGCTGTTCCGGGTGGCGAGGGCAGAGGTCTCCTTGCGAGGGGCTTCACCAGCCTGGACGTCCACTCGCCTGCTTTCGGCCTCGAGGAACGACTTCAGATCCTCGTAGGTCGGGAGGTGGTCCGAGGACTTGCCCCCATGGAGCTGCTCGAATCGAGCGGCCATTTCGCTCGGCAGGCGGCGAAGCACTGTGTGGACCAAGATATAACCGTAGCCCGCCACTGGCAAACCCTGTCGCTCTAGTGCGCTGACCGCGACACTGACTGGGTGGAAGATTTTCTCGCGGAGGTCCGTACCTCGCGTTATGGTTGGTATTGACAGCCACTGGTCTAACAGCCTGTCTACAATCAGGCGCTTGTTTCGATACCGGTCGGTAAGGATCTTCCACGCCACCTCATAATTGCTATCCGAGACCGCCAAATGCGTCAGCAATTCATGAGGCTCTCCTTGTAGCCTGGACATCAGCTGAGCCATCTTGTACGCTGGCATTATGTCCGTCCGTGTGTGGACCACGCTGCTATACAGGTCCTCAAACGCCGGCCAGTCGGCGTAATCGCCTGCAAAGACTGGAACCGTAACAGGCGGAAGAGGCACCTGTAATCCTTGTCCCACTTTACCACGGAATGGCTTTTCCTTTCCGTCACGTCGCCTAGATATGTCCGCAGCTGCCTGCTCAATGTCCTGTGCCAGCTCCAAGCACTGGCTTACATCGCCCTCGACCAGCTCCTGATCTTCAGGGTTAGGAGCTTCCTCAAGGAGCATGAGGCACTCTGTGAGGTGTTCCGACACAACCCGAACCCGTTCATCTGCCTGTAGTGCACTTTTCAAGAGCGCGTCCTCCCGGTCCTCGCGGCCGATCATTGCCGCTGTGGTAGTAAACCACCTTAATTCTGTCTTTATAGCAGCCTTATACCTGGCGATCGAGGAGCCATGGTACCAACTTTACACACTTGACTTAATAAAACGAAAAACCAATAAACAAATACCACAAAATAAATGTTAGTTGACTGGCCTAGACCTTACCGATAAGGTACCGTTCACTAGGCAAACAATACAGTCACAAAAAAAAACCGAAACAATATTTTCCAAAATTAATAAAATATGTGGGTAATATAAAAAACACGCTTAATACTAAATTACGGCTAACTATGTTGCAATAAAGCAACCACGCTCTGCTACCAAAAAATGTTTGATTCCGAAGCTGATCTTAGCGCAGTGGAAGCAAGTTAAAGTTATCTTAAAATCTAAAACTAAATGGTCGATCAGCCTCGGAACAACATTTGACTACGATTCGTAGTGCTCTTTACTATAGCTAAATAAAATAAATTTAATGAGAGAATTTTTGTTCCGGAAAGTTTCCGGCCGAGAAATTTTGCTGCGACGGCTCTCTCACAATCTCCTACTAATATTTAACTGCACCACCACAGCTCATATCTAAAATAAATATACCAAGTTCCGGTTGTACTAAAGGTCATCAGGGTGGTGACCTCCACGTAATGTTGCTAAATCACTACAATGAACGTACTTATACAGGACCTAGCAGCGAATTGCTTACCGTGCGAATTATGACGCCGCCGTTCCCTTGTAAGTCTAGTTTTGACAGGAAAAAGGAATCAGGGTTTGAGAAAGACACTTGGATAGGGATTTAGATACTAGACTTACTGCACCCGGACACCAGCTCGTGTGGCACTCCGTCCCTTCAACAATTTTGGTTTCACCTTAGTTTATCACTCTATTATTCACTAGTTCACAGTTCAACATCGAATAATGTTTTAACACACTAATAACAAAGATTTCTCCCGCACACTACTGGTTGCGACAGCAATGAGTTTGCTGTACAAAACGCAAAACTAAAAGATTTCTCCCGCATGAGAATTCCACACAATTAAAATATAGGATTAACTTCCACACTGGACAGGGAACTCTTCCCTGGTGGTCAAAGCACACACGAAATAATAAAACCCAGACTACTTAAAATATGTGTCTAACACCGGTCGCGCGAGTGACTAAAAAAAAGGTTATATTTGCCGGCGGCCGCGTGGTATCGAACCGACTGAACGAACAAAGGACAAACATGGCGTCGGTCGCCTAGCTGGCGTCAGTCGCGCGGTCCGTCAGACGAAATGGCGGGAAACAATAAAACGCGCGTATACATGATGCGAAACTAAACAGGGTATGAAGTCGTTTTTATGCCTATTTTATTTAAAAAACTATGCTACCCGTTGCACTCATTTCAAGTTATAATGTGTAAAATAGTGTTTGCTTTAATGTGTCTAAGTGAACAATCCTTGTACAAAATGGTTTTCCTGTGATGACAAAATAACTGCTATTTAGTCGTTAACCTGCCGGTCGTTCACCTGTCTCAAAAATGCAGGTGAACGACCAAATAGCAGGTTAGCGACAATTATCATACAAATGTGTAAATAATAATATAAAAATAAATGTTCAAATGATCTAATTCATTGCTTAATATTTTACTAATTTGATAAAAGTAGTCCTAAATTTATTAAACAATAATTTAAGAAGGGTTTTTCTAAACAACATTGAATTGTTCATAGAGATACTTTATTATACTTATTAAAAGTTTGATTTAGTTGAAGTGCAAAAATGTTCATATGTGTGCTGTACGAATTTAAGTTACTAAATGATTAGGTATTTTGTGTTTTTATTGCTGAGAAATTACAGCCCGTACCCGTGGTCGTTAACCTGCTGACGTTACTTAGGAAATTTGTACTAAAATGTCGTTAACCTGCACCTATTGTCCTTAACCTGGCGACATTGTCGTTCACCTGCCCCCCTCGTAATTTAGATTGCCCATATTTCCTAAAGTAATGAAAAAAATTGCTTCCCTCCACTAAATATGTAATAAAGAACCATTAATCTAGCTAGCAAGATATTTTTTTTTCGCGAAAACACGAACTTTTTAAAAACACGCAAAAATGAAAGCTTGCGGCCAATTTTTTGAGAACTGTCCCTAGGTACTCCGCTCAGCGGAGACGGGCGCGTAAGATAGCGCTGATGGTCGCTCGGAGCTTGGTGTTCGCCGGCCGGTCTGACCGGTTATGCTAACATTGTGGCTGCTGTCAGCCTGGCCAACTCGCAAAACTATCCACGTTTCTCTCTGAAACATTCCCTCCGCTCAGCGGAGACGGGCGCGTAAGATAGCGCTGATGGTCGCTCGGAGCTTGGTGCTCGCCGGCCGGTCTGACCGGTTATGCTAAGCCCATTGTGGCTGCGGTCAGCCTGGCCCGCCGGGACGCCGCGTCGCAGAACTTTGCACGCCTAAATATTCAAGCAGAAATACAAGGGAGGAATGTAAAATAAGTTAAAAGTATGGGTTAGCGTTTCCATATATGCTCCATACATTAACGAAGCAAAGGTCCTGAGATTTTCTTACTATTAATTTGTAGCTCTACAAAGTACGAGCTCTACTTTGGTTTATGAAACTGGCTGAAATGTTTTAAGAAAGAAGCTGAAATGCTTTAACAAAACCAAAACACATTGCCTCAATCGAGTAGTAGACACAAACCTCAAAACAACGAAAACTCTTTGGGTGACTCTACCTTTTTTAGCGCTTTTTGCCGCTGCTGCCACCTATTGTCGAGTAGCGCTACTTTCTCGGCAGATGTAGTAGTGCCAACATAAGGAAATAAATATTTATGTCTATGGTGTGCCAAAAATCTATAATCTGTCTGTGATATCTGTCAAAATCGAAAAAGATGTCTTATTGACGCGATTTGCCGAAATATTTATTTTAAAAACATTTTTATTACAATGGGAGGGTCCCAAAGCACTCAAGAACGGCGAATGACCGTGGAGAATGAGAATGCTATCCAAGTTTCTCAAGATGTGCTAAACAGGATACAGGACCAGCTCAACACCAAAGTAAATGCTTCTCCACCGAATTACATAATTTTAGATCAATGTCAAGTGTTTTTATACAAAAATAATAAACTGTTGTGCTTCAGTGATAACAGGATCAGTATCCTCTAAGTTTCAGCAGCCAGCATGGCTAAATAAGTGCACTTTTTCAATAGTATTCATGATTTAGTGACGGCCTTTCTAGTTGAGGTTATTTACTAAGTTTTGTAGTGGTTAACATGATGATGTCGTCAGCTGCTAAAAACAGACTTCATTACAGCATTATTGTGTCTACATCTCTAGTACTATAATGCTATAAAATGTATTACTTTATACTTGAGAATGGCAGACAAATTATGAAATAACAATTTTTTTACATACCTTCTATCTGGAATGAATTACAGGCTTCTCAAGCGCCACCACAAGAGGCTCCACCACCGCAAGTGCAATACATACCACAAGAGTTCTACTATGGCTTTGAGGATCGCAAAAATGTTAATGTGGCAGAAGAAGCTTACTGGGCCCAGCGTATTGAAGACTTGAAACGGGAGCATAGTAAAATAAATGCCAGCATGGACATAGAATACCAGAAAACATTGAAAGAAGCCAACCAGCTGTTTGAGATTGCACAGAGTGATAAACTTGCTGCTAAGCTGCCCTGCCAGGAAGAAAAAGCCAAGGTATGTTAATTACCCATCTTCTATACAATATCATCATCATTCTCAGCCTTCATCCAACTTCTGCAGGGTATAGGCCTCTTCTCGACAACTATAATCCTCATAGTCCTCTGCCACACACTGCCAGTGGGATCCTGTAAGCTTGGTCTGCCCACTGACACTTTCACTCCACAATAGATCAGAAAAGGTCGCAGTGGCTGTTGGTCTGACCAGGACCTTCTAACCTAATAATAATAATAAATTCACTCCTCTTGGCACCACTCTGTAACCGCTGTTGTCCACCGATTGTCACACCAATTTTGTTTAAAACACAAACAATACAATCACAGACAGTTCGATACAGGGGCGCGTTCACAGCTCCATTTGGTATAACTCTTTCGTAGAACTTTTATACTGACAGCTGTCAGTTCCATACTTTTGTTTTTCGTAAAGTGCACATTCAGCGACATCATAGTACAAAAGTTCTACGAAAGAATTAAAAAAGAGGTGTCAATGAACGTACCCCAATAAAGGTAGCAATTTCTTTAAGGCAACCTTTCAATAAAAATGTTTATGCTAAGCTTTCTCAGGCTCAAAACTTTGATTATATTCAACTAGCTGCCCGTCAGCGGTTTCACCCGCTGCAACCTATTACTCCGCGGGAAAAAAGCATTATTCACCAAGAGATGTCGCTGTTAGTTTTCGACGAAAACGTTTAAAACGCGAATCGGCTCAGTCACGCCACCTATTTCAAAAATATGGGAAAATGCGTGATCCCGTGGGAATGAGACATTTTTCCGTGGTAAAAAGTAGCCTATGTGTTATTCCAGATGCCCTTTTATATTTCTGCAAAGTTTCATGTCAATCTAATCAGCCGTTTTTGCGTGATGTCGTAACAAACACACACACAAACATCCGCCTTTATAATATTAGTAGGATTAATAATTTTCATTATTACTAAACTGTTCCGACTAAATATTTTTTTCTTACATTCCAGGTTCTGGATTGCTACAGTACGAACCCCAACAAAACACTGCTGTGTTCAGTGCTAGTGAATCAATTCAACGACTGTGTGTGCAGAAGCCGAATTGCCACCCTCTCTGCCTCCTGAACCCGCCATCAATAACACCCCATTATGTAAAATGGTACTGAATGGTACTATACTAGTTTGGTGCCAGAAACATTAGAAACTAAATAGTTTGGTGCCAGAATTTATTTTGATATGAAGACCAGTACATATTTTTCATTTCCAATATTATGTATTTCTAGATGGTAGAAATCATTGGAAATAGTTGATTATCTTTTGAATTTTCTTAAATACATACATAACATGCTGTGTGTATTTATAGTACTTATATTTGGCTGTAATTTATTTATTTTTGTGATTTATCTTATTTGTGAGAATGAAATCAATATGAAAAACATTACATTATTTCTGGTAGGTACAATATGTTGAAATGTTCTTGCAAGTTTCTTATAATTTATATTTTTTTATGCTGCCATTTTTATGTGGATTGTTTGAATGCATAATGGGGTGTATGTGTATGCATGTAAATAAAGTGTATTAGCAGATGATTCCACAACAGGCAATATTTAATATCATTGATTTGTAAAACCGAGATGGTTGATAGGTTCAGTGGTGTAGTTTTAATAAATATTATCGCTCTAATAAACTGTTAATCTATAATTTTGGTTTGTTATTTCCACAACCAGGTTAAACTACATTTATAGAATACACAGAAATAGTTTATACTCCTTGACTATTGATAAACTGTACAAAAATTAGTACAAATATGTACAAAACAAATTCCAGTCATCAATTAATCACCATAGCAACTTAACATCAAAATTTAAGTGTCATAGCAACTACCTATCTAAAATCTAGGTCATATCCAAACCAGCTTTTTCTATTATTTTCAATATTCTCTGGATAATAAACATCATTAACCATGGCGCAGCCTTTCAAATTTGATGGCGATGTAAAGGAAGATGAGGGGAAGAAGCCAAAAGTTTACAAAAGGGTTCCCCTCTACCCTGGCTTCCCGGAGCTGGCCAGATCCGACGTGAGCATCTACCCCTCCTACACCAAATTGTGCTTGGATTAGTAAGTAAATTCAAGTTACTTTGAATACTAGAGTAGGTCGAAATTGCACTGAGTCACAAAGGCACGTTTAATTTAAGCACAATACCCACAATTCTACTGGATGTGTCCAAGACTAGACATCTCTTCACTTACATCTGTGTGACAATACTAATTACGGCTAGACTTACCTACATAACTACCATTTAGTTACCTACTACTATGAATGAATATCATATTGTATAGGAACGTAATTTGGGCTTTAATTTATCCACAGTCGCGTGGTCTGCCGCCATCGCTACCACTGGAGCAAAGTGTTCCAGCACAGGCAATTCAAACGTGAGCTTCGGAGCTTCGAGAAACTTCAGTCGAACGCCCTGGACGGCGTCAGGGTCCACCGAGAGTTCTCCCAGGGAATACTGTCGCACAAGATCCCTCCGCCGAGATACCAGAATAAGCTTACTAAAGATCCTCTTACCTCACACGAAAGAATGAGGTTGGAAGATATCATCAGTGGAAAAGTTAATTTTAATGTTAAATAATTTTGAAATGACCTACTGACTTACTATACATTTTATTTTAGATGCTTTATTTCATAGTAATGGTTATTTGTATGCTTTATTTTGAATTTTATGAAAGATTTAATTTTTAGTACACAAAATATTGTAACAAGGTACAAAATAAATTTTAATTTCAGTGATCAAATTGAAGTATTTAATTTTTAACAGCATCTACATTTTGAAAGTATTTTATTGGATTGAGAAAAAATGCAAGGAAATTAAAATTAAAATCTAAAATAACTGAAACAACTACACATATTAAAGTAGTTTATTCTACATCCATTCCATTGCTGGCAACTCGTTTCCGCTTTTTACACATATTAAAGAAGTTTATTCTACATCCATTCCATTGCTGGCAACTTGTTTCCGTTTTTTCATCTTCTTGCTCTTCTCAACATTGGTCTGCAGGTAGTGAGCTTCCTTCTTGGCCTGTGATACCTCTGCTCGAAGCCTCTGTTTCATGGCAGCCTTTTCATAAGCCAGTCTTTCACTGAGGTGGATCCATTTGAACCTAGAATGTGATTATCATAACAATATTTTAAAAAGTTTGAACAAATATTCCATAGTAACATGACCTGTCTGGCATGGCTTGTAGAGAGAAAAATAGCTTAAAATTTGGTATTAGGTCAAGAAAGTCTAAAAAATTTAAGATAAATTGACAAAATGTATCCATGACTGCCTTATTATAATCCAATAAAATGTTAGCTTGTTTACCTAGGAATATATTTGATATTCCAAATCATGTCATAGTAGCGCGATCTCTTTCGAGTTCCTATTTTAGTGTTGTTCAGTTCTGCTGCTACTTGTTTGGCTACTTTCTTCTTCTGGAATTCCACCCAGCCTTCCGTGAATTGTTTAGGGATTCTCCGGCGTTTTTCTCCAGGCTCTAAAAAGAAACACAGGGTTTAAAACATAGAATAAAAGAAGCTTGTGAAGAGTAATAATGGGCAGTGATTACATCCAGTAAACAGAACCATACATACTTGCACTTGATTGCAGATAAATTCTTCCAACATCACCGAATTGACTGAATATTTCTCGTATCTTAGCGACGTTCATGTAAGGGGGAATTGTAGATAGATACACGATTCCACGCTTCCTAGTTTTCTTTTTGTTCACTTTATTACCAGAGTCAGAATTATTGTCCAAGCTTGTTTGCGAGTTTGTTTCACAGTCGGAGCCGTTTTCCGGCACTCTTTCCAAGTCTATTTCAGGCATAATTGAGTGAATTTATCGACAAAAACAACGAAAGTTCACAAAACTTCTAAACATAACCTAAAAATTACACGCACGTTTTTGAAGTTTAGTTCACATTCGGATACACCCACCCAAAAAACCGGTTTTAAAAATTAGACATGAATCGGTTATTTGTGTATGGGTGGTTTTTGCATGATGACGTAAGCGATGACCAGACCATAGACAATTATACAGAAACGTCAAAATAGTCATCAAACTCGGATTGTTTTTGTGATTTCTCTCACAAAAATCTATTTTTCTCGTGAATCTTTATCGCAGTAGCAGAAATCTACCATGGGTTGCGATGGTGGAACCATCCCGCGTCGCGACGAACTCGTTCGCATGAAGAAAAAACCCGAACAGGTAAGCTATCGTCCAGAACATACCTTGCAAGTTTGTGTCTTGATGAACCACTAAATATTTATCTCATTTTTCAGAAAGATAAAGATGCTGAGCGCTCATTCAAGTGGCGCAACTGCGCTCTCACGCAGCAGAAGCTGCAAGAGCCTATAGTGGCGTGTGGGCTCGGTCGGTTGTACAGCAAAAGCTCGGTTATTGAGGCTCTGCTTGACAAGGAGACCAAGCCTGAATCCATCAACCACATCAAGAATCTGAAGGTAAGATGTAGAACTTGTACCTATTGTACTGAAAATGAAAATAAAACATCCATACAACTGTCAGACAAAGTGATAATTTGGTACCAATGTAATGTATGACTGGGGTATTTCCATTGTAACGGGTGCGACATTGATACTCTATTTCTGCAAGTTTTTTATGTGTTTGGTAATAATTAATCAACAATAACACACAAGTTAAAATAGTTTAGAAAATTACAAATCTTTTTATAAAACTATCTCCATTTAAAATGATATAATTGTCTTCATAAAAATGGTTTTGAACTGCGTAACGGTTGCGACATAAGAAATTGTAAAGGTTCGGTTTACTGCACTTCGGACATGGTAACTGTAAAATTTTGAAGTGGTTGTTTTAAAATAGTTCCGTATTGCATTGCAGGACATCAAGGACTTGAAACTGGCCAAGAACCCAGCATACAAAGACATGGACCACACAGAGGGTGCGACCGACAGCAGCTCCCCCTACATCTGCCCCATCAGTGGTCTGGAGATGTCGGGCAAATTCCGGTTCATATTTCTGTGGAGTTGCGGATGCGTGCTGGCCGAGCGAGCCCTGAAGGAAGTCAAGGGCAATGTGTGCCATATGGTAAGCACATCTACAAGTATGTCTTACAGGGGTGCAGGTACCTGAGTAGATTATATGGGGTCCCCTGGCTGCAAGGGCCTTATGCTACTAGGCTGAGCTGAGTTTGCGTGACTTATGCTGAGCTTGCTGCATCTACTAAATGCTGGTGTAGCCGACCTGGCCCACTTGGGGTAAGCTTACTGCACACACTATAATTTAGTTGCATCACCCACAATACCAAATGTTCCTAAAAAGACAGTCAGACTGTAAAATAATGCAATGGTCACTAATTTATTCCTTTTTATTTCAGTGCCAACAACCCTACACAGATAATGATGTCATAGTCCTCAATGGAACAGAAGAAGACATCTCCCTATTACAAGAGAAATTAGCTGTCCGTGTAGCCAACAGAAAGAGCAGCAAGAAATCAAAAGCAGACAAGACAGAAAAAGTTGAAATCAAGGCTGAGCCACAGACACCTAAAGCAACTCCTTCTTGCACTGTCACTTCAGGCAGCTTAGAAAATAAAGAAGAAAATATAAAAGAAGAAGCAGTACCTGGATCGAGTCAGGTTAAGAAAGAGATGGAAACTATACCTTTATCCTTACCAAAGTTCAACCCTAACAAACAGGCTAGAGGTCACTTCGGGTCATCAAAAAGGGCTTTCCCACCGACTGAGCTTGTCAGTGACCCTTCATACAAGAAGACTAAGAAAGACTACAGTGTGCAGCAGGACCCGCAGTCCAGTGAAGTGTACAAGTCTCTGTTTACCACACATAAGAGTGAGTCTGAGCAACAGAGGGCCCACTGGGTGACATACAATCCATTTTATAATTAAGTTTATTGTGAATTAGATAGTAAAATTGTATAAAAACATTTGATCTATTTTTTTGAGCAGTTGTGTAAAACCAATATAAACTGATTGTATACAAAAATATAATGAATTAATACTATTTAAATGAAATTAACTGCACTAGAACTTTTTAAGTATTACAACAGCACAGTAGGTCTGCAATTTAATAAATTCAATATGCATTTACCTGTGGGTACAAAATTATGTAATTTGGACAATAGTGGATGTATAAAATAAATAAATGAAACTACTGTATTAAAATGAATTATTTTATTATTTATTTCTAATATTGCACTACAAATTGCACATAAATAATAACAATAAACATGTAAAAGGAATGTCATAGCCAATATCAAAGGTTTGTGCTTATTTTTGGAACTTATTACTACTCACCTACATATAATAGTGGAATGCATGTTTAAATATTGTATACTGTTATAACTTATAAAGGTTAATACTAAAGAAGACAAAAAAGTTGGCATATACCATTTTGATGTTGTACTTGATTTGAGATCATAATGTTTTATGAACACAAAAGTGATGGTGGGTTTCGTGTAATTTTTACTTGTAACAAAAGTTTGTATGCTTAAATTATTATTACAACAGGCTTTCAGAAAAGTTATGAATCTGTCCATGACAAGATATCATTAATTTCGAGGTACGGATTTTCGACATTTGCTATACTAGGAGAAACTGTTCAGTTTCAAATACAAATCCTTCCTTAGTATTACTTTTTTTACCCGACTGCCTCAGAAGGAGCTACAACCCAAACGACTTGGAGGATCTTGGCATATGGGATGTCGTTAGATTCATCTCCTCAGAAAATTACATGAATTCAAATTTGCGGGTTTTACACGCAAAATATAGGGTTACACTCTTGAGGGTGTGATCTACTCACAAAACTGAACAACTTTTGTTTGAAAATTTTCTTCGAAATATGAAAAACACAATTGGTCCTCCCATACAAAAATACTGAAAAAGTATGTCACTTAATTAGTATAGGAGGACCAAGGGAGGACCAAATTATTTTTTCATATTTCGAAGAAAAGTTTCTAACAACAGTTGTTCAGTTTTGTGAGTAGATTACACCTTCAAGAGATTTGTACTTAATTAAATGTAACCGTACATAATTATTCGCGCAGTCGTTTTATGTTTTTTAATAAGTTTAAGTGGCAGTTTCTTGCTGTACGGAAGCCAAGGTAGCTTCAATAATGAGGTTGAAGTCCAGCTCGTTAAGGCTGGCTTTAGCGGTCAGCAGGTCCAAGAATGTGTCCAGTGGGGAGAGACGCTCGCCCGATGGCAGGGCTGCGATACCTGTAACACAGCAGAGAATAAGGCATAAGCTTTTCTACATGCAGAATACATGATCTAATTTAAATGTGTGGGGTAGTAATAGCTTAGGGTTATAAATTGAAAATTAGAAAAATTCACTAGCAACCGCCGGGACCTGAACCCGGTACTGTGGGGTACAATCGCACCGCTCTGCCAACTGAGCTACGGGCGCTTAGCGGACCCTGGCGATTTTCTCAACCTCTTGATGCACTAAAATTCCAATACATCGCTTTATGTAAAAAGCTTCAGGAGACAAAAGACTGATTGCTTTTTAATCAGTCTTTTGTCTCCTTTTCAGACATAAGATCTTTAACTTTTGTATGGGAAGCGTTCCGCCGACTGAACTTACCCTAGGGCATAAGCCTATGGCACGCATTTAAATTAACACCTTAAGGGTGAGAATCCACCAGAGCTGTGCGAGGTAGCGAGGCGGTGAGCGAGGAAAAATCCACCAATAGAATCACTTCATTTTCCTAGCCTCGCTCAGCTCAGCTCTGGTGGAATAGGGTTGAGCGAAGCGAGCCATTCTACATACAAAACAAGCGAAAATGTGTGCGAGGAATGTGTAGCGAGGAATGTGTAGCGAGGAATGCGTTGCGAGGAATGCGTTGCGAGAAATGCGAGGTTTCCACTACATCGCATTCCCCCCGCTCACACATTTCACAGCTTCGCAACGCATCCTCGCTCCGCACATTAATGCGCATTTTCACAGCTCCGCTACGCATCCTCGTACGGCACATTTTACTCGCACAGCTTTGGTGGAAACCCCTACACATTTCCACAGCACAGCTACGCATCCTCGTACGACACATTTTCCTCGCACAGCTCTGGTGGATTCTCACCCTTATACCACAAACTTTGATACCGCGTTTTACGATTTGAGTTTCAATCTAAGACACATAGATGGGGCCTAAACGATGGTTACTTATACTTACCAGTATCTTTGACAGGTCTATGCCTAGTCGGCTCATGATGTCCCGCGCTTCCACTACTAAGCAAGGTAGCCGCATGGTCCCTGGCTCTCAGTACCAAAGCAGCCCTATCTCAGACGCATAGATGACACTATAGTTACTTACCAGTATCTTTGACAGGTCTATGCCTAAAGTAAAGTAGCCGCATGGTCCCTGGCTCTCAATACCAAAGCAGCCCTATCTCAGACGCATAGATGAAACTATAGTTACTTACCAGTATCTTTGACAGGTCTATGCCTAAAGTAAAGTAGCCGCATGGTCCCTGGCTCTCAATACCAAAGCAGCCCTATCTCAGACGCATAGATGACACTATAGTTACTTACCAGTATCTTTGACAGGTCTATGCCTAAAGTAAAGTAGCCGCATGGTCCCTGGCTCTCAATACCAAAGCAGCCCTATCTCAGACGCATAGATGACACTATAGTTACTTACCAGTATCTTTGACAGGTCTATGCCTGGTGGGTTCATGGTCCGTCGCTCTCAATACCAAAGCAGCCCTATCTCAGACGCATAGATGACACTATAGTTACTTACCAGTGTCTTTGACAGGTCTATGCCAGGTGGGTTTATGGTCCGTCGCTCTCAATACCAAAGCAGCCCTATCTCAGACGCATAGATGACACTATAGTTACTTACCAGTATCTTTGACAGGTCTATGCCTGATGGGTTCATGGTCCGTCGCTCTCAATACCAAAGCAGCCCTATCTCAGACGCATAGATGACACTATAGTTACTTACCAGTATCTTTGACAGGTCTATGCCTGGTGGGTTCGTGATGTCCCACTCAGTAAAGTAGCCGCATGGTCCCTCGCTCTCAATACCAAAGCAGCCCTATCTCAGACGCATAGATGACACTATAGTTACTTACCAGTATCTTTGACAGGTCTATGCCTGGTGGGTTCATGGTCCGTCGCTCTCAATACCAACGCAGCCCTATCTCAGACGCATAGATGACACTATAGTTACTTACCAGTATCTTTGACAGGTCTATGCCTGATGGGTTCATGGTCCGTCGCTCTTAATAGCAAAGCAGCCCTATCTCAGACGCATATATGACACTATAGTTACTTACCAGTATCTTTGACAGGTCTATGCCTGGTGGGTTCATGATGTCTCCCCCCACTCAGTAAAGTAGCCGCATGGTTCCTCGCTCTCAATAACAAAGCAGCCCTATCTCAGACGCATGATGACACTATAGTTACTTACCAGTATCTTTGACAGGTCTATGCCTGGTGGGTTCATGGTCCGTCGCTCTCAATACCAACGCAGCCCTATCTCAGACGCATAGATGACACTATAGTTACTTACCAGTGTCTTTGACAGGTCTATGCCTGGTGGGTTCATGGTCCCTGGCTCTCAATACCAAAGCAGCCCTATCTCAGACGCATAGATGACACTATAGTTACTTACCAGTATCTTTGACAGGTCTATGCCTGGTGGGTTCATGGTCCGTCGCTCTCAATACCAAAGCAGCCCTATCTCAGACGCATAGATGACACTATAGTTACTTACCAGTATCTTTGACAGGTCTATGCCTGGAGGGTTCATGGTCCCTCGCTCTCAATACAAAAGCTTCCCTATCTCAGACGCATAGATGACACTATAGTTACTTACCAGTATCTTTGACATATCTATGCCTGGTGGGCTCATGATGTCCCACTCAGTAAAGTAGCGGTATGGTCCCTCGCTCTCAGTACCAAAGCAGCCCTATCTCAGACGCATAGACGACACTATAGTTACTTACCAGTATCTTTGACAGGTCTATGCCTCGTGGGTTCGTGATGTCCCGCCCCGCCGCCACTAAGCAAGGTAGCCGCATGGTCCCTGGCTCTCAACACTAAAGCAGCCCTATGTGGCCAGGCGACGGTTACTTAGTTACTTACCAGTATCTTTGACAGGTCTATGCCTGGTGGGTTCATGATGTCTCCCCCCACTCAGTAAAGTAGCCGCATGGTTCCTCGCTCTCAATAACAAAGCAGCCCTATCTCAGACGCATGATGACACTATAGTTACTTACCAGTATCTTTGACAGGTCTATGCCTGGTGGGTTCATGGTCCGTCGCTCTCAATACCAACGCAGCCCTATCTCAGACGCATAGATGACACTATAGTTACTTACCAGTGTCTTTGACAGGTCTATGCCTGGTGGGTTCATGGTCCCTGGCTCTCAATACCAAAGCAGCCCTATCTCAGACGCATAGATGACACTATAGTTACTTACCAGTATCTTTGACAGGTCTATGCCTGGTGGGTTCATGGTCCGTCGCTCTCAATACCAAAGCAGCCCTATCTCAGACGCATAGATGACACTATAGTTACTTACCAGTATCTTTGACAGGTCTATGCCTGGTGGGTTCATGGTCCGTCGCTCTCAATACCAAAGCAGCCCTATCTCAGACGCATAGATGACACTATAGTTACTTACCAGTATCTTTGACAGGTCTATGCCTGGAGGGTTCATGGTCCCTCGCTCTCAATACAAAAGCTTCCCTATCTCAGACGCATAGATGACACTATAGTTACTTACCAGTATCTTTGACATATCTATGCCTGGTGGGCTCATGATGTCCCACTCAGTAAAGTAGCGGTATGGTCCCTCGCTCTCAGTACCAAAGCAGCCCTATCTCAGACGCATAGACGACACTATAGTTACTTACCAGTATCTTTGACAGGTCTATGCCTCGTGGGTTCGTGATGTCCCGCCCCGCCGCCACTAAGCAAGGTAGCCGCATGGTCCCTGGCTCTCAACACTAAAGCAGCCCTATGTGGCCAGGCGACGGTTACTTAGTTACTTACCAGTATCTTTGACAGGTCTATGCCTCGTGGGTTCGTGATGTCCCGCCCCGCCGCCACTAAGCAAGGTAGCCGCATGGTCCCTGGCTCTCAACACTAAAGCAGCCCTATGTGGCCAGGCGACGGTTACTTAGTTACTTACCAGTATCTTTGACAGGTCTATGCCTCGTCGGTTCATGATGTCCCGCGCCGCCGCCGCTAAGCAAGGTAGCGGCATGGTCCCTGGCTCTCAACACCAATGCAGCCCTATGTGGCCAGGCAGCCAAAGCCCTGCGCGCGCGACCCTCGCCTACTAGTTGTATGAGACGGAGCTTGTTGTTCACTGTGGTTTTGCTGTCGTCGTCTTTTGCTGGAATGGAGGAGGTTTATTTAGAATAACAGCGACTTCAGTATTCCTACGAATCAAGTGAAGCCATCACTTTCCAACATATAAGAGAATAGCACAACTAAAATATCATAAAAGTAATACGCAAAATTCTCGTGATCCCGCGTTTTAGAACTTGCATACAAATGTTAACACAACAGTTTACACAAGTGCTGCCATGTCTCTGTAACGATGTGAATAAAATGTCACATAATTAGGTAATAGCAACCTACATACAGTGGCCATGTGATGCCGGCTTAGCATAGCATCACCCCAATTCTACCCATAGGTGTCGTAAAAAGCGGCTAAGGGATAATCGTCCAGCCGCGTTCCTTGTAAATGCAACATCTTGAACTGCGCTTGCCAATCCGCCTGCCATGTAGGTACGGCAATACCCTCCGATAAGGGGAGGCCCATGTCCAGCAGTGGACTGTTGTGGCTGTTAATCTGCCACTGTAAGTTACCAACTTACAGTGGCAGATTAATCCTAAAGAAAACTAAGAAGTTGCTTAGGGCATCACGTCTTGGGTGCACCAGAAGGAGAACAAGGCCCCGGGATCGATTGGTGCCCCCACTTGTAGCATTGGTTCACTTCTGTATTTGTTGCTCGTTCTCAATATTAAATGTCAAGGTCTCTGTTCTGCCGGCGCGTTCGTAGTTATAATTGTGCTCTTTTTAAACTAAAAATGCTCGTTCTTTTTCTAACGTTCTCGCGGTTTGCGTTTTGGCTTCTCCCTTATTTTGAGAGTAAAATCTAAATCTTGCTTCGCTCGTGTTACTTAACTTCTGCTTTACCTACATATGCCCCACAGGCATGTTTTGCTTAAGGAACCAAATAATCTTAAACCGCCAACTTACTAGCAATAATCTGCTTGACGACATCGATCTGCAGCTCCAACACGTTCCGATGCACGCGCTGCACGAAGCTGTGGAACGGGAGAGCTCTGTAGCCCAAATACGTGAAGAACGAGCTGAACCCTTGCGGCAAAGGGAACGCAATCGAGTCCGCGGCTAGGTAGTACTGTTCAAGCACTTTGAATACGATAAATGCGTGCGTCGGGTCCATTTCATCGCTGGAAAGGAAAAACTAGTTTTAAGTTATCTGTAACACGTAACTTTGTATTCTATGTTATTCACTAGAAAGCAAATAAAGTAAAAATTAGTTAGCTCTAAGTTACACACAAAATGGAGCAAATGATAACAAGTTAAAAATAAGTGACCTAAAAATAAAACTCAAATGAACGAAAACCACAAAATGATTGTTGAAACCGGAAAATGAAAACCAAAAAATTCCGTCCTAGAAGGAATTGTGGGGAAATTAGCAGCAATAATATTGAAAATGATCATTGTCTATACGTGAACCAAAACCAAACAGATAAAAACCAATAAAATCAGTTCAACTACCCATTCAAATTCAGTCAAACTAAAGGTTAATTAACCAAACGTAAACCAAACCAAATGTCGAACAAAAATCCGAAAAATAAAAACACGATTTCCACTGATGAACAAAAACAAACACAGGTACTACCTGATTCACAGAAGAAAGGAATTATAAATGACGAACGGAGGTCATGCTTTCTCACTCGCATTAAGGCTCTTACATATACCAGGCGTTCATTCCTTCTCTCTTCCACTCGTGGTTTGTATTCCCTTTCTTTTGTGAATCAGGTAAACTTTTACGTCGTGTCCTATAACGCCTTGCTAAGGGTTAAAACAAAAACCAACACAAAAAGAAAACAACGCAGCACAAAACTCCACAAGTACTAAAGCTTGCATACCTAAACGTGAATCCCCGTTTCTGGTTGTGTAGGGGTTAAAACAAAATCCAACACAAAACGAAACAAAAAGAAATCAACGCAGCACAAAACTCCACAAGTAGGTACTGAAGTTCCCATACATGAACGTGAATCCTCTTTGTTGGTTATGGCTTGGTATGGCGGCTACCGCGCGACACACCGCGCGGCATAGTGCACGAGACGCGTCCAACTGCGCTGACGCCCAGCGCGTGGCTAGTGCGTGGACACCACTTTCGACGCCTTTTGCGCCAGATGATGAGCTTTCTCGCATAAGGTGGACGCTCTCTTCACGCAGATTATAAATGTTAGAAGTGTTACTTTCTTTTTTCAGCACAAAACAATTTCTACATTAAACTAGTCTAGTTTAGTTAGTTGCTGGTTGTGGCTCGGTATGGCGGCTACCGCGCGGCACAGTGCACGAGACGCGTCGAGTTGCGCTGATGCCCAGCGCGTGGCTAGTGCGTGGACGCCACTCTCGACGCCTTTTGTGCCAGCAGTGGAACTTTCTCGCATAAGGTGGACGCTACTTCTCGTAGATTCTAAATGTTAGGGAAAGCGTTAGTATTTCTTTAAGCACATAACAATTTCTACATTAAACTAGTTTAGTATTTGAAGCTTGTCTAGATTTGGGCCAATGCCCAGAAGGTGGCTAACGCGTGGACGCCACTCTCGACGCCTTTAGCGCCAGATGATGAACTTTCTCTCATAAGATGGACGCTTACTTCTCGAAGATTCTAAATGTTAGGAGAAGCGTCAGTATATTTTTAAACCACATCAACTTTCTACTAAAAACTAGTCCAGATTTGCACCGAAACCCAAAGGGTGGCTAGTGCGTGGACACCACACTCAACGCCTTTAGCGCCAGACGATGAGCTTTCTCTCATAAGGTGGACGCTCACTTCACGCAGGTTCTAAATAAGAAAGTGATAGTAAAACATGAGGTTTTTCCTGAAAGCTCAAATATTACGGAATCGAGCTGAGAGGATGCCTAGCGGGTGGCTAGTGCATGGACGTCACTTTCGACGCCTTTTGCGCCAGAAGTAAAGCTTTCTCGCATAAGGTATTCATTTTTCAGTTTTTAGGTGTTAGTAATCTAAAATCTACAGTTACATTATGTACAAATTGGGAAATGCTGTTACTTTCATGCGCTGTTAAATTACTTCCAGCATTTTATTTAGGTACGTTTTAAAAAAAAAACGAAGTTGCCTATAAGTTACGTTATCAATATCTCTTACCGCTGCAATGATGTGCTCCTGTTTACTAGCAGTGCAGACGTCCAACTCAAAGAATGGCAGCAGATCGTTGCCGGTCCCTAAAATAATTCAATACTTTATTATAAAAGATATTGTGACTTCTAATATTCTAATAAACTGAACCAAAGAAAAACTTCAGCGTGAGCCTGTTCGAACAATTACAAACAATCACCAGCTAAATAGATGAAATGTTTATACATACATACATACATATATCACGCCTATATCCCTTGCGGGATAGGCAGAGCGCAAACTGCTTTTAAAATAGCCATTTAGATCACGTCAGACAAAAGCGTGTCACTCAGAATACTGTGTATCACCATAGTGACAGGCTGTCAGTCTATCGCCTAAAATTTAAATATCTTCTTACAAGACCCACGGAAAAGATATGGGGTGATGCTATCCTAAACCGTAAAGCCCTACACGGCACAAGAAATGGTTATAATACTGTTTAAAAGCTGTTACCTATGGAGGAGCGTCGCTGCGGCGCGGAGAGCGCGGGCGCGGTCGGCGCCGTCGGGGACATCGGCGTGTTGCAGCGGGAGAGCGCTTCGGGCTGCAAACGGTAAGTATATTTTGTAGTGTCTAGCAGTTCACCCAGCAGTTTCAAAGAACGACGGTTTGGACAATCTTTCAGCGCCTATTTTAACCACTAGAAACTAACTAGCAATGTATTGAGTTGGTTCAGCGCAGTAGAGCTCTTAGTTTGCTTCGCTCACAACGTGTAATGTCTTAGTTGGAGCAGTGCAGCCCCTAGCTCACTTCGCTCGCAATATGTAATGTGTTGGTGTAGCGCAGGGAAGCCCCTAGCTCGCTTCGCTCGCAATGTGTAATGTGTTGGTGTAGCGCAGGGAAGCCCCTAGCTCGCTTCGCTCGCAATGTGTAATGTGTTGGTGTAGCGTAGGGAAGCCCCTAGCTCGCTTCGCTCGCAATGTGTAATGTGTTTGTGTAGCGCAGGGAAGCCCCTAGCTCGCTTCGCTCGCAATGTGTAATGTGTTTGTGTAGCGCAGGGAAGCCCCTAGCTCGCTTCGCTCGCAATGTGTAATGTGTTTGTGTAGCGCAATGAAGCCCCTAGCTCGCTTCGCTCGCAATATGTGTTGTGTTGTGTTGTTGTATAAAAAAGCGGCCACTCCGCTTACTTTAAAAGAGTGAACATCTTATGAGGTGTAGGACACTGTACCGACGCCCGACGAACTACTGCTGCACTGTACCAGACACACTCACCTGGTAGCAATGCAGGCTGACTCTCAGCTTGTCGAGCACTTGTTGCGGGGTGAGCCTCCTCGGCTGCTGCGCCTGTAGCGCGGTCCACAGCCGCGTCCACACATCCTCCGCGAACTGGCACACGCGCTGCCTCACGCCCAGCACTACTGCTGCGCTGTTCCAGAGCTTCTCCTGGCTAACTTGCACGCTGATGTCTCGGATCTGAAGGTATAAGGTTCCATGGTTACTCAACTGATTTTGTCCTAGTAGTCATTCACAAAGATATCGGATTTTTTCGGCTTTGGCAGAGCCATAACTTTGATAACCTCAATAGATGCATCAGAGCCTAAGCAAAAATCGATAAAGCACGAATCTTTTAGCAAAGAAGATAAGCAAAATTAACAAAATATGATATGGAGAGTTTAGAACTAATACGAACCTTGACATCAGTGAACTTCAAGTGCAATGTGAAAGGCAGCATCTTCATAAGCGGCGCGGCAGTAGCCGGTAACGATCTTCTAGTGACGCTGTACGTAGCCCCCACTAAGTACTCCTGCATAGCGCGTTGAACCCCATTCAGACCGCAACGTTGGTGGACGCATAGCCAGGAGATTAGCTAGATAACAAAGAAAATTGTACCACTATAGTGTCAGCACATCTTAAAACCTAATATTGTAACACACATTCACATGAAAAGCTCCTTAGAGTATATACCTATAAGTGAGCAATAGAGTGCGCCTAAAAAGTTAGAATGGTGTGCAGTAGCCTGCACACAACCTCTCTGTCTGTCAGTAGCAAAACGTCAGTTTTATTGAACTTCTATAAATTCTCATACATTTGACGTCCGTATCTAGGGAGCAACCTGCATACGCTTTAACAGTACGACGAGGGACCTAACGCGCACTCTATAGCTTGCTTATTTATACTCTAAGCTCGAGTCACTTGATCGAGTCCAACTTACCTCTTCAGCCAAATCCATATTCCCTTCATGCATAATCAAATAATGCAGGATCGCGAGCTTATTTTCCATCACTGTCTCACTCCTGAACGTCGCTGCTAGCTCTCTCTCGCTCACACTCATTGTAACCACGTCCAGGGTGTTCAGATCGACCATCGCATGCGGGCCCCAGCCGAGTATGGGCGTTAGAGAGGGACAGCTATCGTATTCTTCGCTCGGTATGACGATGTGGCAGCAGGGCTCGTGGTAGAGGCTTATGTCGATGACGTGCGTGTACAGCATCGGTATGTTGACGATTAGGTGATTGTCTGGAGAAGCAGGAGGGTAGTAAAGTTGTCAACATTGGTTCGATGGCAAACAACTTACATTTACAAAGTTTATGATGTAAAAGTTCTTTAGTAAAGCTCTGACCAAATTGTCCAAGTGAAATGTTAAGTACCTACTTTTGTAATGAATTGAAATAATATTATTGGCTTTCCCAAACATAACTGTGAATTCGCATCGCATCGCAATTAATAGCCCTAGGTAGGTATCTGTATGTTTGGTATTGTAGATAATTATTATTGTTTCAGTTAACAAATGAAAGTGCATTATCATTAGCATTACGCACTCGAAAATGCCGCACCTTTATTAGATAATATAATGACCGATAGATATCCTTGCAATTTGGTGTAATTTTGATATTATCGGGGATTGATTATAGTACTACCGTACTAAACCATGAGTAGGGTAAACTTTATTTGCTAAAGTGATGATAGCTCAGAATAGTTCAACTCGGCTTTTACGACATAAAAGGCGACTAAGTATGGCACATAGTAACTAGATGATGATGGTGATAAATTACTTACCTGCAATGATATTATATGTTACTACCTTACCTGCATATAACGTATAGGAGGGGCGCAAAGACTTAGCCAGCGCCCACGGCAAGTCCGGCACCACGCTGTGCACTACGACGCCATGTTGCAACAGAGTGATCGAGTACGCGAAGTTCACGCCGGAGTCTTTCAAGTCAGCGCTGTCTTCGAGAACCAGGGAGGTTGTTGAGTCGTCCAGGGGCTGAAAGAAAACAATACAAATAAAAATACAGGCCTTTTATGAAGTCACGCATCCTCGTAATTTTATTGTAACGTAAAACGAGAATAAGTAAGTATGTATTGTGTTGTGTTCGTGGACGGCAGTGTAGAAAATCTCTCGCTTCGCACCTCTCTTAATTATTATCTTAATAGAACGAGCTCGCTGCGCTCGCAATGTGTAATGTGTTGGTGTAGCGCAGTGAAGCCCCTAGCTCGCTTCGCTCGCAATATGTAATGTGTTGGTGTCGCGCAGTGAAGCCCCTAGCCCCTAGCTCGCTTCGCTCGCAATATGTAATGTGTTGGTGTCGCGCAGTGAAGCCCCTAGCTCGCTTCGCTCGCAATGTGTAATGTGTTGGTGTAGCGCAGTGAAGCCCCTAGCTCGCTTCGCTCGCAATATGTAATGTGTTGGTGTCGCGCAGTGAAGCCCCTAGCTCGCTTCGCTCGCAATGTGTAATGTGTTGGTGTAGCGCAGTGAAGCCCCTAGCTCGCTTCGCTCGCAATATGTAATGTTGGGTGTCGCGCAGTGAAGCCCCTAGCTCCTTCGCTCGCAATGTGTAATGTGTTGGTGTAGCGCAGTGAAGCCCTAGCTCCTTCGCTCGCAATATGTAATGTGTTGGTGTCGCGCAGTGAAAGCTCGCTTCGCTCGCAATGTGTAATGTGTTGGTGTAGCGCAGTGAAGCCCCTAGCTCGCTTCGCTCGCAATATGTAATGTGTTGGTGTCGCGCAGTGAAGCCCCTAGCTCGCTTCGCTCGCAATGTGTAATGTGTTGGTGTCGCGCAGTGAAACCCCTAGTTCGCTTCGCTCGCAATATGAAGATATTGTATTTTAATGTGTAACGAGTAGAAGGGAACGGAAGGATGCGAAATGGCATTATCTTATTCTAATTACCTTGTACAGATAGTGGTGGCAGATACACAGCACGCCTCTCTGCTCGCACAGTATCTGCAGGTCTAAGCTACAGTCGTGCACGCGGAGTGGCACTGGATCGTCTTCATAAGCTCCGCAAGCAGCGTCAGTCAATCCCGGGCCTGTGTGTAGGTGCGGCAGGCTTAGAGGGATGTTTAGCTGTGAAAAGAACAAGTTTAGATGAAACAAATACAGCAAAATTATGATAAAACAAGATACTGTGTCAATTAGGATAAACTATAAAAATAGAGTCCTAAATATGAGTTACCCAGCTTTTTCATCCATCTATGTTTATTTGTTTTTGTTCTTGTATGGCATCTTCATCATCAGTCCTTGTGTTTTATGTGATGATGTATTTAAATTATGATTTGTTTATAATATTGTAATGGCTCCACCAGTAAACCAAATTTTATTTTAAATTATTATAGTTACTACAGTAATTTTGTTAACATGAATTGGAGACACAGATACAAATACAAAGCACATTTTTCAGACTATCTTTTTGTCTATGTTTGATTTCTGTGAATTTCAACATGCAATACTCACAACAGTCTCGTGCGGCAGGTCTGCGTGGAACTGCAGAGCTGAGAGCGTCGGCGTCACTTCCAGAGAAGACTTCGCTTCTTCGGTCTCCTTCTATTTCTGTTGATCTCAATATGTGATACTCACAACAGTCTCGTGCGGCAGGTCTGCGTGGAACTGCAGAGCTGAGAGCGTCGGCGTCACTTCCAGAGAAGACTTCACTTCTTCGGTCTCCTTCTATTTCTGTTGATCTCAACATGTGATACTCACAACAGTCTCGTGCGGCAGGTCTGCGTGGAACTGCAGAGCTGACAGCGTCGGCGTCACTTCCAGAGAAGACTTCGCTTCTTCCGTCTCCGCGAAACCGCGCGTCGGCTCACGGTAGTGGATGTAGTACAACACCTAGGAAAAATTAAACAAACTGATTGTAATATACGAAAAAAAGAAATTCAAAAAATTTAGATGAATGTTATTTATTTGCACACAAGAACATTGCACAAAAGACATACGACACAACAGCTACAGCTTATTTCTCTGTAGAAATTTCTGCCAGACGACCTACGGAAGTGAGACATTTAAAAAGATTTATTTGTTTTGCATATACTGGGTGTTACAAAACAACCAATAAAGCTGAAAGGAGGTCAAGGTACTCATGAAACTGAACAACTTTCCCCATGGAACATGGGTCGAAATATGAAATAAAAATTTGGACTTCCCATACAAAATGAACTCACTTTGTATGGGAGATTTATTGGTTGTTTTGTAACACGTTGTATATGGGTGGCCTTTGTGGGTACAACGTCAGCGGCAGATAAACTCGATCGTTTACGGCTGGCCATCATGTTCGAAAATATTTAGGGCCATTTTAATTTTGCTTACTTACATATAGGTAGGTACTATATTATTTCAAATTCCAGTAACAGATTGTTTAAGTTGGTAAGTAAAGCAAAATGATTATGACATCATAATCTTTAACAATAGGAGTAGGTTGTTGATGTGTGCTGGCTGATTGATTTGTTTTGGTATTATTAGTTTCCTTTTTAACTAATTACCATATTTCCTTATTCATCCATCACATAAATAAATAAAACAGTAAAAAAAATAACAGGAAAAACCCTCGTCAATCGAATTTTAAACTGGTAATAATTTATGTGCTTCGCAGGAATGATTGTTTTCTGTAACATATTCAATGTTTTGATATCATTTTTTTACTCTATAATATACAAAAAAAAATTACTGCAAATAATTTAAGGGTTTAACCAGCCCATGAAACTAAACAACTTTGCAAACTACATCGAAATATGAAAATAAAGCAATTGGGCCTTAAAATACAAACTTGCACGAATGGAACATTTGTATGGCCGCTCCAAAATTTTTATTTTATACATACCTGGTTGGCACAATCCCATTGCGCCCAGGAGAACACATTGACTATGGTCTCCGGTTCTGTGTAGATGCCGTCAAACCCCCACTTCTCCGAACCATCGTCACACTCATTCAGAAACATGGGGCTGCGGTACACCTTCATATCTGGATGGAGAATGAACATTATTTACAGATAAAACAGTTAGTTTAGAAATGTCCTTTTATCTTATTTGAAAGTACTTTTGGATTAATTTTCTTTTTTATTGAATGGGCAGGCTGGTATCTGTTCATGATATACCTACCATACATAAATAATGAAATAATATCCTGTTTCATACAAGTTTTATCAATCTTTTTTTTCTTTGTACAAGATTATAGGGATGATAAGTAGTTCTCATTTTGGATGTAACCATTTGACCAAAAACAACTAACAGATCCTAAATACTTACACTCCAAATGCTTCAAAAGCAAGAATCGGTCATTCCTAATGCCAGGGCTGTATTTATTGCTTTTCCCGTACACATATTGCAGCATTATCTGCTTTGTGGATCCTTCTTCTACCTCAGTAGGAACATTCTCTTTGTCAGGAAGGAGACAGAGTAAAAACGGGCAATACAGTGGGTCAATATCTTCCCCTTCGCTGTTTTTAAGCTTTTTTACAACATAGATAAGTAAACTGTGCGTGGAGTTGACGGAAGCTTGGATAATATTCAGCTTTTCATTGAAAGTGTGTAAGGTAGTCAGTGTTTTGGTTTTGTTAGTGTAAATGCCAATGTTGAGAACTTCTTTTGATTCCTTGGTAGATATCCAGGACAGGAGCTGAGAGCCATCCTGTTCCTGACCCAGCAGACGCCATTCCCTAGCCGTTACCTCTGAAATAAATAGTATGTTTTACATTATTCAAGTGTTTTTCATGGCAGAGCTAAAGATAAGGTGCAGGAACATACCTTCGTCACTTTGTGCCTGAAGAATGCCGCAAAGTTTTACCGCTATATTTTGTACGGCCATTTTAGCAGTATTTTAGGCCAAATTCACCTGTAATTCACATAATATTTAAACAACGCCACGTTATCAATAGAATAGCGCACCTTTATTGACTTTTTCGCTCAATTTTCTATCAGCTGGCGCCCAGCTGTAACATTGCCTGAAGTTAGTTGCACAATGCTACCAACAATGCAAGCAAAATTCAGTTGCAAGCAAGCCACGTAACAACCAATCAGAAAAAAGCGTTGGGTTTCATGCTCCGTTCCGTTCCGCCCAAGATATTTGACGAAAAATTTTATACTAATTCATTTTATTTTCAGACCTTTTTTACGTCACTCAGTTACAAATTAATAAAATTTGCGATAAGAAAGTATGATTTTAAGTTATTTAACGTAATTTTTGTTTGTAAAAGATACGTTATTTCAAAATTTTCATGAAAAACAATTTGCGTAGAACGTAACGTACTGCACCGATGACGTTTCTTTTCAGAAGAAACAATAGTGAAGTTAGTAAATAGTCAACCTGCAGAGCACCGAATTTTACCGCGACATTTTCGCGCGGAAAGCCGGGCGTTATCGAGCCGTGAAAAGCTGAAAAGTAACATGTAAAACTAGATAAATTACAATAAGTGTAACCTTTATAATTATATTTAATCCTATAGGTATAATTTTTACTAAATTTAGCCTGTAAGTTTGTGTATTCGTGTTTGAAATTCATCCCCCATTTAGTGCTTAGTGAAAAATTGTTTCTTGGATTTTGGGATAAATTGTGAATGACAAGGTACGTTTCCTTTCTTTATTTTATATCTTGAGGATGTAAGACGTAATGTAAATTAGATAAATAATTTGGATATATTAGGTTTTGTTTCAAATTAGGTTAGAAAACCTATGGTGGGCGATAAGCCAAGCCAATTATTCTGTCAACGGTTTTCCCTTGTAAGTAGTCTGTAAATTGATGTAATAATGCGTATTTCCCTTAGATATGAATATTCCTGTGATAGTGTATCATATTTATGCTATTTTTATCGATATCCAAAAGCGGACGTAGGAAGAAACGCCAATCCTGCGACGTGTAGAAATGGCGCTGACGACGGATTTCGCGCGCGATTGTGACGGATTCGTGGCATTTTTTGTAGCAGCTGATCGATCTAATTTTACTATTTAGTGATACCTATTGATTATTTATACATCTTATCAATCGTAAAAAATGAAAATATGAATTTTCTGCTCGATTTACCACCTCAAAAGTCCCTCTGAAAAAAATCTCCCGCCAACCTCCCGGGGGGCACGCTGTCCGAACATCCGTCTCAATTTAGCTTTTTGGGCCCTGATATCACACATTTACATGCATGTGAGTATTTTGGAAACTCTCCTAAGCTATTACAAATCCTAGGTTTCAGGCTAAATCTAGAAATATGGCCTCAATTACCGTTGTCAAGAGACATAACCCCACTCGTATCTTGAACATGACATGCGGTAATTTTATGCAGTATTGCCGAATTCTAAGCACATTATCTCTGAATATCAATGCATTTACTTATTCAGCATTATGTTTTAGGCCGTGGAGAGCAAGTGCCAGCTGATTTGTTCCACCTACAATGGCACAAAATGGGTATGTACCAAGGTGTTGCACTTTCAACTTGCTAACCTGACCTTGGTGGACTTTATTTACTTACTGTCATTGTCACCTGTTTGCAGTTCCTCTGATGATACCACCGAGAAGCGTATGACTCTAAAACGGAAGAGGACCTCCTGTGATGATGATGTTAGTATCCTATATCTCTACCTTTCTGACTACCTAAGTATTTCCTCTACAACTTATCAATATTGTGAAC